>VYXF01001531.1:1520523-1579698 GCA_013397295.1 Polioptila caerulea
CCCGGCCCGGCCCCGCCCGCTGCCCGAGGGCTCGTCCCCATGAGTGCCGCTCCATCTGGCTGCTGGACCATAGACTGCCCCCTGGATTGTAGGGATTTTAAGAAAATGGGTTAATTGACTCGGCCGACATCCAGCTGTGCTTTCCCCCGCCCCGGGCCCCGCCGGTTTCCCCCCCGGCCGCCCCGCCGGCCTCGCCCGAGAGCGGCCCGGCGGTGCCCGCTGGGTCTGCAGCCGGAGCCGGGTCTGAGCCTGGGATCTGCGCCCACTCCGCTCCAGAGGTGGCTTGGGCAGCCTGCTGGGTTTGCCCTTCCCGCCTGCTTCCACCACAGGCTCAGCTTCCCTCGCCCTCCCAAGGAGGACAGGGTGTAACACAGCTCTGGAGCTCCTTTCAGCCGACTTGCAGGGGGAGGCTTCCCGGGCGGAGAGAGAGGTGGCCCAAAGCCTGTCAAGGAGACGTTTCCCTCTTCGATCATTAGAATGGCCTGGGCGGAAGCTGCCTTTATTCAGTAGATGACACTTGGCGTTTGTGCTGCGGATCACGGGCGGCAGGCACATACTCTAAAAGACACATCTTACAGCAATTTGCTGCCCGAGCTGCTGTTTCTCCAGTCTTTCCTGATGCCTGAATTTTGTGTTTTTACTTCAGCCCCCAGCTGCCATGGGACAGCCTTTGTGAAATAATTTGGTTTAATCAGCAAATACTAACTTTCCATAATCATCACCACAAATTGAAATTTCTTTGGTAATCTCATCAGAACAATTGAAAATTAATGAGCAGGCAACTGAATTAATCTCTCTCCTACTGGGAAGGATGTATACTTTACTGCTGTTCTATGGAAATAGAGCTTCAGTTTCCAGAGCCATTAACTACAGCTGTTATATCTAATTCAAAAAGTATTTAAAGGGCTGTGAAAACAAGTTGCACATGATTTTGTAATATTTTCATTTATGTACATTGATTAATATAATAAGTTACAGGCAGATAAAAAACATTATGATTTCCAGCATATTATTCTTTCTGACTGTTCACATTACTCTGATTTATCAAAGCACTTTGATATTACAACAGGAGCCTCTTCATATCTCTTTTACATTCACCGTTGACCTACTTTTTCCTTCACCCCTCTAGGTGTCACTTTGCTTCTCAAAAAGAATCTTTAGATGCCTTTGACCTCTTGCTATGGTATCCTTTCTAGTTTACTTTTCCATTTCTTCATGTTCTCCTTTTTGATCACACCAAAGGATTGCAGACACTGAGCAGCTCCTTAATGTGGGAATTTTGAAGCACACATTCTGTACAGCACAGCAAAGTTACAATTGCTCTGTAGCTCAAAGTGTTTGGAAGAAAAAATTATTTTAAAAGAAGTCAGGGTCTGACGCAAAGCTCACTGACCTGCCCTAAACTTTGGTGAGGTTTGGGGTAGGGACTGTGTATTTCATTAACAAACTTGACACCTCTCAAATAAAAAATAAAAAAAAAAAATTAAAAATAATGAAGGGAAAAGAAAAGTGGCAAACATTTCAGTAAATAGCAGTGATGAGTACACTTCTGATTAAGGCATAAAGAGGTCCAGAAAATGTCACCCACCCACACATGCGCTAGTACTGAAATCCCTGGTGGGGAAAAAGGTCCTTGGTGTTTGATCACATTATTTGTAATGATGCAAGCTGCAAAGGGTAAATAATAAAAATAGCACATTGTCAGATTTTGTGAATAACACAGGACTGGTGTGTGCAGCTGCCAAAAGCTCTCTAAGCATGGGTACAATGTTCCTGCCTGTGTGACCACGGAGCCTCTGGGCCCCGTGAGGGGGGCTGTGAGCCTGGAGCTCACTGCCATGCCCTGCCAGAAGCCGCCGCCTCTCCCTCTCACAGCACAGGCCCGCTGGGAAGGCTCTGCAGCTGGGGAAGGAGCAGCCTGGTCTGTCGGCAGAGGGAAGAAGGAGAGGAAATAATGAAGGCAATTCCCTGAGAGGAGCTGAGCAGAAAAGACCTTTTGACCTGACTAATGGCTGACATACGAGACTCCTGTACTGGATCAATTGCTTCGACAAATGCAGAGGGTGACTGCTGGGAAGATCACAAAACTCCTCTGCCCGGGGAGCTGCACAGGCTGGGCATTGAGATGAAGGCACTTGCTTGCCTGGGTGGAAGCAGAAACCAGAAACTGAATCTCCCATGGACAAATTTCAGGCTTGATCGGTTTTGATTCACGCCTGTAGAGTCTTAGTTGTTTAAATGCAGCCTGAAAGCAACTTTAACATTGGGTGACTAGATAAAATGCAACTCTGGATGCATTAAAAATATAGGGTGCAGTCTTTTCTGTCCTTCTCATTGTGGCTCCACGACAGTGAGGATTTTATTCAAGGTAGAATGTAATGTGACTTGCCTGTAAGAAGCAGTGTGAACATTAAATTTCCTTTTCAAGATGCATCTTGTTGTGAAAGGGTTTCTGTAAAACACCAGGAAACGAAACCATGAAGCTTGATTTTGCTTCTGCCTAGGTCTGTGTGAATGCTCTAAAAAGCAGGAGACTACCTTCCTGCCGAAGTTAGTTAAGTCTCTTACATGCAACCCAATCCTTGAGAAAGATAGGGAAGGATGTGATGGGAGGGGAGGATATTTGACTCGTCTCCCTCGCGGCTTTTCTGCAGGGATGCGGTGCTTTGTGCAACCTTCCGGCGTTGCGGGGGAGAGGGCACCCTGTTACACAAAACAGAAGTGGCGGTGGGGGTTGCTTTTTAACTGATTCTCTTTTCTTTTTGTTCGTTTTTCCCCAAGAGATGGCAATGGCGGGAGCATGAAGACACCCCGGGGGATGGGTGCATCTGCGCACCCAACCCCCTACTTTGCAAACACAAAATTTATGTTCCCAGAGACCCAAAATCGCCGCCGGCGGCCCGGCGGGGCGGTCGGAGGAGAGGGGCGGCTCTTCCTCTGCAAACTTTCCCTGTCCCCTCCCTCGCCGCCTCTCTCCCTCCTCTTCTCTCCTCCCTGCCCGTCTCGGCTCCCTGTCGACCATGGCTGAGAGGCCAGGCAGCAGCGGGACAGCACCGCTGCCCCTGTGGTCCTTGCCCGGTCCCCGCGGCCGCTCCCAAAGCGACATCTCCTCCTTCTCCCGCGCCCGGAGGACCTGCCTGCTGCGGTCCAACGTGGGCGGCTCAGGTAAGGGGGAGGGAGGGAGGGAAGGGTCCTTGAGTCCGAGACCTCGGAGCCGAGCTGAATTTGGGAATTTGGGAAAAGATATCCTCGCCGATACCCTGTCCGAGACGTAGGACTTGTCTCCTCTCGGTGACCAGTGACGTGGATTTCTGGGGTACGTGGTGCTTGATCTTCTCCTTGATAAGATGTTTGGAGAGTTCCAGGCTTTTTATACCCGTGTTCACACGAATGAATGAATGAATCCTGGTAGCATCGTGGCTACTCACCCATTTGCCAAAGCATCTCTGACTGCAAGGTCAGAAAAGTCCCAGGAAAGCTTCAGGGTGTATTGCCAGGATATCAAAACTCCTTATCTTGCTGCTTCACACATTTCACTTCAACTGCATGTCAGAATTTTACCTCGTGCCCTTGTATCTGCTTCGGGATTTCAGCAGGTGAGAAAAAATCAATGTGTAAGTCAGAATCCCACCATCTTCCTTCAGGAATCAATCCCTGCAAATGCACATAGGATGATTGTGGGTGGAAGCTGGCCCTTTGGGACAGAGTAGGCTTGCTGCAGGATTTGGAGAAGCTTTGCTGTATAAAATGAGGGGAAGTGAGGGTCCTAGTTCACAGTACAGATCCTTGAAAGTCACCAAAGTGGCTGGGCTGTGCTTTACTCAGTCTGTTTCCTGAGGTAGGGCACTAAGGAAAATTAAATTCTGATCTCTGTAGGGCTGAGCACATTTTGAAAATGTGTGCTTGCCCAGTTGCAAATCAGCCCTGCTCTGTTGACTAGAAAAAGTCTGTAGGCACATACACGCTGGCAATGTTGGTATTTTGGATGCACTCACACACTACTGCACAGAGGTACCCATGAAAAACCATCAGGGAACCTCCAGAGTGCACTGAGAAACCTTCTCTACTGCAGCACAAGACAGTGCAGTGCATGGTTGGGTCTGCAATGGACCACAGTGTTCTCTTATGTTTGTTCCTCAGGGAATCTTAAGATGAAGCAGAACATTTGCCCGGGGAAGATCAAGTTTACAGCTACGCCTGCCTGATGAGGAGAGAGGGAATGAAAACTCCCTTAGTCACATAGGAGCAAGTAGATTTGGCTTATGGGGCCAGAGGCTGCTAGCAAAAACAACTCTGTGCTATTTTCTGTTCTACCTTTCTCTGTGTCTACTTAAAAGTCAAGGTGAGGGACATTTGGGACAGGGAGAGAGAGGAGGTTCTAGTGCTTCAGAAAGGACTGCTTTTAGGTGTAAGCTGTATTTCAGCGCTGCCTGGAGAGAGCTGCATGAACAATGCCCTGTGACTGGATGTGTACACTCTGGGATCCAGAGGGATGCCCACAGAGGGATCGCCAGAGGGGCTGACAAGACTGAGACCATATCAATGTAGACAGTGTTGGTTGGTGGCTTAAGCACAAAGACCACTGACAGTGAGCTGGCCTCACTATGAGAGACTGGCAAATCTACTGGAGGTAAAATGATAGTGCGTTCAAAAATATGTTGTTATTTGTAGTTTCTTACACATGACATTTTAGCATCCCTGTTGATTTTTTGTTTTAATTTTGAGGATGGGCTTCCTGCCAGTAAGGAACAAGGGTTGCTTTCTTTGTATTTTATTTTTTTTGGTCATATTTTCTTTAATTCTGTATTTTCTCCAGTGCTGCTTCCTGTATCTTTTTCCCAGCTTCTCACTGGACACACACACACACACACACACAAAATTTAAATATGGCCACACATTTGTTTATTCGGTCTTCAAAGAGGAAAGTATGCATTAAAGATGCAAAGCTGTTTAATTTTTAATATGGTGGTTAGAGAATTGGTTTTATACTGAGGTGCCATTAAAATAACCTGCCTTTTCATTCCCCTACTAACCTGGAGAACAACTGTAATGGGGGCAGAAATATGAAGAAACAATATGAGTCATTATTTTTGCTTCTACCTTTTTCTCTAGCCATACCATTTGATTAAAGTAGGTGACTCATTTATATCAGATGTTACCTGTGCTCCAACAGCTGCATGTATAGAAGAACAATTTGCATTTCAAATAACCTGCAAAATGTTTGCTTTATGCCTGTTCCAAGACTGAGTCACTTGCAACTATTGGCAGCCTCTGTTGCATGTTTGTTTCCATTTTCTAGAACCTGACATGAGTTGTGCTGAGAAGATGCTGTCTCCTCACACTCCTTCAGTGGACTGGTACCCCTGATAGAGGTTCACACTGTCATTTATTTTACCACCTCCTGATCCACCATTCTCAATGCAGGATCTATTAAAAGGCAATATTTTTACAGACCCTTCTAGCTAGGGGAAATGGAATAGTTTTTTTTCAAGCAGCTTTGGCAGTGGTTCATAAAATGCATCTGTTTGTCATTCTAGGTCAGTACTGTATGTATCTTGATAGTGCAGTGAGGCTGGTCGGGTGGTCCTCATGTTTTTGCTGTCTGTGCTTTCTCATCCCCTCTCCTTCTTCTGTTGTTCTTACACTCTGACAGAAGCAACTTCCTGGTATTACTTTACAGCATCTCACTTCATTAGCTGCCATTCAGTATGTGAGGACGATATATTTTCAGGATTTTTTTCTTCAACCTGACCTTTTCTTTTAGTGCTAGTGGTAGCAGATGACATCATAACACTTTCTGGGCTATCACCCCATCCACTGTTTTGTCAGGCCTTTTTATTTGTGGTAAGCCCTTAGCAGAAATAAGGCCATACTCATCATGAGAATGGGTGGCATGATCTAGAATTTTGATTTAGATCCTGAAAATGTGTAATGTTAGCAAAGTTTAAGGCCTCTGTGGCAGGCATAGCTTGTGCATCACTTCAACATTGTGGTACACCCCAACTGACAACTGGCTGGTTTGTCAGAGCATCTGAAGGAGATGGGTGAAGAAAAATATACTCTCCTGAAATTTCAGGCCAACACCAGAGCCATTTGCAGAAAGCTGCTTGAATTACATACCTTTAAGCCATCTTCCACGTTTGGTGACCAGATTTAAACCCACCTTAAAGGTGGATCAAGTTAATCAAGTTTCTTAATGTGTCCAACACAGATGGGAACTGAACTGCAATTGAAAAAAAGACCCTGTTCAAATGCTTTCCCAGAACTCGTCCAAAACCGAGACTTGGTGTCTGCGGGGCTGCAGGTAGCTCTCGGCATGAGCTGTGGGTCCTGTGTTGCAGGGTGGAAGAGATGCTGTTTCACATCCCATCTGATGTGAACAGCAGTGGCAGTGGTTCTCTTTGTGACAACCCTCAGGCACCAGTCTCCACTGCTGCGGTGCCTGCTCTTTATCCGCCTGTCCGTGCAGACAGTTTCCAGTTCGCTCTCTTCTTACTGTTGTGGGTTTTGTTGTACAGCCTTGCACTTTTTTCCGAAGGTGGTGAGGTCTGTGGTGAGGTACATCGTGGTGAAAAGGGAACCTTACTGCTCAGATCAGAAGTCAGAAAACCACTCATCTCTCTGCTCTGGCATTGACGCTCTCGTATTGCTGCAGTTCCTCCTGAGGTCTCGCTCTTTGACAGCAAGAAGTTTCAGATAATTTGTTCCATTAGTAAGAAATGCACCTTTCAGGTGGAGAGGTGAGCTCCTCACGCATATTGCCATTCCTTTCTTTCCATGGGGTTCTTTGAGCCCTTCTTACAACAGACAAGAAGACCTACCTAAGAATTCAGACAGCAATTCATCAGTACCTCAGGCTATAGCCTAGATGTTGGGCTGCAGAAGAAAATGAAAGCCTGAAAATGGCAGTCCTGTCTCAAAACTTGTACATCCCAGGATGATTTTGGGTTTTTTTGTGGGTTAATTTATTCAAAATTATAATGAGTGACATCTATGATGCCATCTGCTGCTGGCTCCAAAGTAGGGTGGATAAAAAGATTGCTTAAACCCCCTCAATTAAGTGAAGAACTGTGGAAGCTTTCATGTAGTGATCAGAGCATCAAAGTTGCTGATATTGTACCTGAAGAAAATTGATGATTTTTGCACTTATTTAAGTTTTTCATTATTAGAGTACCACACATTGCAAACTTAACAAATGTCAGATTCTCTTTTTATTGAACAAATTCTCTGGATGATGCAAAGGACACATTTTTGACAACTGAAGGTATTTGAGGATCTAGAAAGGATGAAACACGGAATATGCTCTAGACATCTACCTGGTTATCTGGGAGCATGGAATCTAGGGGAAAAGGTAAATTTGGGGTGGGTAGATAGGTAGCTGTTAACATATGCTTCTATTTCCTTCTGCACTTGTACTCATATTTCCCCAAATAACTACAGATTCCAGTTTCCCTACACATAAACCAAGAGTTCTAGCAAGCTTTCTGGGAGCTAGAAGAATGTTGTTTTCCAGTTCTAAGATGGGTTGATGAGGAAGAATATTCATGTTGTGGGAGAACACCATTAATAAAGCAGCTGATTTTGGTACATTTCATGAAAATACAGGAGTTATGGGAAAATATGATTCTCCATCATATTAAGCAGGACCTGTTTACAACATAAATTGAAGTACAGAATTTTGCAAGAAGCCTAAAGCAGACAATTTTTTGGTAGAAATCTATAGTAGAAGTTGAGACAAATAATAATTTGGGCGGGATTCAGAAACTTGACTCAGCATGACTGTGTTATTTCCAAGAGTTAGTGCATTCTGCCTTAATTTCTTAATATTCTTACATCAATTTTATTTTTTTTTTTTTATAAATAAAAAAAAATAGAATTAAAAAGATAAAAAATATCAGGAAGAGGCAGCAAGCATAACCAAATGAAACTTGACTTATGCTTATAGAACTGAGGCAAAAATCTATTTAGGCCAACATCCCATAATGTTAAATCCCATCCTGGTCAACCTTACATGTAACTTGCAGTTTCAGAATGATGCTGAGAAAAAAATGTAGGAATCATTTGTACTGAGTACACTGACAAAGTTCAAGTCTGCCTGAAAAACAGTTTATTTTATAAAATAGATGTGCCTGTAGAGAAGGGTGTGTCAGAATACAGTCAGCAATTTCTAATCTGAGTTTATATCAAAATATATGCAAAATAAGAACCTGCTTGTTTTATACTGGACTAAATGACATTATTCCCCACCAACGCTTGCAGGAGTAGGCTCTTGTTATTAGCCTAGCCTGATTAGGCATGAAAGGAAAAACCCTGGAAATACCATGGTTTACAAATATAAACCATGTGTTCTTCATGTCATGTACACATGACACAGTTTCTGAGACAAAAATTTTACATTAATGTATTCAGACTTGGCCTCAGGCTAAAAAAAAAAAATAAAAATTAAATTCTACATGTAATGATAATCTTCATGGTTGGCTAAGTAGAAATTTAACTCTAAGCAACTGCAGCGCAGGATTTAATTCAGGTTTTGCAGCAGCTAGACCAGTAGCTGATGGTGAGATCTGCTCAGTGGTTTGCTGCTGAGTGTGTTTTAGTTTCTCAAGGCCCTTTGGCATTTAGCACTTCCTGCTCCTCTGTGGCTTCTAGCAAGTAACCATTTAATATCAGACCACATGTCAAGTATGAAGACTGAAGAACTGATTCAAAGAGTAGCTGAAGAAAAATTTTTCTTCTTCTCTTACTGAATGTAAGCAACTTCTTTAAAAGAAGCTTTTGTTCTGGTTTTGAAATCTGCATGTTTCATTAGCCAAACCCATCATTATCAAAAATAATTTCTCTTTCTTCCCCACCCCACTCCCACATGTCTTTTTGCCATCATTTCTTGAAAAAGCAGACACAACTTATAGTCAGAAGGCTGGGGAGAATTAGCAGATTTTTTAAAGGTTTAGAAGAAGAATTTAAGTTTTTTGTTTATTTAGGCTTTTTGAAATCAGAATTTTTTCAGTGCCAGAAATCCTGTGAGATTTCAGTTTTCAATAACTAATAACAATATTAGTTATGTTTCTGAATTTTTACTAACTCTCATTGAATGTGTCTTATCATAAAGCAAACATATTTTTAGTGATAACCGCTCCTTTTTCTTCCTTTTTCCCTAGCATTTTATCTAGCATGTTGCTACTTTTAACAAATGCAGAAATTAATTTTTCTCAGGTACAAACTGGGGGCCACAAAAGGAAAAATGTCCAAAAGAAAATAGAAAATCCTGACTTCGGCGTTCATTCACCTCTCACTTTATCTTTGAAATTGTCAGTCTTAAACCCCACCACAACGAGGGGTACCCTTGCCCTTCAGTGGAAAGCACTGTGATCTTCCTGAAATGCAAGCAGAGTTTGTAGGCTGTCAATAATACCCTTGGTGGTGAGCTGAGAAAACTTGTTCCCCGTCGTGAGGTTTTGATGCAGAACTGGACTCCTAAGACGGTGTGTTGTATAAATTCTGTTAGTGCCTTTAATGTTGTCACGATTTTTGAGTTTTGAAAGAGTGAACTATTAGTAAATGTTACCAGTATCAAGTATTTAGTCTAATGGGCTCAGAAGTGTTGCTTTAATGCAGCCTGAAGCTGCGAAGCCGCTGTGCTTTGCAAGCCGGCCGTGCTCTCAGGAGGAGGGAGCGCTCCTTAGAGGAGCTAAAGAGCAGCTTAAACCACTGTGTCCTTTGGTGATGAGAGACTTTTCTACCCTCTGCTAAAGAGCAGCTTAAACCACTGTGTCCTTTGGTGATGAGAGACTTTTCTACCCTCTGCCATTTCTCTCGAGCTTTTTACAAGTGTCTGAAGCATCCTGCATTGCCCCTCATATTCCTCGTGCTTGGCTCTATTCAGAGAAATACAGGACTCAACAGTGCTGGGCTAGGAGGGAAATGTGGAAGAGGAAGCATTCAACCACAGATGGCAGTGTGGTGACACTTCACATGAGATAAAATATATAAAAAAAATATTTTCGAAAAAACTATAATATTTTTACTATTTTTTTTTCAGACAAATGTTACCATTTAAGAGTTATTTTGAATTAAATATGTGCTTTGAAGCTTGGCCCACATTTTCTAACGTTTGTACCCAGAAGAAAATTTGTTTGGAGAGAGTGGACTCCCATTAGAAGCAGTTGCTTTTTGTTTACCTTCAGCTTCAGGCATGACTTCAGTCTCACACACAAATTGTGGTGGCTCACACTTGGGGAATTTGCCCAGTTGCACAGCACCATACACTGTTTCCCCCAGATGGATGCCCCAGCCAGCAGCTCCGTTTTGGAACCTTTGGTTAAGTTTCTTTGAATACAGTTTTTTCCTGGTAAAATAAAGAGCTTTGTGAAAATCATTTTTTTTTCTTTTTTTTTCTGTAGAAACAATCCTGATTTCAGGCATATTTCTTAATTTTCAGGAGAAATACCTGACAAAAATTTGAAAATGGTAAATCGTCACTTCAAAAAATTAACTGAGATGTCTATAATTTTTCATCATACAGATATTTGGTGTAGGATTTTTTTTTTTCTCCTTGTTTGGGGATCAGGAAGAAGAATTAAAGCAGCAGAGAAGTGCTAGAGTTTCCTCACCATAGAAATGTGATTATCCTAAGGGATCCTGTCCATCAAGTGTACACCCTTCCAAGGCAAGGGTAACCACTGCCAGATTCCTTTATAAATTATTTGATATCAAAAGGGGCAAATGCTTTCTCGACAGAATAAGGATGTTGAATATATCATAGAACCAGACTGTAAAGAGCATGTTGAGCAAGCTCTCCCTCCAGAGCAGGTGTTTGCTTTTCTTGTTTTTAGGGGTAGAATCACAGCTTTTAAAATGTATCTGTGACTAATACACACATTACTGAAGAAAATCACAGCCACTAAGTAGAATTGCTGTTAAGGTATTGTTTTGCATCGTCTACAAGCACAGTAAAGAGGGGTTGTGGTGCATTTGCAATTGAATGTGTACTAATTGCAGGCCTTCTTTGTGCTTAAACACAGGCGGCTATATTTGAACTTTGTGAGTGAAAGGATAATTAGCAGTCATCTGCTTGCCACTTTTCAATTTAATTCCTCTCCTGCCCAGTGTCAGGGTTGCCAGTAAATATTAGTGGTTTAAACCACCAATGAAACTGACTTTTTTATCTGAAATGGTATCTTGAGTGATGCCAAGGCGTCACACAAAAAGGCAGAGTCTGCAAGATATAATTCTAATTTTTATTCTGATTTAAAGCAGTTTTGGCAAGCTCAGAAGGGTTGGATTTGAAATAAGTTATTTTGCTTACACCGCCAGAGCCAGAGTAACTGATCAGGGTCTAGTGGGCATCCCAAACTATGATAAGAACTGCTCCAGCCCCAAGGATGAAGCACGGCAAAGCTACCTTTGTTACTTGGATTTATAGGTTTTTAACACCTCTGCCTGTGTTTCTGAGCAGACTCTTGACTCTATACCCTTAGGAGTGAGCCAAGGGAGAGAATTACACCTCTCCAGCTGTCTGACTTTTGAGCCCTTAATATTTTTTTAAAAATCATGGTGCCTTCCTGTTATGCCTTCCTGCAAAGAAAACTGGATGGCGAATTGCACATAATGTTTATTTTAGTGAATAGCAAATTTAAAAAAAGTCTGCTGCCCAGCTATTTAAGTATATGGAGACACATCTGCTATGAATTTTGCCTTTCTTTGGAAGTTGAGATAAACAATGGCTTTTGATCTACAAATAGGAAAAATAATTTTGGGGAAAGATTTCCAAAAATTGATGCAGTAATTTTCTGAGCTTTCTCATATATATTGCCTTTCATCAACTCAGGACACCAGCTAAATATGTGAAAGCTCTGAAAATTACTGCAAGAATTTTTGGAAATGACGGCTGGTCATCTTGGGATCTCTCTAATGGGATCTTCCTATGGCAAACTGCTGAATGTGTGTGTAATTATGTTGGTGATTTCAGCTCACGAGGCACAGGCTGCTCTGTGGTGCAGATGTTTATCACTGGACACGTGGTAAATGAGAGCATTGTACATGCTCATGCATTTGGTGGTCTACCTGAAACAAGCTCTGAAGGCTGCACCCTTGGAGGGAATGAGCAGAGGGAATGACTTCCATTCAGCTACTGGGGCTAAACACTTCAGGACTTCACATGCACTGCCTTCCCCTCCTTTGGCTCTGTATCAAATAGCTGTCCTGATGATCACCAGACCCTGGAAGAAAGTTCCCCCCCTTGTAATTTTAGGATTTTTTGCCTTTCACTCAGTGCCTGCCATGAAGGCAGTGCCAAGCAGCTTCACAGGTTTGCCTATCCTTGGGTGAGGGAAGATGGCACACCATCCCAAATAGCAAGGTGCCTAATGCCTAACAGCAGCCAAGGCATTACTTTGAAATCACTTCTAATTCAAGCTGGGTTAAGTAAAATGCAACCAAAGCACTTCCTTTCATGATTTCTGAAATAACTCAGTTGCTGGTCTTTTGAAGAGAGAAAGAAAACATCACAGACAGAGTGAGTGTTGGCAAGATATGTGTAACTATTCTGCTGAATTCAGGAGGAGAACAACCCATCAGACTTTACCTCGGTGTCAGCAGTTTAAAGATTTTCCATGCTTCTTTTCCATACATCTTCTATGAAGTTTGTATTAATATTGTCTGTTTCAGATGGCTTTGCATTTCAGTAGAAATGTTATAATTTATTGAAATTTGAAATTATGTGTTGCTGGCAACACTGAAGCTGTTATCCCATAAATTTCTGGTGAGTGGAAGTAATTCAGTGGAGCACACAGCTTTTGCAACTTTATTGCATTATTATATAAACTCTGTGGGGAAAAAGATATTTGTTCCACTCATGATAGGCCAAGATTGGAAAAGTGCTGTAAGCACAGGAGGGGATGTGTAAAAGAGATTTCTTGGGAGTGAGATTTATTGGGCTGGGGAATGGCCTCCCAGGAGGAACAGTAAAGTTGCTCTCCTTTAAGTGCTAGAAGCACTTAAAACCAGAGCTGGAAACACACTAAAAAGTATGTGAAAAGAAACTTTTTGTAGCAATGAGCAGGGTCTTTTGCAGTCATGAGTGTTTTCTTTGGTTTTTTTTTGGTTTTGTTTTTTATTGCTGTGTTTAGGCCAAGTCGGGAATGACAGCAGAGGGACAGAGGACTGAGCCATCCCTCTGCCAGACTCACTGGGGGAAGGAAATAAAGATGGATCTTGCTTTGTTAGTGGATGGAAGAGCCACATACACAACCCACCCTCAGTGGCAGGGTGTCCTCTCTACCTGCTTAAAAATCAGACACAAGCAAAAGAGATGGAAAGGAATTCTCCCAAGCAACAAATAAATAATTGACAATTAGATAAGCAAAATGAAAGGCCAAATTCACCCCTAGTATTTTGATGAGGAGTTTTGTTACACAAAGATTTTTCCTAAGCTTAAGATAAATATATATTTAGATGATTTTGGGTGAATATTTAGAATATTTAGATGAATTCTAAGTAATAGAGTTTTGACAGTGAGAAGTACTTTAAATAAACAAGCTTAGTCTGCTTTTTAAGACAATCACTTTCTTTTAAGAAATGATAGTATTTTGATTTTAATTCAGGCACTAACTAATGAAGTGAATTCTAATATCTATGAGAACTCCAAGCTTCTGCTTCAATGAACTTGTCTCAGTTAATATATGCCCCACAGAGAAAATAAATCCCAGAAAACTAAACTTCCTGTGTATCATGTATGAAGTAAGTGATATTTGACCCAAAATATTTTTATACAAATACTGATTATCATAATAATAGGAGAGAGGAGAAAATAATCCAGAAAGAACTCTGAAAATGGCAATATGCATCTCTCTCAGACCTGGAATTGGACCCTTCAAATTATGCACATTTGTAAGAAGGATTGGATTTTAAAAAATATATCCCAATTATTCTAATCGCTATATGTGTCAATAAAAGCTGCCAAAATATGTGCACTTCACAGTAGTCTAACTCCATTTGTTAATGTGAGCTTAACCTATAGAAACAGAGTTTTAAGAGTGACTTTTTTCTGGCAAGTTGGGATTCCCGTGAAAGTAATTTGGCCAGTCTAATAATAATACCAAGGAAAAGTGAGAAGCCAAGTTCAATGGCATTTGGTAGATGCCAGATATCTGTGGGATTCACTCTGCCGTTGAAGACTCATGTAGGATAAAAGCTGGAATTGTTCAAGGAACCGAAATTCCCTGTTTATCTTTTAATGAAATACTTCCCCTCTGTACCGGTCTGAGCGATGTAACGTCCCTGAGTGGATTTCTCTGAGCCCTAGAATTTCTGTAATAGCACAGAACATTGGCTGAGTCATATGGATCACAGGCATTGAAATAAATGCTGCCACAGAACTGCAGGACAGCTTTTATTAGGGCTGCATATTTTTTTTCTGTAAAATTGCAGTACAGATTCTTCTGCTGGGAATTCACAGCACATGAGGAAGAAGAGCGTGTCAAGGGTGCCCTGTACATAGGCATTGAAAAACTCTTGGGTATGATAGAGTGTGCATGTATGGAAAAATAGCTACCCAGCTTCAGTTCAGTCCAGTGCATTTCAGTGACATTTTTCTAAACCACTGAAATATAAACATTCAGACTGATGTTTCAGTCTGAAACATCAGATTTTCTCAGCTAGAAAATACAGGTACACAGCCACAGGGAAGGAAGGAACTGCTTGGTAACTATTGAGTGTCTCCTAGACAAATGCTGAAGACTGGCCACATGGACCCTTCCTCTGAAGAGGAAGACAGGCTCAGTCACTTCACTTTGAGATTGCCATGGAAGGAGAAGGGGCTGGGCACCCCTTTCCTTTCCCTCTTGAGTCCATGCTGCCATTTTCCCCTCCCATCTCTATGATTTGAGGTAGTGTAAGTAGATAACACAGACGCTTTGATCTCTCAACAAATGCACTGGCTTTGAGCACAGGGAGCAGCTGCAGCAATTCCAGTAGACCAAGCATCCTTCGGTGGAGGCTGCCCCCCAGGCTAAGCCAGAGTGATCCAGCCAAGCCATCACTGTGACTGCATCCCACCCAAGCTTCACTGTCAGGTGCTGTGCAGCCTCTTTGAAATGCAGGAGTGCAGTGCCAGTGAAGGCTACTGCCATGTCTCTGGCCTTGTGACTTCATTGTGACTTTCCAGTGCTTAACATTGTTTTGGTTTGGCTCTTAGAGTCACATTCTCAGTTGTGGGCTTTTATATTCTCCAGTGGCTGCTGGGCTTCATTGGTGTTGAAGACTTCTGAAAACACAATTCTCCCATGGCCAGGCATTCAGAGGTTAGGAGAAAGAGGCAAAAAAACTCCTGTTCTTTTTTTATTCCAAGAGAAGCTATAAGCTGCTTTCTGTGGCATTTCCATGTTCCTGGAGGCTTCATTCATGACGTTGGTACACTTGTGGTTGGTAGTGCTGCTATTGACTTCAAAGGGTAAAAGCAAAGGCTGGGGCTGGAATAGGTTGCTGCAGCTTCTATCCCAGAAAGGATTCTTTACAACACTTTACAAAGATGAAGGGACCTGAAGTTAAATACCACAGTCCTGTAGAAGGCAAAAATCCCTTTGGGAACACACTGGCTTTTTTCAGTTCCAGCCTCTTAAGAAAATCCTGATGTAAGCAGGAACAAGATGCATTAACAGGGATGAGATGCATTAACAGGTTTTGTGATTGGCCAGGGTCAATAAGGATAAAAAAAAATGTTTTTCAAATTGTTTCCAAATGATTGTTTTCCAAAGGAAATTAAGCAAAGAGCAAGTACAAAGCACCTACAGCAATTCCATAGGAGGTAAAAATACACAGCAGCTTGTACCTTTATCCTGTGGAAGCCCAATGAGGGTCCACCTGATGATGTGAGAGTCTGCAGGCAGCCAACCTTCAGAGAAGAGGATCTTCTCATGGGAGATCCATGTCCATGATTATCTGTGACTCACTTCCTCTGCTGCATGTGAGTGGGAGAGAGGAGTGTATTAGCTCTTCTCTGGTATGAGCAGTATTACTTCTCCCTCTGCACAGCTAAGCCTTTTATTATAGTACCAAGAGGAGTAGGAAGGACCAGGTGAAATCAAGATTAAGAAGTACTGACTCAAGCAAAGGAAAATTGAAGTGGTTAAAAATGTAAAAGATCCTCACCAGAAACAAAAGAAATTACTTTATTGACATTTTTGACACATTTTTTTTATGTTAGTCTGCCATTATGTTCACAAATGATTTCTTTATCTAGAAAAATCCATTGATTGTGTTCTGCTTCTTTCCCTTTATCTCTAACAGACTACTTTTTTGGCTCAGCATCTCTGGTTCCTGTTCAGTCAAAAATCTTTATTCTCTGGGTCTTTTGTACTATGATGCCCACCAAATGTGGGAAAAGTAGGGATGCTCTCCATCTAGCAACAGTTGCTGTAGGAGTCCATCTGCCTGCAGTGGCCAGCAGAGATGATGTGCTGGGCCCTTACCAGCTCCAGCTCTGCTCTGCTATAGATATGAGGAGAATTGTCCATAGACTGAGATTTTCCAACAGTAAAATATTGACAGAAAACAGCAATTGACTAGCTTTAAACAATTTGTTTGCATTATAGTAATTGCCTGAATTCAGCCTCACTTACGTGAGCAATCTTTTTCATTTGTTCCCTGTGTAATGAAGGTGTAAGGTAATGGAGCTTTCTTCTGCCATTGTTTGTGCTATTTCCTGTCCTACATGTCCCAACAGCTTCAGTGACTTTCCTGCAGGAGGAGGGAAATGGGGAAAATTTGGAAAAGCCAAGCTTTTTGGGTTTTGTGAGTATGCTTATGTTCATTAATATACGATCAAAACAGAATATATTGCCCAGCAATAAGGTAGAATTAACCTCCTTATGCCTCCTGTTTTGTTACATCTTCCTTACACGAATTATTTTTGATAGGACTTCAGGGTAAGAGCATCCTCAATGTAATTACTGCAGCATCTTGCCTTGTCACCATCCAAAGAGCTTCCCCTGAGCCCAGCCACACATGGTGAATGCCTCACACCATGCTCCCCCAGATCCCCCCTTGCCTTCAGACCGTGTCGCTGTGCCTCCCATCATCTCTCACCTCCCCAGCTCGGCGAGGTGCCTCAGCCTCCCGGCTGCCCCGCTGGCTGCCAGGCACTGCTGAGGAAACTGGGCCGGGCAGAGCTCCTGGGTCTCAGGGAGATGCTGCTGTGTGAGGCTGATACACTAGATGGAGTGGTTGTGATGCCGAGCTGCAAAACCTGCCTCTCTGCGCTGGGTTTTTGCCTGGATCAGGCACCTGCCCGCAGACAGGATCTGAAATACAGGGTTGTTTGTACGGAGTGATCAGCAGCAGATTGCCCTGAGCTGGTTTCTCCTGGTTTCTACTCCTTCCCAGAGGAAGTCACAGCAGGGTCTTCATTAGTTTCAGTGCCTTAAGTGTCTTCAAAGTCACAAAACTGGAATGGGATTGGGATGGTGCGTCAGCATTTTAAATTTCCTAATGCTCCCTTCTGCCTTCCCCCACCCCTCCTTTTTTTTTTTTTATGCATAAAATGTATGTATTTGTGTAAGCAACACAAAGTGTTATTATCAGCCATTGTTCTTCCCTCAGCCAAGGTAATGCTGCAAGCTTGGCATTATCGGTTGTGCTGGTGAAATTGGATCTCCTTGTCATATTGATCCTGATGTACTTTGGTCAGGGCTTGTGGGTTCTGTATTGATCTGTCAAAGAAACTGCCGAGGAGTGGGGGAGCAAGGTCTGTTGTCTGTGTTGTTTGGGAACTAACAGAAGCTCTTAAATCTTCGCCAGCAGCCTGTTGCACACTTGGTTATTGATCCATTATGAGGGAATCTGGCTTTAATTAGTACCAGGCTTTCCAGTATTTGTGCAGAGTGCTTTGAGCCTAGTCCACAGCAAGTTTGCAAAGGCAGACTCTTAGGCTGAGTTGCACCTTTATCATTTAGTCTTTTGAGAAAGAAATCATTAAAATAATTGGACTAAATTTTTTATGTGTGCTGAACTTGAAGTACTATTTTCTAAATCAAAATTCAGTTGGATCTATATAAAATGTCTTCAGAAATACATCTAGGCCTTGTGCACTTAAGTATCCTGATGTCTTCCTGGCCTGGTAGACATTTGGATTTGGTGTATGCAGCTCTAAGGGCAGATGCAGAATCCCTTGACTAGACTGAATGAGACTGAAAATAGTAATTCTTTCTCCCAGCCTGAAAATTCCAGCATTGGAAAGACTTCCCCCGGATGCCTAAAAGAGAGACATCACTCATTCTTTCCAACCTCAAAACAGTTTTATGGCAGGAAAAATCTTTTGTTTTCCTTTTTAATTTTTAATTTCTTTTCTTTTATTCTTGGAGAAGGAGGGCCTGGTAGATTTTTGCTTTTAAACTGTATTTCATGAAAAATCACCTCACAGTAATGTTAAGTAGTTCATATACAATTGGGAAGTACCAAAGATGTCATCAAAGTTTTCATGTATACCAGTCCATCTGTAACAGAATTTTTTTTCTACATGAAATAATAAAAATTATGGATAGCAGATATATGACTAAAAGTAACCTTAAGCAGTTTTCCCATGACATATCACCAAATGAAACATGAAAAGGGCACTCTTACTAACTTACCAAAACATTTCTCTGTTATTCATTCAATACTGTCTGAAATGATTGTAAAAAGTGACTCAGTGAAAAATCACTGTGTCATTTTATGGAATGTAATCTGTGTCAAGAAAACTACTCTGTAAGTCCTGACCATCTCCCACTTATACATGCAGATGAAGAAGATGAGAGGGAAAAACTTAAAAAAAAAGAAAAAAAAGCCTTCAAATGGCTCTTCTCAGCCAGGTGCCAGGTGAGTAAAAGACTTGAGCTGCCACGTTCTTCCTGCCACACCTGAGCAACTATTGCAGCACCTGCAAGACTAAGGAGCCAAAGCTCCTTCACTCCACAGCATCCACAAGAAATGCTTGGTATGTTTCAGCCCCAGTGGCTCAACAATATCCAGGATTGCTGCAGGTTTTCTGAAAGCTTTGGGGCTTTGAAAGGCTCTGTTGCTAGAGCAGGGTGGTAGAAATTCTATTATTCCTGGACTCTGGGGGAGATAGCATGGTGTAATTCCATCCAGATCCTGAAATGTGTAATTGATAATACTCTTATGTCATGATGAAAAACACACTTGTTTTGGTAGGGTTTTTTTAATTGGTTGGTTGATTGTTTGGTCTGGGATTATTTTTTTTATTTAATTTTAAAATTATGCACTAATATGGTTTGGATTCAGATAAAGCATTGACCTAAAGATACAATTAATAAGGTGGTCCACTACATTGCTTGTTGAAACCTTTGAACAACATAATATTTTTAGATTAACTGTTTGGCCTAATTCCAAATGGATTTCATTCCTGTTTGGACTTAAAAACTTGTGAGAGATATATAGTAGAGGATCTTCAGGTTCTGGCTAAACACATTAAGGTTTGACTATTCCTTTATAAAACACAAATTTAATTGTTAAACTTGCCCTGTGTTTGTGGACAGGTCTAGTTCAGAAATCAGTGTCATGGGAATATGGCCTAGATGTTATCTTCATAAAGTAAGTGTGCAACAGTGTGATAAATTGCTCTCAAAAGTATGTATCTGTAGTTTTCTGTCAGTCCAAAAAGGCATCTCCTGCAGGATCTTTCATGGGGCAGTCCCTGGCCCAGCTCTTACTCAGTGCTTCAGTTCTGATTTGCATGTAGGATTACAGAATATCCTTGCAAATTTTGCAGCTATTGTCAAGCCAGGAAAGTTGCAAGCACTGGAGAGGATAAAATTGGGAGTCAAAATGCTCTTGACGTGTTCAAGCAAAGAGGTAATAGGGCTTTCTCTCAATGGACATACTCCTCCTTTGGTTTGGTTTTCATACAACTAGGGTGTACTAAGAAAGCATTATCAAAATCCAGGTAAAATTCCAAGCCACATGAGAGGTTAATCAATGTCAAGTAATTTGCATCCAATACTTAGGTTTTGCAAGGATTTAAAGATATTTGAAAAACTGCTTTAGAGAAATGCTGAAACTACCACAAGAAATGTACCATTTCAAGGCTCCATCTAAACACTTGTATTTTGGGGGGCTTGTCAGACTTGAAAGCTGAGAGAACAAGCAGGGAGCAGAAGAGCTGTGAGATTAAGACTGCATATGATTGTGCCATTTACCCACACTGCTAAACTGAATGCAAATTGGAAGAAAGAAATTGTTGAAAGGCAGCACACTTGTGCTTAAAACCATGATGGAAAATGGGGAACCAAAGAGGAAACAATCTTCACTGTAATCCCATTGTCCAGGCTGACCTCAGTAACAAAAGAAAAATATTATAGTAGTAAAATAATTAGCTATTTAAAATTGATAATATTTTTAATAATCTTACCACTATTTAAAATGTAAATAAAAACATTCTCTTTCTTATTGAAAGAAAGAAGCTTATACTTCTCACCACCCTGCAATGGAAAGAGAAGGGCAACACAGCTCTGAAATACCCAGCCACCTTTTGTGGCAGCTTTAGTGAGCTTTTCCTGCTTGCTCTCAAGAGGGCACTTTTTTCTGTGTTACCAAAATGTGCTCTCCAGGCAAATTCAAGCATGTTGCTTCACAATTCAACATGTTCCTCATGAAATGTTGTTATTTTTAGAAATAAATGAAGCAGGATACATAATTTCCCCTCCTTCCTCTTTGTTGATGCTTTTATGGAAAGACCTGTGTTCAGAAGTTAATTGCAGCATCCCAGATTGTGCACAAAATAGGCACTGCAACTGCCTGTGTTTGCTATTGTAAGGGGAAAAGAAAAGGAACAATGCCATACAAATGTCACTTTGGAGTTCTTTTTACATCTTATTACCACTCCAGGAAAAGAGCACTGACTTGTTTGCCACAAAAGGGATTAAATGTCTTTGCATGACACCCTGGGAGGGGATGCCTTGGTGAAAGGCATGTTACAATAAACAGGGTGTTTGGGGTAACAGCTTAGGAAGGAGAGAAATTGCAAAAAACCAATTTGCCATGTGGATTTGACCCCTTTTTGAACTTTTACACAACTTTATGTGCTGTTTCACTTGGGATGACAAACTGATAATAGAAACAGAAATGTCTTCAATTTCTTCATCTGTCAATACACCAAGTCTGTTTCCCGAAAACAGCAGGAGTCAAACAGAAGGGCATCATCTCACTATTAGCAGCACAGTCCTTTTCAGCTGGTGTTTGGTCATAGGTTTTCCTTGGGGTGTATTCCCAGAGTTGCCCTGGCTTCCTTGTTGCCTCTCTGGTCAAATTCTCTGGTGTTTCTGGCTTTCTTCCCCAGATATGCACACTTCTGTGCAAAGCAACCAGGCAGTCTGAACTGGATTTACAACATGTTGATTTCATGGTAATACAGCTCTCAGCACTGGAAGTTTTTATTTTGTTGTATAAACAGTAGTTTATCCTCTAGCTTCATGCTACAGTACAGTACAGTCGGGGTTTTGACTCAGAACAAAAAGGTCACTTCACTTCTGCTATACTGTCTAGCTGTGGCCTAACAAAAGTACAGCCCATGGTGACACAGTAACATCCTGAAATGAAAAATATTTACCTTGTCTATTCATTCAGTGGATGCAAACTCTTTCTAATGCATGTTTTCCCAACACCTGCATGTGGCACATCTCCAGCTTGCCAATTTGCCTGATGTACTTTGCTGAGATCTGCTAGGCTCTGTGTTTGTCACACACATTTTACAGTAAGTTCTGGCAAGCACACTAGCTACCAAATAAGATTAAAATAATTGGAGTTGTTAATGAGCTTCTGCAGGTAAAATACGTGTTTTATAATAATTAAAATATGCCCATCCTTACAGTACCTTTGATTTGCATTTAAGCATCTGTTTTGTTGCTGATATTAGAATATCATCAAGTGGCACAAGTGAAAATGATCCTCTATGTGGCACCTAAAGCAGTTCAGGACAGGAGTTGAGCAGAAGTCAGATTGATCAGACATTCCTGTAAGTGACCAGGGTGATGAGAATTAAATTACATATACACCAGCAATCAATTCACAACACTTTCTGCACTTGAATAGGTGAAGTCAATCTCTGAGTGTTAGCCACTAAAAAGAAATATTGCACCTTGTGCAATATCTGGAGCTGTGATTCTAGTCTAGCCCGATCCCTTGAGGAGGTGGATCATGCAGACAGAGTTCTTCCTCATTGTTCTCTCCCTTTGAGTCAGGAAAGAGAAGGAAAAACAGGGGAAAAAAGAAGTTTTGTTTCAGGGGTCTCTACTGGCAGAACACAGACAGACCCTGTTCAGGCATGCTGGGCACTCTTCACGGTTACCCAGCACGTTCAGCTTGAGCTCCTGCCAGTGAAGGAGGAAAGCAATCATTGCAACTCCATGGAAACCCAAGGACTGAAGTAACAATAACCCTGAGCTTGAAGAGATGAGACGTAATTGTATCAGACCTTGTACAGATACCAATTGCTCATATGAGTAACATAATTTAGACTATGGGTATGTAAAGTCCCTTCTATGTGGAGTAGAAGTTGTGATTAATTAAGTGAGAATGCAGTCCCAATATGGTAAAGTATAGAGTAAATTAATTGATAAATATAGATAGATATTTTAAAAACTCATTTAGGAAAAAACGCTCAAGCAGTGTTTTTCACTCTGCTTTAGTTACACTCTCCTGCCATTCTCCTTTCCAACTGCTGCAGAATATCTGGCAGCACATAAGAGTGGTCCCTTATTTGATGATCACTTCTGGATGATGGATTTTGCTTTAATAATGTGCACTATAGAGTTAAAAAGCAATACAGGGTAGTGGCAAGATCTATATGATAACCAGCAGTACCAGGAGGGAAGGAGCAGCAAGGTAACAAGCTGAAGTTATATCTCTCTGTAGTGCATCTTGTCAGGTGTCTCTGTTTCTTTCCAGTTTATATCTGCTCAGATTTGTGTCTCACAAATCAAGTTACAAAACGTTAACCTCCAAACAGGTGGTCAAGTTTGTCTGACTAAATGTGCAGTGCATCATGTACAGCACACGACTTCACACTAGCCTTTGTGAGCCTTTGGAGTTTGAAAAGCTTTTTCTTTCTTGGCATTTATTTGTTCATTTTCCTAAGGATGGTATTTGACATTTAAGTGGTCGTTATCTAGCTCTTCCTTGCCTAAATTTTACTTCAGCTGGGAGACAGGGTTAAGACAAATGCCAATAAATATCTTAAAAATGCAGTCTTTTATTCCATAGCCCAAGACTTTATTGATGTATTTTCACTCACACTACTTAAAACAACTGAAACACCAGAATCTCCCCTAGCCTTAACATAAATGTGGCCATGCATTATGTCCAGAGACAAAGTCCTGGCCTGACTGAAGTGAAAGTTTTGCTGTTAGCTTCACTGTAATTTGGTATCATTTCAGATCCTCAGAGAAGGATATATTGTTTTTCCTTGTCTTTTCTTTACTGGATTATCTGTTAGCAGATTTTAAGGGAAAATAGAAATAGAGTTATGTTTATGCCTCTCAGTGAGGTTAAATTCTCTTTCTTTTCATTGTACATAAGACTGCAAGGGAAAAATCTGCACAAGACACAAGAGGAAAAGTGAGGGGAAGAAGGTAAGAATAAGGTCCCAAGATAAGGAGCAAAGTAAAATGTTCTGTAAATCTATTGTATGCAGTCATTAAGGCATGATAGAAGTCTGACATTTCGCTTCAGCAAGATAATGAAGACTGACCTTTTTGCATAGATTCATGGCACTAATTCCAGAGGAGTTGTTAGGTCTAACTTGTGTGATACAAGCCCTTAAATTACGCACATTAACTCTTGTGTTGAGCTCAGTAACTTGTGTTTTACTGTTGTCATCCAGAAAGACATCTAGTCCTGATGTGATGACCTCTAAAGACAGAAAATCCACTGATAGCCTTGGTAGCTTAATCACATTTACTGTTGCAATAGATACATGTTTTTACTTGAGCATGCTTAGTCTCAGTTTTCAACCATTGTTTTTTATGGTAACTTTCACTGTCAGAGTAAAAGGCATTTTGTTTCTTCTTGTTGCCCTGGCCCCTGTGACTCACAAAGGGTGTTCACTTTTCACATTGCAATAGAAGGCTGAAGTATTTTTGCTTGTATTACCATCCTGATGAAGACAAATGCTGAGATGGAGGTGTCACTGCACCAGCCTCAGTATGATCGAGACAAACTGGGATCCAAAACTGGCTGTCCCTGTGTGCAG
The DNA here is from genome assembly GCA_013397295.1 of Polioptila caerulea. Taxonomy (NCBI): domain Eukaryota; kingdom Metazoa; phylum Chordata; class Aves; order Passeriformes; family Certhiidae; genus Polioptila; species Polioptila caerulea. The sequence goes on from VYXF01001531.1 coordinate 1,544,762, forward strand.
GGCTTCAGTTTGGCCTCTTTGTAGAAAATCTGTTCTAAGACAAATACTCAATCTGGTCAAACATCATAATGGTTTCAGAACACTTAAAGATGTTATTAGATTTCCAAAGTCAGAATATTTTGTAAAGGCTTTGTAACTGTCTGGATCAGATGTGAAAAGCCCACAGCACATAAAGTGGGGTTTGAATCTGGAACTTTATTTCAGTGGACACGTGGAAGCAAATTTTTTATTCCTTGTTATAATCTTATAATACTGATGACTATGGCAGCCTGATACCATAATATTACACTTTTAAAAATCTTCTTTTTAACTGATTTTCCCTATTTTCTATACCTGATTTAGCTTAGCACTCTGGATAGCAAAGGTCACGCCATGAGGTAAGGTTTTGATTGGAGCTCATCTCTGTTTCCATAGGAATAGCAACTTGTTTCAAGCATTTGTTTGTGATATTTAAAGAGAAAAGGAGAGAGGTTATTTCAGTTTGTTTGACAGAATTCATTTATGTGAGCAATATGTTATATTAATGCATGAACACCCACGCCAGGCACTGTAAATGGCTGCCCAGGTCTTATAGCCTTTCACCTGGAACACTTACCAAGTTTTCTGTGACAGAGAGGAAAATACATTTTCTAGACCTTCCCAAATCATAGCCCTAATCCCTTTGGTAGCCATTTGCTTTTCCAAGAAATTTCCAATTTTGGGAGACTGAAAAAAGCAAACAGAAGGGCATATTTTGATTCTGACAGCAAATGTTTGGCAGTTGGGTGGAAGACGTGTGGCAGTTTCAGATCTGCAGAACTTCCCGCTGTAGCAGCCACCCTTGGCTCTGTACAAGCTGGTACATGGCACAGTCTGAGAGTCTGAATTGCAGTAAGGGCAGAACACAGAGGAACAACCACAGCCTAAGCTGTGTGTGTGCTCATGAGAGGGCAGGATGAGGGAAGAAGGGCAAGTGGTGCAGAAGTAATGGCTGGATAAGAGGGAGGATGGAGCACAGACAAGTCTGCGACTTGAGGCATTTTTACCAGCATGTCAATTAGACCTGACTCTGAGTAGTTTTAATTGTTTTCTGAAGGCAGACAGCCTGCCAATAGTTCTGAGCTGGTTTAATAGTAGTAAAAATGCTTGCAGCCATTAGACATCTTGTTTGTGAGGCCCCCATCACCAGCTATCCAGCCATGCTCTTGGTGACACCAGCACATGGTTAATATGTATTTACTTTTGGCCATGCCAGGCACAATTCATTTAGGACATCCAAATCTAAGTCTTCTAAAGCTTTCCAGGGCTGGCACATGCAAAGCCTCCATAAAGGAATTGGTGAGAAAGCTAAAGAGGAAAACCTTGTGTTTATTTTTCCGGGTATTTCAAACTGAACACATACCATGCTGCTTTGTAGATATGAATTCACTAAACTCTGGGATTCAGAAAAAAGTTACAATTTTCTTGAACAATCAAGTATTTGGAGATGTTTTTCTTGCCCATGCTTTTATCTCCTTCTAAGCTCCCCTCTTTCCGATACGCTGAAACCCCTTTCTTGACCTGTTCCCAGGTCTGTGCTTTCCCCTCCCACTTCCTCTGTCCCTCCTCTCAATCAGCCCTGCCACCATCACTGCACTGAACTCAACATTCACCCAGCCCCTTCCTGCTCCCTCTGAAAACCCATCTGTGCTGTGAAACTCCCCACCTACAAAGACCCCCATTGCTGTCTGGATCCCACTCTCTCCTTCTTTTCTCAGTTTAAATCTGCTGGTTTCAGAGGTGTTGCTTCTCCCCTTGCAGCTTTCAGCGAGAGTCAGAAGCACAGCATCTGCTCAGGCTGTTCAAGGATAAAGTCTTCCCAGGGAACAAGAGGCTCCTGCTCTTTGCTCAGCAAAACAAAGCACTCTTTACACTTACAGTTGTGTATTAGCAACATTTCCAGGTTGAACTGCAGCTTCTTCCCAGGAAAAGAGCATCCTTGTAACTGTCCTGCTTTCAAACTCTTCTGCCTCTGTAAGGCGAGGAAAAGGAATTTGACAAAGCCTTTTCCCAACAATACTGGGAATTGTTAGTGAGGCTTAGGGAAGGCTTCTGCTGCAGGTTGCTTCTGCACTTTGCCAAATCCTCAGCCCTTACCCAGGGAAGCCTGTTCCATGCATACTGCCCAGCCTTAAGAGGTTTTCCTTTTTGCCTAGCAATTTTCAAGAACGTGCCAGAGAGGGTTTTCATATACATAAAGCCCCAAGAATGTGTATCTAGCAACTTTGTATTTATAGATACGTTACTAATTCTGGATCTTGGTGCAGTTCATGAGCACCAAAGGCACTTTGTTACAAGCGGCAATCTTTGCTGCTGACTGAAATACTGGGATGTGAATGTAGCAGAGTGCAGATCTTTTGCTGTCATCTCGTACCTTCTCACAGCGCCCTTCCTTCCCTCTCAGTGAAACCACCTCACCACTGGTGGATAGAAAGGCACTTCAGAGAAGGAAATACCTTCTGGAGGGCTACAGATCCCTTGCACACAGCACAGTCGTTGCCCTGGGACTTAGTGGATACTTACAAGAATTGCATGAAGTTACCTATTTAGAGTATTGACGATGACTATTCAAACCCACAGCATCTAAAAACAAATATAGCTTATCCCAGAGACACCTGCCTGATGATTTCTGTGTGGGAAGAAACAGACACAGTGAAAGGGAAGTGAAACATTTTACCCAAAATGGCATCTTACAGAATCAGATCTTTGCAGTGACAAATGTGCACTGAACAGAGCCAGATTTCACATTTTCTAAATGTGTTCTTCGGCATCTTTTTCATGATTGGAAACACCACAGCTGAAGCTGTCCATTGATTCTGCAGGCTTGTCAACTCTAAGTGTTTTTGATGGCTGGGCACCGAGGTCTCTGTTTACCCTGATTTCTCTATTTGCTGCTGACCTGGGCAGATTTCTGTGCCTCCGTGAATCCTCATTGATTTTCCTGGGAGTGAAATGTCATTGTTGCAGCAGGCTGTGTACATCAGGTATATTGGAGAGCAGGATCATTAGGGTTCTGTGTAATTAGCAGTGCTACTAATGTATCCCGTAATGCTTTCTTCTCCAGAGCTTGGCCCTGATTATCTGTGTTAGCAGCTTCATCAGCTCCTACACAACCTCCAGTGTGTTCATCCTCACATAGCTGAGGTGTGGAAGCGAGCAAGGTACAAGGCATTCCTAGGTCAGATGTTGGAGGAGCCTGCACAAAATCAGGATGAACAAGGAATTGAGCCCAGTTCTTAAGTGCCTATGGCTGAAATAGATTGTTAGACAGGACCACCCGACAGGTGAAGAAAACCAGGATACAGTCTGATGGAGTATGAGATTTTTGCAAGATGAAGAGAGAGCTTTGCACCTGTGCAGATCTGATCTTCTTAATCTTTACCTAAAATTGTCCTTTAAAAGACAGTCCTTTTGGTGTCATGCAACTGTGTATTGGGATGAGGTTGCTCTGTACTCACAAATTAACTAAATGTGTGCCTGGGATATATGTATATTTTCCTTCTAAACAACAATCGCAGTCTCCTGGTTGAATTCCATCTATTACCTGCATCTTTCTTTTCCCCTATGTTCAGTGAGGCCAACATTGATTTAATCCTGTAACAATGGCAACTGATCATACACATCTGTTGATTTCTGTGCAGTAATCTAATTACCAACAATTTTTTAAAAATCCACCCCAATTCGCATATTTTGTAAAGCTTTCTCTTTTTAAAGTTTCCTGATGAGATACTTTCTATTCAAATAGAGATTTACATCATACATCATATGAAATTTCCATTTGTAGTTAGCTTTTAAGAGTTAATAAATTCCAATAACAGTTAATTTCATTAACAGTTCCTGTCACACAGCCATGATGGAGCACCCAAACTCAATGCTTATCAAGCTGTTGCAGTTGGGACTTCCCATACTCTAGTTGTCACCTTACAATCCTGATCCTTAGGTGATCTGAAGCTGTGAATCCGAATTGCATGTCAGGCAAGGACCTAGGTACACGTTGGCCTCTTCCAGGGCATCCCTGGAAGGAAACTTGTGCATGTGGGTAGGAAGGGAGTTGTGGTGTGCTCCTGTAGGTCTTCTCATCTGTGTGACTGGGGGACCAGCAGCCTGAAGGACACCATGAAGCCCACCTGCCCTGCAGCTGAGGTTCAGCCATGGCATGCACACAAGGACTGCTCTGCACGTAGAAATAGTCACTGTCTGGAGCTCTTCACTTCCCCAAGGTCTGTGTAGGTGCAGCTTTGCATCTCCCCTTGGGGTCTCTGGCAGGGGGAGCTGCCCACCTGCATTCCCCAGCCACAAGGGTCAGGACTGGCCTCCTATAGCTGCACCATTGCCTGGTGGCCTCTCAAGTACAGAGCTCCCCATTTCCAGCTTCCAGTGAAACTCAAAGAAAACAAGTTGGATTCCAAACCAGTCTCTCTTAGTTTTAGTCAGCACAAGACATTTGCATACTTGGTGAGATTTAAAATATCTGTCCTTCTGCCCTGTAGTGGCTTTGTCACCATCCCACAGTGCTGTTTGACCTCAGATACCTGTAGGATTTGCAGTTCTGCAGAGCTGCATCTCAAAACCAAGCCATCTCTTCTTTTTACACAGGCAGCTTGCCTTTCCCTTGGTTGGCTCCATAGCAGAGCAGTGGCATCCTAGCACAAAGGCACAATCCTCTGCCCTTCTCTCCTGAACAGTCTGCCAGTGCTGCAGTACATCCCCCAGCTCTCTCCAGGACACATGGGGCTTTAAAGACACACCAAGAGCCTGCGCTTTTTCTCTCTTCTGCAGGAACCCAGCGCTCTCCAGGCAGCTCTCCCCCACAGAGGAGCAGGAGAAAAGTGATTGCCTTTATCAGATGGTCATCGCACAGCCTCCGGTTTAGTGCTCCTCTGCAACTAGATTTCACCAAATGCACATTAACCAATTACCCAAATTGGCACATTAATCAATTCTCATTAACTGATACAGGATCTAGCAAATGAATAAGCTCTTACTGGTCATCTTTAACCCTTTGCATTAGTATGGTTGTAGCTATCTGTGACATGTACTAATGCAACACGCTTATGCTAACTTCTATTTTTTATAAGCTCATCATAAGCCACTTATAAATAGAAGCTTAATATGAAGTGTGACAGATCTCTAATCTTTAGTCTCTCCTTAGCCCTCCAAGCACTTCCTTTCTGGAAATACAAAATATATCCAGTATGCCCTAGATATTCTCCATTCTTGCTGATGACTTTAGCTCTCAGCCATTGATTCTTTCCACTTCTTAATCAGTGTAAATAGATCAGTGCTGCAACCATCTTGTTATTTAAAATTTTAAAAAGACCAAAAATTGACAAAAAGATCAAAATAAGATCAAAATTACATTGAAGGGATGATGAATTGAAAATATATTTTGTAGTTCATGTGATGCTGCAAGGCAGAGGGTCAATATAATGGACACATAAAAAACGTGTATTCCTTCTCCATTGCAATAAAAAGGATTGGAGTGAATTATCTAATGGAAGGTACAAATGCTGAGAAAATACTGTACAGCACTTATGTTGTGTCAGTACTTTGTGAAATTCCCTTTCACCAAAGGCCATGTGTGCAATGGTGCCCCTGTCACCACTGAGCAAACACTGTGGCACAAAATGCCTGGTTTAGGGTTACACAGCAAATCAGTGCCAAGACAGAGGCTGGAATCCTAATATCCTGGTACAAGGAAATTTTTATGAATCTATATTGAGTTTGTTTACTTCTGTGGGGGAAAAGCCTGTGCTTCAAGGTCTCGGGTTGTTTGGAAAATTTAGAATTAATACCTTTTCATTTCAGCATGCCACTCAGATTTTGTTGTGTCCAATCCCTCCACTGTATGTGAAAAACACATACAGTGTTTTTCACTTTGACTTTAAAAGAAGTAAAGCCCTATAGTTCCTTTTCACCCTTTCCTTACATTCAGCTATGATCACTATAATAATGTATGTTTCCAGGCAATAAATACATTGATATACATTTACAGATAAAGACATCTACTGTGTTTCTCACAAAAAGGAGAACACCTGATGTAGAGAACATCAGGTGTAGAACTGGCAGGATTTAAAGCACAGCCAAAGCTAATAGCTGCAAATTGTAGCCTAACCTAACACTTTCTCAGCCACAGATTCCTCCCCCTTTTTTTTTCTCCCTAAAACTTTTGCTGTTGCGTCACTGATAAATAACAGCCCTTTGCTTGGTAATATATCCCTTTTGTATTTAAGCTTTTGCCTTCCTACCTATTAAACCTCTCCTCATCAGCATTACTTTTACTTTTCAGAAACAAATATTCACTATTATAAGCTAGGAGTTCTTTTGTTTTCCCCTCATAGATGTAAAACCCTGGGGGATTTGAGTATCTACTTGATAGGCTCACACAATCTTAATCAGCCTATAATGGAGCTAATGGCTGTTTGTCATCCTTGGAGATATAAATTTCCTGGTGATGTCTACTGCAGTCAGTGCATGAAGTATGCTCTGACTGCCAGCAAGGTCTAATAACCAGGAGAAGGGCAGCCAGCTTCATTAGCGAGCCTGAGACTGTGCCGGCTGCTTTTCTGGGGAACTGTGCTTCTTGAACACCGAGAGGGAATAATGGATAATACCGGTAAGTGAAATAAAACAGATCTTCATTCTTAGTGGAGCTACGGGGTTCGTTTGTATCCTCTCTCACTTGCTGCAGGAGATGTGTTTCTTTAGCCTCTGTGGCTTCCTCCTTTTAAATGTCCTTTATTAAAGCAAATTTTTATGTCTAAAATGTGACACACTTAAGTTGTTAACCCCTTAACGGTCTGGTTTTTTCTGCTCTGTTTCCTGGAAATGTGAACCTAAACTGTAATGTAGGATCTGCCTTTTTAAGGTATTCAGTGTTATTTTGGAAGCTGTATGCAGGAAATGTGGCAGGAAGGGAAAATCCGTGTACTTCAGAGAACAATATCTCTCACAGTTTGAAAAAGGTGTGGATAGGTAACTAATAAAGCTAACAAAAAGTAGATAATGGCTAGCTCCCATCTGTCTGATTTTAAGCTGACTCTGTTTTCTTTGTATAATGCCTTACTCTCTTTCATATTTAGTGCAGAAAATACTGAATATATTTGCACTTTTTATTTTCTTTGATGTTCCAACTTTAGATCATGCATTTTCATCCCAAATAATGCACTTCACTGTTTCTAAGGAGGCACACACATCATTACATCGGTGATGAAATGCATTATTTGCATTTCCCTTTTGCATTACCTTCTATCACAAGGCAGAGAAAAAAGAGAGCTTTTTGGGGCAGGTATTTTGCATGCTGCTTTGACTGCTGTGAAACTTGAACATGTCGAGATCTCACAAATTTATTTGTACTAGGGCAATACATATTAGGAGACACAATTTGCAGTAGATTTAGTGCCCTTTGAAACTTGCTCAGATCATCAGATTTGTCTAATGTTGATCTTAAAAGTGACAATCACCTCTATAGTGTGTGGCAAAGATTATTCTACAGTAGGTTTCAGTGATTTTTGGGGACTTGTGGATGTTTTGGTTTGATTTTTTTTTTATAGTAGAAGCAAAACTCTTGCTTATGTCTGCTAAGCTGTCCAGGTCATTCTCATCTCACGTGTATTGTTATCAACTTCTGTGACAAGCAGATTAAAGGGTCTTGCTGCCTTTTTTTCTATAAAATCCAAGACAAAAAAAAAAAAAATCCTAGAATTTAAAATGTAACATTATGAAAAATTACATTGCCAGCATCTAAAAAACCGGACATGATCCTAGTAAAATCTTCATTTTTGGAAATAAAGAGGGTTAACAATACTCTTTGCACTTGGTGCCTTGTATAGCTTTCAAGAAGCCTTAACATAATAGATGATAATGACTTGTGTTTGATATTGCATGACGAGGCAGAATTTTCTGCTGGAGGAGAAGGATTCCTGCTCTCTGACATGGAATGCCTGTGGGCAAGAGATACCCTGGCAGGCAGAGCTGCTAATTCCTCCAGGTTTTTACACTCTTCAGCATCAACAACTAATACTATTGAAGCCTTGATGGAGACACCACTTTAATCCAGCTATAAGAATCTGTTCTGGAATGAGTCACATTTATTTTAAAGGGCAGTTTTGGGGGTATGAAGAGGGAAAATAGTGTCTGAAAACCATAGAAACAGATTTTCCTCTGTGTGGGGTTTTTTTATTTTTTTTGTTTGGGGTTCAGTTTTGGGTTTTTTCAGGGTTGATTGTTGGTTTGTTTGGTTTTTTTTTTTTTGGCCTAAGGAAGAATCCAGTTTGGTTACTATTTGCAAAAAGTTAAAATAAGTAAGGCTTGATGTCTGCACAACTTGCCAGCTATTCTCAAATCTTCTTATAACATTAGTTTGCTGAATAACTCCAGATTATTTTTTTTCTCCTAGGGAAACAGTGACTGATGCTTTCCATTTTTAGGAAACAACCTATATACTATTGAAATTGGTTAAAATAATCCTTTCAGACAATAATTAAAATCCACTAGTAAAAAAAAAAAGCCCCAAGCCAACCCAACAACAGATGAAACCAAGCCATTTTAAAGACATCATGGCAGAGGGTAAAGCCTGTTTTTTCCATGGTCACCAGTGATCTTCCTGCTGCCTGCTGCCTGTGGTCAGCTTGTCCTTCAGCCCCATGTGGGCTACTCACACCCTCCCTTCTCCAGGCAGCTCTTCTAAGAGTCCAGCCACTTCCATACTTTGAGTGGTGTAGGGAATACTTCCATTTCCAAAGAGCCTACAGAGTGGTGGGTAAACACAGCCGGACCTGTAGAGGAATGTTTAGGGCTCGTGATCCCTAATTGAGATGGCAGTGTAGGGACTGTGGAGCTGAATACCTCTGTATGTCTGGCCTGCCCCTCTGACATCTACAGGGATGGGGCAGAACCTTTGAAAACCCTTGTGGTGTCATCTGGGCACTTAGGAGATCAGAGAGCAGCAGGATTATTTGCATCCCTAAGCCCAACTGCCTGATTAATTTGTTCTTCAGCAGTCTGCCAACTAAAATGTAAACACGCTGATGTATATAAACTGGATACCTGCCCAAATTCTTCCTGGAGAAGTGCTATTTCTGGCAATACAGAACTGCAGAATATTAGCAAAGCTGCGTGTTTTAGCTACTGAGTGTTAGAAATAACACTTTGGTATCAGTGTCAGTGAATCAGGCCTCTGTTATTAAACTCATCATGCTACTGAAGAGACTTTCAAAGTCAGGCCATGGATAATTGTTGGGCAAAACTCCATCTTCTGCTCCACATAACAGAAATATCTCTGTAATTCATCACTCTTGTCCTCTGCCATCATTAAAATTATTTTCTGGCCAAAACTGTCATTTGAAAAGATCAATGTTGCTAATAGGTCACCTGTGTGCAGTTTTAGCTGTTACGGTTGATGACATTTTGTGGCGTTCAGAAACAATGTTTTCATTTTAAAAGTCCTTTCCTTTAAGGGTTAGACTGCTCTTATTTTTATTCTGTGTACTGAGACAGCTCCACATAATTGTTGTCCCATGTGTTCTTTTAAAAACCTTTCCTGGAATAACAATAAAATATTCATCTGTCTGTGTAGGGCACAGCAGGACAGTTCTAGTTGTATCTTTTGCCTATTTTGGCACCAGCTGTTTGTGACAGGCTGTCCACAGGTATTCAGCTGCAAGGCTGCCTGCTGCTCTGGGCAGGGGAGGGCAGCCAGCAGCCTCCACTGGCAGGTCCTGGGCTCCAGCTTTGCTGCACACATCTACTTTGGGCCAAACACTTCAAGCCTGGAGACAACAAAGGTTTGGAAATAACTTGGGTGGGGAGGGGGCAGAGCTAATATAAAAGCAGCAAGAGACTGGCGGTAGCAGGAAGAAAGAAGTGTGGAAACAGAAGTGCTCCCAAGTGATGCATTTGGGGGCGGGATCTCCTTTAAGAAGTGAGATCAGCAACATCTCTTCCCCCAGAGCTCCTAGTCAGCTGTGTCCTCCTCAGACAGGCATCTCATCTAAAAACAGACAAGTCTTATACACTCATTCTTACCAAGAAGAATGCCAGTGTGATGTGCCAAAGGCTTGGGGAAGAATCTCACGCGGATGAATGGCACCATAGTGAGGTCCTGTGTAGTGCATACCATACCAGTAGTGAACAAAACCAGGAGGCCTTGTTTCGTGTTTCTTGGGGATTTATATGACTTCTTTGCACTTGGAATATTATTTCAGCAGTAATGAGCTAGCTGTGGTTAATTGTTACCCTGAATTATGTAGGTTCTGCAGCTATGGCTGCAGGCTATGCCTTCAAGTAAAAAATGTTTTAAAGGGACTGGAGGTCTGGTCTGTTGTATAGCCTATCTCTGAGGAATACCCAGTAGCAACATCAAACTTTATATTTGACCTATAGTGAAACTTGGAGCTTTCCATTGAGGTGAGACTTTAGCTTGAAGCCTGAAATGCTGTGGGATGGGGAGGATAGCAAGTGGTCATTTTAGCCTTCTGCATTACATCATGTGTTCACAGGAAGGGTAAGAGACACAGGAAACTGCAGGTGGAAATTCCCTTGCTTTTGAAGTAACTGGTCATTTTTGTCTTTCTGTAAGTCAATAGGACTTATTTAACATTCTTTAAATATAAGTCTGCTGGGATTGAATGCTGGTTGAGGATTTGACTTTACGGATATTTTGTTATGTCTTGCCTAATTTCAAAGCAAACGGGGTACATCTTTCTAAAACACAGAGGAGAAAAAAAAATGACAGGCAGGAGAATGAAACTGGGAGGAGGATTTCAGTTTATGATCCTGATTTCTCATCAATTCATGGTGTTCAAAAACCTCTAATATAGCTGAGCTGATCTGTGTGCAGAACTAGGCTCTCAGTGAGGTTTGTAAGGTTCATTTGTTGCCCATAAAGGGCTCTGAAATCCTTTGACCATCCAGGGCTTACGCTTGTCTGAATTGTCCCTATGAATCTGGAAACCCATTAACACAAAACCCTTTGCAATGGAGGTGGTGGCAGTGTCTCCACAGGTTTGTGAGCCCTTGAGACAATTTCCTACTCCAGCAGCAAAATCAGTAATATCCTTTGGCAGCTTCTGTTTTGATCTTCGATGGTGCTTTGTCCATGTTCTCCCCAAGTGTGAAGGTGTTTTTAGAGGGGACAACTGCACTTCCTATCTCTATCCCACTCTTTTGTAAATGGGGCTATCCATGATGCCATGTTCTGCAGATCATAAAATGCTTTGCTCATGAACAACAAAATAAAAAACAATAAGCAACTCTTTCATTTCAATAAGCAACTCTATTGTATATTCTAATTTGCCTCCTGTTTGCACCCATGCCCTCAATTGAAGTGAACACTCTAGTGTATCACAGGTCACTGTCTGCTGGAAAGTTGAATTTCTTCTTGTTGTAATTTTAGAATAATATTCATGGCTTATGCCCCTTTACCCAGAAGCTGAAACAGTGTACTTGTAAATCCATGACCTTGGAAAGCATTTCTTTGAGGATAAAACTTCCTTGTGATGCTGCAGCTCTTTGTGTTATTTTCGAGTCTCTATACGCACAGCACGTTCCTGTATAGAATGACTGTATAGGAACTTGCACTAGAGGTAGCCAAATGCTGTGTTGCACTAAAATGATGGAGCATCTTATAATGTGGAGATAGTCCACCCACCCTGCTTCAAATGGCTCTCTTTAGCTAGAAATGCTGTGGTTGCACTGTGCTGACACACACTCATGGTATTTTCAGCAGTTGCTGCAGTGCTTCTTATGGAGAAGCAGCATGAACTCAAGCTGGTTTGGAGAGATGGTATAACACTGATTTTACTTACTAGTAATTTCTGATTATTTTTTTTTTTTTTCTGGTAAAAGCTGCCAAACATCAAACCATCAGGTTCCGAGTTCATGCCTTATGTTTACATCTGCTGGTTGTGTGGCATTTTTGGCCAGCTGCCTTCAGACCTCTGTTCTGCACTCTGGATCATCACTGCCACCTATGGTGAAGAAGCAAGTGTTGTGTACTGAAGCAATAATCCAAGTCTGAGAGGCAGCACGTCCCCATATGCATGTAGCAAGGATGAAACCAAAATTGCAGGAGCCAGTTATTTTGTCAGGACAAGAAATCAGTCCAGACAAGGAGACTTTGTGTAAAGAGGCACTGGCACAAATCATTCCAAGAAAACCAGCCTGTGTTCCAGGGGCTTTGAACACCCGAAACTGAGGGGGCTGGAAGGGAGTGGCAAGGGGGAAAGCAAGATTGTATGATGAAAGAGCTGTTGGCTGACAATTAGGATCTAGTTTGCTGATCTATTCCGTTTCATCATCATTCGTTGTCTCTAACAGCGAGTCTTTCATGAAATGTAATAGTTAATTGTGGAGTGACTTGCAGGGGTATTTCTTTGGGCTCAAAAAGTAGACTGGATGGAGTTTTACAAAAAAAAATCCTGACTTTTTCTATTTTTTTCCCCCTTTGTCTCACTATTTAAGCATTTTTTATATTTTCACATAAAACGTTTATGAGACACCTCCTTGAAGTATAATTGGAAAATATAAGTAGCTTAGGAATATAAGAATACCTAGCAGCCTTCTGCCAGCAGACAGGAGTAAATCCTGAATAAAACTGCTGAGTTTGTCTCTATTCATTCTTGCTGGCAAGCAGGGCCTGGCAGTCCCTGGGTGAGCATGGAGGCCCCAAAGCCAAAGTGAGTGTCCCCAGCCGGTGCCCTGTGGAGAGGCAGAGTGTTGGAGAAGACTGGGCAACCAGATTTGTTGTCCTACATCCACGGAGCTGTGTGTGCCTGACACCAGGAGGGATGTCCCCATCTCGCTGGAGATGCGAGGGGAAGGAAGCAGCCATTCCCATTTGAACAGATCTATCACCTTTGCTGCAGGTCCTGGGGGACTGATGATACTGTGCTCTGATTGAAACCTGTACAGAAGCATCCTCTCCAAGCACCCCATGGGGGCACTGGTACCAGCACAAGGATTTCTTGCAAGCAAGACAAGGGGTGATTTGTCTGCTTTCCTTCCAGAGGAGACAAACTTAAACCCAGATTTGTCAGTAATGAGGTACTGAGTTGCTAGAGATACTTGAGTCAAATAGTAGACTTCAGTGAAGAATTAAGGCCCTTTTAACATCCAGTTTTCAAATAAAGCAAAAGGCTAGGAGAAAATGAATTTGCCAGGGCCAAATATTTGCCTAATCTTAGTTTTCTGCGCAGCACCTTTCCTATCAGAGATTGCTTATTTTACAACTTATTGTATGGGAAATCCCCTTTAAATGTATTTCTGAAAAGCAATGGAATATTTCACAGTAATGATAAAGGCAACCCTATGTCTCTGTAGACAGTCAGGCACAGTGGGAGACAATCCCAGGAACAATTTTTTCACCCATGGCTTGACCATTTCTAGAAGGCATGCACAATGTAGCTCCAACACAAATATGACAGCAGCTGGTATTTCCACAGGAGACAAAGTTGTGATCGATTCGTCCTAGCTCCAGCTCCTGCTGACTCACAAGTCCCTTCTGTCTTTCTCACTGGGACTTGAGTCAGTCCAAAAAACAAGGGGTATTGCATTACAGAGCCTTGCCTGGAAACCATGTGGAGAGATGAACTGAAAATATGGCAATCTCAGGCATAAAATTTGTGCTGCTGGGAGCTGTTTATTGACATTTAAATTATAGTTCAGCAAGAACTATAATTTGCTATGGCCTTATTGTCAAGGAAAATGGTTTGTTGATGGAAGAAGCCTATGGAGTTCATGACTGTGATTTTATCACACAAACAGGCTATATATTTTACCTGCTTTATTTTATTTTACCAGCTGTTGTATGTCTCCTTTTTCTTCTCTTTTCTCTTTTTGTTTTTATTGTTTAATATTATTAAAATAACTAACATGACACATTATTCTGGTTTAATTTCAAGTGAAATTTGGCAACTTCTACTGGTGAGATAAGGTTTAATTGCTCTTGGCATTTTAAAGAGAAATGCAAATGACAAAGATATTAAACTGACAAATTATGACAGCTCACATAACACTTTGTACAATTGATTTTTTCCATGCATTTTTAATACCCAGCATAGTCAGCCTTAATACTACCATATTTACAATAAATCATTATTCTAATGGAGACATTTTGCTTTGTCAGGCAATACACAATCAGCAGTTTCCAATAAAGAATCTGAAAACTGTTTAACATTAATTCTGTGACACAAACTCATAAAAGCCAGACAATTTATAAATGGGGCCAATATGCTGCCCTTAAATTGGGATATTAAGGAATAATTAGAGCACAGTAAGGGCAGGTTGCCAAACGTAACTTTTAAATTCCCCAGTTTGTATCACTTAGCACAGTGATTGTAATGTATTATATGCCTTCTGTAAGGCATAAACATGCATTTCCTACAAAACAGCTTAAGGCGCCCGCAAGAGGTTGAAGTAGCTGTTTACTTTGGCATGAGTGGCTTCAAGAGGCATAAAGCACCACAGAATTTAGGAACAACGATGGCTTTGGGGTTAGCAAGGGAAATGGGAAGCCATGGCAGAGTCTGCTTCCCTCAGTGTGTCTACAAAACTCGGCAATGGGGTTTTTTGTTTGTTCTCTCCTTTGGCACCCCGTGAAGGCTGTGTCTGCTCTGGGCAACAGGGGGTCCTGGAGGCAGCTCTGAGCACGTTGACATGGTGTGGTGCCTTTTGCCCAGCAGACGCTAATCTGAGCCCCTAAACAGCACAGTCACATCAGCACTGGGGGCTGGACCCCGACTGGTGAACCAGCTGGGGTTAGATGGGGTGCAGGGTCTTACACCTGCACAGCATCCAGCCCAGGACACAGCTGTTCTAGCTCGAGCTGGGGGATCTTTAACACTGTGCTGTGAGTCGATGCCAACAGGCCTCAGAGCCCACCCCTGCCCACAGTTCTGGAGGTGCCATCCACCCTGATGAATTTCCTGTGTTATTTAGAAGCTGGAGAAGGTTACACAGTGCCATTTGATGGCATCTTGGCAGTTCCTGAGGTTAAATAGTCTAGGTGGTGGGAAAAAAATACTTTTTCTTTTCACCTATGTGTGTCAGGTTCTAGGGCAAAAGTAAATGTGATGAAGTCTTGAGCAAGATTTTGAGGTCCCTGAATTTACTTTGCAACATCTAAGGGTGATGAGCAGTGCATTATATTATTTTATTGTCCTCAAAATAATGTAATATCAATGTTCCTTGTTTTAGCTGTGGATGTTGTCACCCCAAGACAATTCTTTAACTCAAATACTAGAGGAGATGAAGTAGCTCTACACAAAGCTCTTCATTTTTACACAAGCTTCTGTCACATCTGCAAACCCTCAAGTTCCCTAGGTGTTGTGTATATTCTCTTATACTGTATCTCAGGAAGCCTGACTGCAAAGAAGAGCAGGAAGGTATAAAACTGGCAAAGTAGACATGCTGCTTAACACCATTAGAGTCTTATTTTGAGCTGCTGGAGGAGAAAGAGTAGAGCCAGTGTTGTTTCCCAAGATGTTCCTAGGATTGCCCTAAGTTCCCTCATTGCTGCTTGCAACCACAGATAGACTTTTTGGGGGGGTTTTTTGAACAAAGTTTGAAGTTCTGAGGGCAAATTCAGCTTTTTTCCTTTTGTAGTGCAGATGGCTCCCAAGAGTTAAAGTTTGTGTACATCTTTCAGATGCAGATAGGTTGTGCATCCATTTCAAAAGAGCACCCTCAGGGTGAGCAAGGTGAAGGCAGGAGTCAAAATCCTTCCCAGATCAACATTTGACTACACTTCTGTGTCATTGTTGCCTCTTGCCATGATCTCCTTTTCCTCTGCTCTGCCTTTAGGCATTTCCCCCAGGGAAATAAGTGCAACCTCATGCAGTTAATCAGACTGCTAATGGAGAAGGGGGTTGCCATCATGACAGCTGATCTGATATGTGCTTGCCTGGAAAGCACCACAAATAAACTTCTCTGCACATGGCGGGTGGAGTTGTGTCACCTCAGGCTTTCCTTTTCTCTGCTTCTGGCACACCACACAAAGCAAAGCATCTATTGCCTGCTACCATGTTGGATTGGTCCCCGTAGCTCCTGTGATCCCCTTCACTTTCACATTCTCATGCTGGTCTGCAAGCTCTGTGTGAATCTCATGACTGGGGTTTATTTTATTTTATTTTCCTTTTGCCAATTTTCACAGTCACAGTGTATTACGGGCAGGATGAAAATGGAAAAAAAAAGTACTTTGACGATATTAGTAGCTTGACAACCATAAAGCTTTCCTGTGGCTTTGCAGAGGAATTTGGAGTGCTTACGTTCTGTACTTCCCTTTATCTTGCTATGCACTGAGCACCAGAGCTCCAGTTCTGCAACTGATGCCATGAAAGTAGGTTGCTGTGCTCAAATCCAGGGTTTTTCTGAGTCTTCTGAGTCAGTTCAGAGCTGATTTAGATTGCTTCCAACAGGGATCACCCATTGGCTGTCTCATACTATTTGGAAGGGGGAGTAGGGGAGATATTAACAGTAGCTTGGTTTCTAGGAACAGAAACAAAATTGTAAGAAAACACCTACCTGTATTAAGCTGGGCTTCTTCTCAGCTGAGGGGAAAAGCAAAGAAAATTTTCACCTGCTCCATGATCCGCCTGCTTGCCAACTCCCTGCTCACATCAGCTGGATCCAAATGTGAGAAATTAGAGATTCTTTACACAGGTGTGAAAGGACTTCCCATAGCTGAGACATTGCCCCTAACCTATTTCAGCTTTTGCTTTGTCAAAGGCAGCTAGTTCAAGATTTTTACCATCCTTATGCACATCAACATTTCCACTTTGTTCCCAATATTTTCCTCCTATTTCATTATACTAAATCAAATTCCATTATGTGTTCATTTATAGAACAAGCTGTGTTCTCATGATATTTATGGATGGCTGCATCACGTGCTTTATGCAGGTCAAGAGACATTGCAAACACAAAGGGACAAAGATGATTCCCAAGCACACCAACGCAGTCCTCAGCAGGAGGAGGACTGGCTTGCACGGGTGACATTCAGCCACTGCATGGACCCTCCTGGGAGTTTGCAGTGCGTAGAGACTCTCAGAGATGGAATGCTGGGCTGGCTGCATCTCTCCTGTGTGTATATGAGGGATGCAAGTATGGTGGGGAGGCAGGGAGGTCCCAGCTTGCTGCCATCTGTGTTAGTCTATAGCAGTGGTGAGCAGGGAGAGTACTGCAAAAGAGCTGCAAACAGCTGGCCTTACAAAGGCACAGAGCTGACATTTATTTTGTAGCCCAGAGATGGAGCTGGCACAGCTTTCTGGCCTTCTGTTTGTGGTCTGGGAAGGCAACAAGTTGCCCAGGCTCAGGATCATCCTGAAGTTAACCAGGCCAGGTTCACAATGTATCCCCTTGGTGTTGCTAGTCAGAGAACTACATGCTCTTGAAGAAATTATTATTAATCTGCCTTGCAATAATTTTTAAAGAGAGTAAATGAGGTAGACTCATAAGCATTAGCAAGTGAGTTTGACATCAGTCCCAGGCAAAAATGTGAAACAGATGATACAGAGACTGAGCCAGAAAGAATTAAGAGATTGAATACAAATAATTTCAATTAACATGAGTTAGAGGAAAAACGGGTTTGAGGGAAGTGTTTCATACATCTATCTTGCTGCATGAGAAGATGCTTGGCTTGGTTCTGATTTGTAGAACCTAAAATGATGCAAAACCTATATGCTATGTATCAGACGGGTTCTTCTGTCCCCAGATACCAGGTTTCAAAATACAATGTATTTTGGGAATTGTTGTCACTCATCAGGTGTGATTCAGGAGGTATCCAGCAAGAATACCTGGTCCTTTGCTGCAGCTGTATGGTGCTACTGGCACTGAGTAGCAAGAAAATGAAACATTATATTTAGGCAAGAAACGAATGCACTCAGTATGGACAAGGGCAAGGCCATATTATCAGAGACAAGACTAATTAGATCATAGTTGCATACTGGGAGGCTCAGTGTTGAGGGGCAGTGATTTTCAAAAATGCTTGCATAATAGCATTATGCTGGAAGCTCCGATGAGCTCTGTCTCAGAGAGCTGAGACACTCTGTACATGTATTTCCAACATTGAAAGGCGCTGTCTTGCTCTAGTTGGAGCACTGGAGTGACTGCTTCTGGGATACTCAGTAATCTTTGGTGTCCCATGTCTTCCTTGAAACACAAAAATCTGAGGAGGGTTCAGGAAGCCTTGCAACAATGCAATCAGAGCTGCTGTAGAAGAAAATTTTATAATTCTGAATCTCCTTTGCACCTAAGCCTAAAATCCCTTTGCAGCTTTCCGACTATAATAATCCTACATGTTGTTTCATTGTTTCTTACTGGAAAATACTTATTTGGACCTCTTAGTTCCCATTTATGAATAAATATCACAAAGATCTCTCTGTAGAGGTGTATTGCTGGCAACAACAATAGATGTCTACATTAGCATGTCTTTGTGTATCTATATTAGATTAAAATATTGGTCATTGGCAATGTTGGATCTATTTCAAATTTAAAAAAGGAAGGTTACTATTAAAGAGCACAAGTAAAAAACAACACTGCACAACTTGGACAGACTGCTAAGAAGACTGGAAATGAGGAGTCCCAGGTGTTAGAAAGACTCCAGCAGGATGCTTCCTAATCAACACTCAGAATTTCTCCTTGCAGTTTTAATAAAGGTTTTCTTTCTGGCTCTTGCTGCTTCCGCCTTAATTGCCACCTGTTGGACAAAACAGAACGGCACCGCTGGCACACACAAGCCTTGGCTATCCTGCCTTCTCAGCACCAGAAAAGCTTGTTCAAATGATGCCCCTTATACTGCTTTTCAGTGCACAGGTGTGCACTGAATGATGATGAAAACGAAAGATGTTTAACTCTTCCTCATCACCCCAGAGTCGGCATCAGGTAGTGACCCTGTACAAGCATTAACTCATGTTCCTCTCAGGTGGTAAGAACTAGTGAGAGGGGCAGGTGGAGGTAAGCCAGAACCAATTAAGTCATTTGAATCCACTCACACCAATGGAGGGGCAGATTCTGGCGTTTTTCCAGCATCTCTGAAATTGGGCACCATCCTCATATCTCAGTGTTGCTGTCAGCCTGCCAATGTAGCTGGAACTCTCACACAGCTGCAGAGAAGACCATGCTAAATACTGCCTGGGTGTTACAACCAGCAGAAAAGTTTCACTGCCTAAACATGACTTCTAGGTTACTGGTTCTGCTCTTCAAACTGCAAGGAAACACTTTCTGGTCTTACTACCATTGCTTTGCGCAGGCGCTGTGGCTTTCTCCTGTGTACTCCAGAGAGAGGTTGTTTTCTTAATTTTTTTTTTTTTTTTAAATCAAGTCATTTAAATCATGCCCTTCCATTTTTGATGTCATTCTTTGTGTGGCAGCTAAGAATCCTACACCACAGGGTAGGACCCTGCCAGAAGAGGCCTCCCGGGATGAAAGAGCTGGAAGCAGCAGAGTGGGTTGTGGTGAGGGTGAATGCTGTCATTGGAGCACGCAGACAGTGTCTGCAAACTCCACAGTGCCCAAAATAACAAGCAGTTCATTAGGCCTTAAATAGACTATGTATATGATAATACAGCTTGCTGATGAGGGCCCTCCTCTGTCCTTCTCTGCACCTACTTAAAATGCAGAAGTCATTTTTTGGAGGGTTTTTTTGGGGAGAAAGAGAACTAGAAGCAAGAGCCCAGCCTTATGCCACATGCTAACAGTACTTTATTCTCCCTGCAAAAACACAACCAGTATTTCCCCCTAATCCCAGCTGGCAGGATAAAAGTCCTCAAATACTAGTACTATACCAGCAAAAAGATCAGGTTATTTCTGTCACTGGAAATTCAGAGAAGGAGGAATTAATCCCTTCAAGCAGAAAACAATATTGAGCCAAGAACCACCTCCTAAAATGTTCTGTATCCTGCCCAAGCTATTGTGTGGATGAACAGAAAGGGTCTTTCCATCTCAATGCCGGTGTTGTGTGGGATTTTGGCTTGAAATAGAGCCCCTGTAACACAGATGATAGACAGCCTCACTACCCAGCACTGTGATATCTAAGCTCATCTCTTGGGGATGGGGACCCTAGGACAGAGGATAAGCTTTTTCCCCAAACATGCCTTCTTTGCACATGTCACTTTAAAAGGCTCCTCAACAAGCACAGTCTTCAGGACTCTCTGAGACTATTCAAAAGGGACTGGGCACCAATTCTCCACCAGTGTGAGTGCTAGCAGGGCATTGCTGTGGCACCGACAGCTATGGTGGTACTCCCTGGAGGATCTTTAGTTACCAGGGAGGAAAGCTCCAGTGTGCAAGTCATTCTTGTGCCTGTGTGGCTGGGCAGCAATGAAGGAGGGGTTGAGGACTGTGGAACTGAGAGTTTGTGGATCCAAGCAAATTTCAGTCAAAGGAAATAATTTCTCACAAAGCTTTGCCTGTATTAACGCCTCTTGCACATCTGTTTGCTGGGTACTGTGGGGTACTCAAATATTGCAATGAGGAGGAGCCTGGGGTTTGCTTTATGCCATAGCTGGTCACCCCCCACTGAGCACACTGTTCCAGCTACTCCTTGTTTTCAGGATAAATGGGCTCTTTCTGTACCTTCTTCTCTCCTGGGATGCAGAAGAGACTGACTGTGATGGAAATAGCCACCACACACGACATGTGCATTCTTCATTGCAAAGGGAATGGGAGTCAAGGAGTCAGCTCTGGGTGCAGGCTTTTCTTGTAACCTTTTCCTCACATTCACAAACAATGCCCTATTGTGGTGTTGTTTCCTGCAGATTATTCTAATAACCACTGAGCAGTGAAGCATGAGCATGTGTTCAGGTTTCTTACATTGAATTCTAATGTGATAACACATGCCAGCTTTCTAAGGGTCGATAAAAATGCACAAGAAAGAGAATTGGATAAGATGGAGCACACAGAACTTTGTTGTGACTCTCAAAACTTGGAAGTTTCCTGGGAGAAATGGATTTTATACCTGAGGACACACAATGTTTGCTTTCTTTTCTGCTATTTTATAACTTGTCAATTATATTGGCACATCTCTAAAAATGCAAAGCCTGATGTAGGTAGTAGAGCTTTCATAAAGGCTTGATTACAATTACAATGGGGGTGGGCTTTATGTGTGTGTGTGTGAAAAATACACTGCCCAGAGCCTTACATGAGCCAGTAAGGCTCTGATTTACGAGTGCCTTGCCAGGGAAAACAAGGAATCCTAGAGATCCTGTGTGGCTGCTTCACTGCACATGTGCTTGAGCATTAGAGGTCATTACTACATCAACAAACTTGTAGTTTATTAGGTATAAAACTTATTGTCATTCCATCACCCCAACTTATTGTCAGTGAACCACATTGTAGTGACCTGAGTGAGGCAGCACCAAGAAGGAGCAAAATGATGACTCTTTTTGGCAGCCCAGTACCAGGCTGTTAGCAGCAGACTCGTGATGTGTGCACGGAAATGTTCTATCTGTGGAGAAGGTCACCCTCCCCCTTATTCTGGGTTGTCTCTTGTCCTTTAGACTGACTCAGCTTTTAGCAAGCGATGACCTGAGAGCTACGTAATGTCTTCGTTTGGCACAGCTTGCAGTCAGATAAATTACTTTCAGTGTAAAAATTAACACACAAGCCTAAAAAAACTTCAGAAAACGTATGGATTTTTCTTACTAAGGTGTTATGGTCCATTAGTTAAACAATGTTGCTAGACAACTTATACAAACAAAAAATGCCTTGCATGAATTGTGGATCCAATTGTCTCATATTAGTTAATTTGATGGGCCAAATTATTTATAAAACCACCTAATATTTATCATATCATAGGGAAATGCCAGATTTGAATAGGTTACTAGCACCATACTAGTTAAATAACACTACTAGTTTTATTAGAGTGTTTCATCTACTAGTTTCATAATCAAATATCTTTAAAAACTGTGGGTTTTTTCTATTAGACTGGTAAATAGACATCTTTAATATGTCTTCCTTTTATACCTCTTACAGTCCATAGATTTGAACTGCAGGAAGTATCACTGCTGGAACTTCTATTCAGACTTCTAAAAATTTTGCAGGATTAATAGGATGGTTTAACACTACTGTCTATGCACTGAGATAGTTTTCAGTGATGCTGGCCACACAAGAAAATTTGTGTGTTTTTACCTGGGACAGCATGCAACTGACTTGCATTCCTTTTGCATATCTATACATGGATATATGCATAATTGTAAATATATTCACTTTATGAATTATTTTACATAAACACAACCTGCCTTGTGAGGCCAGGAGTTAGTACTGAGTGCTGAGCAAGGGTTAAGTCTCTGCACCTTTAAAAAAATTGACTTTTATTAGCTTGAGATGCAAGGATCTGACCCCTGACAATGTAATGTTATTTTAACCACACTTTGTCTTGAATTGAATGGAAGCCTGCCTGGATCCAGATGTCCCATGCTGGGACATTGAGCTTTTGTTAAATTCAGCTGCACAAAATGAAGGTGGCCCTATTTTGTCCCTTAACCAAAAGGTAATCTCTCTTAAGGGCTACTCTAGAAAGGAAGACTTTTTTTCTCTGTACACATTATTAAAAAACCTGAAAAGTGCTCTGTGCTTTCCTCAAATGTTAATCTGCATTCTGCACTCTGATTTATGCTCAGCATGTCAGGATAATGGGAATGGAAAGCACAGGACACACTTCTTGGTCGCATAAATACATTGTAAAACATTCTGAAAGTTCTCAGCCTGTCTCCAGCAATGGACCATTGAATAAGAGGAATAAACATAGAAGGGACCATTGACCTGACCTCTGCATAATTTACTTTATGACTGCCAGCTACATTCACAGATTTACAGGCACTGGGTTTTATCACCCTGTGTGAGCCAAGGTAGTGGTTCATAATTACTGTGCAATTCATGGGAAAACTCTAAAGACATCTTGTGTTGTATTTTAGTAGTTTAAGTGAGTGGGATCTGTGCTTGAGAATGCTTCAGAGTGCACCTCACCTGCGTAGGTGAGACTTTATACGGACTTCTGCGTACTGATTTTGGGGGACACAACTATTTACTGTGGCACACAGCTAACATACAAGGAAATGTCTCAGGTATTCTGGAAAGGGTAACTGTTTAAAAAGAGAAATGGAGTGGGTGTGGGTGTCTTATGTAGGATATCTTTTTTTTTTTTTTAATCACCAACTAGCACAGTTCTCCAAGTGACTTTACAAGAAAATAATGCCAAGCTGGATTTTGTGGGTCATACCCCACGACCAAAGGCATTTGTCTTCCATCCAGAGAGCCCAGTACAAGCTATTTACAGTGCACATGAAGGCCCTTCTGCATGGCATAGAGCTGTGCCTTGCACCCTTATGAGGTCTCAGAGGGAGTTTGGCATTGCTGCCTGGCTCCCAATGCTATCAGGGACCATGGAAGGGGCCACAAGGGCTCCCCAGGTAGGTCGTGTTTTCAGAAATGTGTATTTTCTTCCTTTCACAACGAGTCTTCTTGGGTTAGTGGTTTCTACAGCAAACACTTGCAAAATGCACTGTAAAATTAAGTCTTTTTCTCCCAGTCAGTGACGTACCAGTAAAGGTCTTATTGCTGGCTCTCCCACAGCAGCTTTGCTGTTTCTATACTGGAATGTATATCAGTGAGCCACAGAACCATGACAACATCTGATGTACTATTTCTTTTAAATGGATTTTCCTCACAGAGAAGCTATCTTCCTGGGCATTTCTTCTGTCAGCCCAATTTAATTGGATTGTAGTTGAAAACAATAATATTACATTTACATTAGCTTTAAAAGTCTTTGCATTTTTGCCCCTGCAGCCCATCTGGCTGTAATATTGCTGAATTTTAATTGAATTATTTTTTTTCATTTGAACCGACTAAATGTGCTGCATTAACAATCTGCTGTATTAAAAAAGTAGTGAGGAAAAAAATGAAATATTGATGTTTAGTCTTGGTAAAAGCACTTTTCCCAAGAACCACTCCTGCCTTATTTAATATAAGTTTAAGTTTCCTTATGTCTAGATTTGCAACTGAATGAACCTGAAATAAATCAGGACAAAAAAGACCCCCAGGACTAGTGTGGTTAAAGGATGCTGGTTCCCCTGGCCACCAGCAAGTCAATGAATGACACACAAAGATTTAAATAGCAAAATGAGACTCACAGATTGACACTTGATTTATACAATCACCATGTAAAGACAAAATGCCAGGCATACAGGAGCAGCTGGAGGCAAAGCTCACCAGGCTTTCTGCCTCGTTAAAAGCAGCCCTCACCAGGGAGGTGCTAGCAGCTCACCAGATCAGAATTCTGCTACAGCACACTGGCAAGGGTGCCAAACCCAACCCTATTCATCCCTCCCTATGCACAGCCACGCATATTTGGTGATACAGAAGTCAAAAAGGGATTATTTGTTTCCTAACATGAGGGATGGCTTTAGAAACAAGTGGTGTGTAAAGCCTATTGCAAACACAGCTACCTCCAGTTAGGAGAATGAAGTGGCCAAATCTGAAGGTTCGAAACAAAACCCCAGATGAGTGTTTGGGAGGGGAGAGAGGTGCATGGTGTGCATGTTAGCATGAAATCAGATCTGATGGTGTCTTTGAACCAGTCACACCTTTCTGACATTGTCACTCAAAGCACAGGGTACAGCCACAAAGGCCAATGCCCCCAGAACATGTTCCTGTTCCAGGTGTTATGTAGCCCTGGCAGAGCAGGCTGTGAGCTTTGCTGCCTCTGGCTGCTCTTTGGGAACCCTGTGGATCCTCTTTATGAAGAGCCTTGTGCAGAGCTGGGGCCAGACAGGCAGAGAAGAAGCAGCCTCAGTCAGTGCTCTGCTAGAGCTGGTGTGTCTCTGCAGCCATCCAGACCATGACAGAGCCAGCAGGGGCCATCGCTTCCCTGTTAAATCTCTGGGGAATACAGGTGGAAAAGGGGATGCTCCACCAGCCCTACTCCTGGGAAAAATGTCAATTAGTATTTGCATTTCATTGAGAGGCAAGAACTGCGAGCAAAAGCCTCCCATCTGCAGGAAAGACAGTCTACACAAAAGCAGGAGATTCGTTTCATGCCTTTGTTTTGGACACTTGTCTTGGGCTTTCTTACAGATCAGCAAAGATGTAGGCCAAGCACCACAGGTGTGATCATGGGAGGTGCAAAAATAATCATGGACTGGAAGGAACCTCTGAAAGGTCATCTAGTCCAACCCCCCTGCAATGGGCAGGGCCATCTTCAGCTAGATCAGTTTGCTCAGAGCTCTGTCAAGCCTTAAATATTTCCAGGGAAGGAACATGTACCAGCTCTCTAGGCTACCTGTTCCAGTGTCTCACCACCCTTACAATGAAGGATTTCTTGCTGATAGAGAATTGAAATCTTCTTCCTTTCAGATTCAAGCCATTCCCTCCTTGTCCCATCTCCATATATTCTTGTGAGAAGTCCCTCTCAGCTCTTTTGTAGGCCCCCTTTAATGTACTGGAAGGTGCTATAAGGTGTCCCTGAACCGTCTCTTTTCCAGGTTGAATAACCCCAGCTCTCTCAGCCTGTATTTATAGGAGAGGGCTCCATTCCTCTAATCATCTACATGGCCCTTCTCTGGTTTAGTTCGAACAGGTCTATGCCTTTCATGTGCTGAGTGAGTCACACCAGGGGTCTCACCAGAGCAGACAAAGGGGATTTTCCATGATAAAAAACTGTCCAGAGCCGGGAAAACTGCTTTGTAGCATCTGAAAGAAGCAGACAAAAATAGGAGAAAGGGTCTGCCAACGAGGAGTGCAGCTGAGCAAGATGCCCTCACCCCTTTTGTAGCACTCTCCCTCCTCCCATCACCCCAAATGAAACATGGAAATGGTACCCCGGGGATAATAACACTTCCCTAGGACCAGCAAGAAGTGCTCACATGCTATAATAATAGATGCTATGTAAGTGCTGTAGAAGGAAAGTGGATATTGGCTCAATGTCCCATTTGCAAAATGGGAATAATAAGCTCGGGTCTTCCAGAAGACTGTTTGGCAAGTGTGGTGCAGGAAAGAATGTCCACCACCAGTTCTTTATTCTGCAGCCACTGATGAATTAAGTGTACGGTGTCTTGCTGTGAAAAATAAGTGGAACAGACACAGGGAGATGTCTGACATATATTTTGAGGTGTATTTAATATTGTATTGCTTCCGGATTCCACTAGCATGCTAGGGGTTTTGGCTTCAAACCAATGTTTGCATCAGTACCATGTGTCTCTGGAACAGCAGTGCTTACTTTAGAGTTGGCTATGAAAATAGTTTCCATTATAACCTCTTGTTTTCACATGCTTCTTTTATTTTATTTTGAAAATCCTCTTTTGAGTCAAAAATTTCCATCTGTGTCTTTGCCAAAAGGTGAAGTTTTTCCCCCTTCTTTTTCTTCAGCTTGGAGGGAGAATCTTTCAGATGTTTTTGAGTCATGGGAGAGTGGAAAAAATGCATTTTCCCAGTGGGATTAAAAAAAAGTCCACATTTTCACAGTAGTAGAAACATACAGGGAAAGGAAACTGAAGGCTTGAACTTGCATTTTGGTGCAGATATTTCTGTAGTAAACCAGCTTCGCAGGGGAGGACTTTGATATGCCAAAGGCAGAGATGATTCTGATTTTTGGCAGGTGATCAGGCATGGGTCAAGGTTTGAAACTTTGCTGGCATTCAGGATATTGTTCAAAGTAGTGTCTTTACAGCTGGCCACTTGAAAAGAAAAGAGCCAGTCCCCAGTGGACTTCTGTCCTTCACAGTTAATTATAGTCGCACAACACATTTGAATTCATTCTAAAATATAATTGAATGGGGAGGAACTAGAAGAACACTGGTGCCAAACATTTTCGAAACTCTTTCTCAATTCTCACTTAAGTCAGCAAGAGCAAATAGATGTTGTTGAAGTCATGGGCAGGCTGATGCACTTCAAAAGGGCCAAAGTGCACCATGAGGTATGTACACACAACTGGCTTGAGCAAATAAGAAACTTCATTCAGTATGCCTGCCAAATTTGTTGTTGGAGACATTTGTTTTATGTCTTTTCCCTTTCACACAGGCTAGGAAGCATCAGTGCAAAACTCTGCTGTGCTATGTGCAGTTACCCTGAATTGGTTAATAAGCAGAAAAGAAAAATGGAAAGGGGGGACAGAAACGAAAAGGAGAAGGGGAAGGGAAGAGGTAGGCATCTAACCATCATGCTGATGTGTGATCCTGCACCTCTGTTCCACTTTCTATTACTGTTTTCTCCTGTTGAGAGCTGTAGTGGATACTCTACTGGTAAGTCCCCTCCATGTGTTCCAGAAAATACGCAAGATCTGAACAACTTGAAGGCTGATGATCTTGTTGTGACCCTCAGTTTCACATTTTCTGGCTCTTTTGAAACTTTTAACTACGCAGCCTGCACATTTCATTAAACCTTTTGCTTTCTATCATCCAAAACCTGTTTCAAGTGTACATACGTTTGGCAAAGGCATCCAAAATGATGTGTTTATTTTGCTTCAGTGCCAAAAAGCAGTGATTCATTAAAGAGCTTGGAAACATAGAGGAAAAGCCATAGCCAGCAACCACTACACGTGCTCTGAAGAGCAGAAAGCTGTGTTTTTCTAAGGAAAATGGTTATTGCAGCTGGATCAGTATCATGGCTGCCTTCTCTGAAGCAAGGAGGCAGTGCTGGACAGGCTGGAGAGCACAGAAATTCTCCTGGATAGCTGGGCTTTGCTGCAGCAGCAGCAGCCAGAAGGCAGACGGAGGCTGCTGTTAGTCCAGACAGAGAGAGAAAAAACGCCCAAGGGGAATTGGTCCAGCTGGGAGGAGCCTTTCATTGAAATGATGAATTAGGGACCTCGAGTACAGTGCCACTGCTGTGGTGAACACAATGAAAGGTGCAACAGGCCTTGAGAGGAGAGGTGGAAGAGGGAAGGTGGTGACCTGCAGTAAGAATAGGCCTCCAGCTGCCTTTAGCTGCACTACTTCAGTTTCTCTGCTGGGGACATGCCAGCTTGTATCAATACAGGGGCCAGCTCGTTCTGTTTATTTTAGCTACTGATACAAACTTTAGTAGCAGCTAAAGCCTTTGAAAACCTGGCAGAAACCGGACTATTGAGGAACTCTACACTTCAACATGTCATTGTTACGCCACTGTTTTCTTCTTCCCCAGTGGCTTGAACTAGGACAGGCAGAATGCTATTTATAATTTCTAATGTAGTCCTTTTTTGTCTTTCATCATAAATCTGGAACCCTGGACAAAATTGAAATCTGGTGACAAACACAGTGTTGATTGGAAAATGTCTGATGGTTATTTTCTGCCTGGAAAGGAAATTCTGTCCTATGCTGTCACAGTGCTGCCACACAACAGGAGGTGCTGGGATCCAGGAGTCAGTGTGAGGCACAAAGGAAATGATCATGTATAAAGTACATTAATATCAAGAGTTCTTGCAACTAACAGTCATAAATGTGTAGAAGAGTTTTTGAAAATTCAGGGTTTAAAATTTAAACCAGGGCTGTGGCATTTACATTATTAAGCATTAGGGTGTGACCTCCCAGACTTTGGGTAATATGTCACGTCACCTACTGGGGGGGTTCTTCACCTGTTTTTCAGGAATATCTGATTTACGCTTAGGGACATAATGTGATCCAGTATGCCAGTTCCCCTTGCTGCTTTAAAAAAAGACAGAAGGTAGCTTTTTTCACCATCAAATGAGCACTACTTAGCCCTTCTTAAAAGAAGGCAAGAGTCTTATCCCGAAGAGCACACATTTCTTATGAGATACTAGTTTTCAGTAAATTGAAATTTTAAAACTCCAAACTTGTGTCAGATAGGTCTGATTAATCTCTTGTTTTTCAGTTTCATTATATTACAAAAGTGGTTCTCCAAAATCTGCATTACACCACTTCTATGACTTGTATCAGAAGTCATTAGGCACATAGATGTGGAAGAAATAGTACTCCAAATAATTAGTGAAATACTCTGAATCTGTGAGAAGATGAAGGTTCCTGCATAGGCCAGGCTTGATGAAGTGAAGCAAGGGAACTGACTCCAGATCATCACAAGCAAACAAACATTAGCAACAAGTGTGGGATGGAGGAAAAGGTCTAAAATCTCAGAGGGATTTAAAGTTTTATAATTTGCCTTTAAGGAACATTAGGGAAAGAAAACACCTTTGAAAGGTATTGTAGAACATAACTGTCTGGGGATGAAGCGTGTAGAAATTGAAACGTAGGAAGAAAATACAGTGGGGGTGTAGGGCAGTTTCTGAAGCTGAGGCATATACACAGGAGAGGAGTTGATCTGCTCTTCATGACTCACTAAATATTTGTGTTGGGACCATTTTCTTTCTATTTTCTGCCTTTCAACCACAGACAGTATGTAAATTACTTTAAAAGTCCAGTGTGTACAGTACCACAGAAGCTGCAATCCGTTGTTAAAATGACAATGGAGATTTTTCAACCTACTTGTAAATGTTCAAGTCTGTAGAAGTCATTCCTAGAACAACTTGCTAAGCAGTTACTTAATATAGGAAAGAGTAATTTAAGTTAAAGGGTACAACAAAAGAAAGCCACAGATCAGATGATAAAACCACAGAAGCAGATCCATAAGCATTCATTACTAACAATTTAAAACCATATTGATGTCTTTTTATGCAATTTTCCTCCAGGCACAGGTAAAACCCCTGAGTCAGAGAGCACAAAGAGAGGCCCACAGCTGAAGGCATCTAACACACAGCCTGGGTAATAAATTATTGAACTCCTGTTGTCATGAATTGTTTACCCACTTCCCAGTGTTCAAAACTGGCTTGCAAACTGTAATGGCGAATAATTTAGACTAGGAAACAGGTTTGCAAGCCCTGAATCTATTTGGAGATAATTTGTGAACAGAAAGAAAACCTGTCTGTGCTAAATCACCAGGAATGGATTTGCCCAGCTGTGTTGTTTTTCCTGCCTCTGATGGCACAGATCTAGTAAGAATAAACAAGAACAGACATTGAAACAAGAGTCAAGATCACCTGAATACTAAACAAGTCTGAGCCTCTCAGATCTTTCATAGGTAATGGCTTTTTACCCATCACCCAGTGTGATCTTAATGTGAACAAGCAAATCTCATCCAAAAAATTTCTGCTGTATATTTTGATCAGAATAACCCGTGTTTGCATACTAATTCTTGTGATCCAAAGTTCTGAACCCGTAGCTTCCAAATTTATAGACTGATCTATAGATGCTCCTCTCAGTTCTGTGTAGTTGCCTTCCATTTCACTATGTAGACAGTACATGCAAGAGAGTTTTTTGTGGGAAGAAGACTGGTGATGATCACTCACAAAAACAACAGCTTCTTTTTTAAGGAAGATTTCAAGTTCTTTTTTTTTTTCCTTGTACTTGGGCACTGAAAATGGAAGGTGACACTGGTGAAGACACAGCATTGCTAAGCCATTAAAAGGAAAAAAGTAACACACAAAAATATTTTTAAATGTTTGCAAATGAGAAAATATTCTGGGGTTATTTAAAAAGTGCCTGGTTTAAAAGGTTTATTTTTCCTTTTAAAAGGAAATGGCCTAAATTCCCAATACGATGCCTATATAATCCATGAATATGGCCTGTGATTTGGTTTTGACAGTGCCTGTTTAAGAACTGCATTCAATTTCACAGAAAACAGAACTAGCTTTTTGCTCAACCACAGCTGAGGTTTCAGTCTCAAGCAAAGAGACTGTGGTGGTACCCTCCCCAAACTCTTCCCCTAATAACTGCAGGTTCTCTATAGGCAGGTACGAATTCAATGTCATTGTTACAAACCTTACTGTGACAGTGACTAAAAAAATGACCTAGCTTCTTGCTAGTGTTCACTCCATGCCATGACCTTTGCTGTGTTTGTTGTATCATTCAGCTCTGTATCCTCCCAGACACGATGCTGCTCATCTTCTAGCAGTTCTGCACACTGGCAGGAGCTGTGAGTGGATGGGCCATATAAGAAATTACCTGTTTGGATCACTTGTGCTCTGGACTCAATGCCATCCTCTTGGTTTTTCTTAATAAGCACCTGGAAAATAGTATTTTCCTGTTACCTTTGCCATTACTGCATTATGGACCCTGGGATTAAATGTGATAGACCCTCCTCATAGCTCCTGTTATATTTAGGGCCACAAATTAATCTTGGTAACTGAGAGAATAGTAATACAATTTCACCTTTCTAAAATGCCTCTTTACATGAGGCTACAGAACTGTAAAGACTGTGCAACAACATCCTGCAAGCTGTAAGTCATCTATTGCCACCCATCATCTCAGTATAGTAAACACACTGAAATAGACCTGTCTTTGATGTTTTATTGAGGGGGAAGAATTTACACTTTCATATGTGAGATAGATTATTGTGTGTATTATGTCATTCTGACTGGAAAAATTTGGAAGCTTTATATCATCTTCCGTGAAGAGATCTCGTATCAGCCATTTCAACAAGTGAGACATTCTAGTTTTACAAACTAGAAATTTGAAATTCATGGAGAAGCTATTTTTTCCCCTTTTGGTGGAATATTTCAGTTCTTGAGGGTCAGCAGAGTGTTTCATTAAGCGTACTCTCTATAGTACTCAACACGGTAACTTTGGGCAGTGTGAGAAGGGCCGTGTGTGCAGCATGAAGCAATCAAACATTATTACTCACACTGAAACCTCAAATCTAACTGGGACGCAGGTTCCAGGAACCCCCCTGTTGCTGCTGTGTCAGAGCAGTCTGGCATGACTTACTGACACCTTTTGTACCCATAAGCTGAACTGCTGCTTCACCACCTGCTGGAAGACACACATATTTTAGCACCTTTTTGCAGAATTTCCTTCAGTACAATACTAGCCCTGGATAAAATGGTCACAGAAATTTGAATACTGAAATTCTCACTTTAATCTTCCCCTGCCTGTTTTTGCTTTGCTTGCAATTGTGGATTTCCAGAAACTCCAGAAGACTAAAATACTGCAAAATGCTTGGAAGTCCATTTCTCTGTCTTATCCTCTCAGATGTTTAGATGCAAAGTGGAATATACAACCTAAGATATCATAGAATCATCTACACCCTTAAAAACAAGTATACCAAGTAAAAGTGTATTTTACCTGCATAATTATAATCTTAAATCTCCACTAGAATAATTTGTTATATCCTTAAACTTTCAACAGTTCTACATGCCAACTATCAACATGTCAAGAAACTTAATGCACAGATGAGAACACCTCTATCATACTGCAGAATGAAAGTCTACAGACAACCAAGTATCAAATTCATGTATTTTGTGTGGGTGCTGACATGTGAATGTAGGATTCTAACATCAGTAGGATGTTAGAATCCCTTCTGTGTGGAGGCAATTACATAAATATAGCTCTACACATGAGAAATGCAATATATCTTTCAACAGCCCAGTTTCCCTCATCATTCATAGAAAAGAAAGTCACCACCATCAGTTAATTTAGGAAGAAAAGAAAGAAACAAACACAACAACTAAACAAAAAAAAATTGGCAGGTACTTCAATTACATGAAGGATGTGGTAACAAAATTTCATTAATTTAGCTCACAAATTGACTTTGAGGACTTTATTACTTCACGTGAATCATTGTGGACAGATGGTATACACTTTTGCATTGTAAACTGGGCTTTTATGCAGGAGGGGAACACAATTTCCTTTGATAAAATTAATGAGATTCACCAGAGGCAGACAGGAACACTTTTATGTTCCTGTTTACAAGTGACTCCAAAGAGGTAACTCGAGTTTCTCAAAACAAACCCTTTAAAAATAATTTTTCAAGGTAAGAAAAACAAATGTGCCAAATTGCATGCAAAAAAATCCTGAGAAATTAATGACAGAAGTTATCTTTACAACAAGCCACCCTTCTGGAAGCCTTTCCTTGGGTTGACAAAGGGACCATTAAGCCATCTATCTTGCCCTTGGCTCCCACTGCACAATTCAGCCTGGTTCTCTGCATAAGCCCCAGCCAGCTGTCTGCAACTCTGTGCTTTGTATGGAACCTGGATTTGGGTGTGTCAGACAAAGAGTCCTTCCTTCAGTGCTTGAACATCCAGGAGTGTTGCAGTGCTGTTCTTTCCTTGCAAGAACACTGTTATGTTAAATGCAACATGTCTCTCTCTCCCAAGTGCATTGGCTTGTTTCACACCTTTTGTTGGAGACCGCTTTCTGCGATTTCCATCTTATGTTTCGGATCGCTTAACAGCTCTCTCAAATCACACAGCATCTTTTTAAGGGACAGACAACAACACTGGATATGGGACAGCACTATTTGTCTGATAAAAAGCACATGGAATGGATGGAATGGGATCTCTACCTACCCTTCTCTATTTGCACAGCTGTACATATCAATCCCTTTTCTGCCAGCACTAGTTCACTAGGAGCTCATGTTGAATTTCTCCAAGCTCCTATGTGGAGCAACTTTCAAAGATACATTCCTTGGCCATGTAGGTTGTGTTATTCCATTCTGCAAATCTGACTTTTTTTCTCTTTTTGACCCTATTAAAACTTACTTGTTTGAAAGACCTGAGTTTATTAAATAATCCAGATAACTGTGACTGCCTTGTTCCCATTATCACTCTGTTAATATTTACTCTGTCTAAAATTGCTGCCAGTGGTGATTTATTTAGTCTTTTTAAAGCTGTTTGAAATAATACTTCTCTAGATTCCTGATGAAAACTCTGAAGAGCCTCCCCACAGCTCACCAACAGAAACATCCTCATTAAATCCTAGTGCTGCTTGGACAATTGATCTGCTTTTCATTTAGTTCTTCATCTGTTTCTGCTTTATTAATTTTGTGCTGTACTCACTTTCTTTCCTCTTACTAAATCAAGTACCTAGCAGAAGTCTATTACACTCAAGCCTCTGGCAATTTAATGCATAATCATATAAAATGAGCAAATAAAAGAGCTGTTTACCAGGACCTTTTTCCTACTAAAATCCATGAAGACTAGCATTACATATTCTCCATGTACTAGCTGACAATCACAATTCTTCTGCCTACCACGCAGGCAGCAGCTATTTCTTGTGCCCTTTTGTGTCCTTGGTATGGGCCCCACACTACCACACTTCTCCATCCTTGAAACACCACCACAGTGCCAACACATACAAAGATCAGCTAGCCAGACGTCACTTCAACCCCTCTAGGATTTTCCTCTAGGATTTCCAGACCACTGGGAAATTGTAATTTCACCATGTCTTGCTAATAGATGTCCTTTAGGTGAGCTTCAGGTGTCCTCCTGTGATACATAGGCATCTCCCTGCTTATTTCTAGATACTGCATAGTAACAGCTGTTAGATGCTCAAGTTTTTTGGGCAGTTTATGTTTTGTTTTATTTTTTCACCAGTGTTAACAGCTACTTGTTTTCTCTGGCATCAAGCTTGCATCACTGCTTGGATGATGCTTATGCTTTAAGAAGAACAAATAAATTCGTTGTTCCTTTTGCCCTAGTGCTATATGCACAATGTCTGTTTTGCCCCATGTTCCCCATAAGTTTATCCAATTGATTCTGTCCCTTCTTGTCACCTGTTATGGCAGAGTGATGTCTGGATACTGCTGCCTTTGACTACCTTCTTTCTTTCAAAATTTAAAGTAGTCCTGTCTTCGATTATGTACCTGTGTCTGTGGCAAGGGTCGGGCACTTTTCCAGACCTCAGCCACAGCCGAACGAGCCTGGTCAGGATCCCATGCCCGCCCGGGCACTCTTCTTCCACTCGTGACGCCAGCGCAGCCATAAAAACTGCTCCTAACAGTAAAGCACCCCAAGCAGGGCCATGGGATCTCTCTCTGCGGCTGCCTCAAGTTTCCCCTGTTCCTTCAGAGAGGATGAGAAGGGGTGGGAATAACTCCGTGTCTGGACTAACGCTTTGGAGCAGGGCGGGGGTAGGCAGGCACCGGGACGCCGGCAGCGCGGGAACCCGTCCTTCCCAAACTCCGTGTGGCTAAAGGACGGTTTTCTTTCCTTGATTTTTTTTTTT
>VYXF01001531.1:1580009-1729119 GCA_013397295.1 Polioptila caerulea
GGCCGGCGGAGCGGTGCCCGTGGTCCCGGGGCCGCCGCGGTGCTCTTTTCTTTCGGAGCGCAGCGGAACAGGAGGGGCGGCCGCTCTCCGCGCTGCCCCGGCCCGCTCGGCGGCCCTCGGGGAGCCAGAGGAGCTGCCGTGCCTCCCACCTCCCCCGGGGCTGAGGGCTCCTTCTTTCCCCGTTATTAAAGAGATAAGTACGGAGGCTTCCCTTTCGTAGGGAAAGGGAAGGAGCTCTGGCACCTCGCCCAGGAGCGCGGCTAGTAACCCGCCCAGCTGGTTGCTTTTAGCTCCAGGACATTTTATGTGTAAGCAGACTGTTGGAAATAAATAAATAGCGTGTGAGTGGAACTGTTTCGGGTCCTCCCCCGCCCCATCTCCAATAAAGCAGTCCTGGCTGTCTGCAACTTTTTGAAGATAGTACGAGCTTCTGGGCAATGTTGTTTGGAGGCATGTTAGGATAACCCGTTGTGTTTTAGTTACTGAAAAACAGAGTGGGTCTCTTCTATATATAATAGGATGTAGAATCTAAATTAACTTCAGCGAGATTTGAAGTTTCCTGCAAAATTTCTGCGTGCCTGTTTTTCCTCAACGCCTGTTTTCTTTACATCCACTTAAAAAAACCCCAAAACCAAAACAACAACAACAAAAAAACCCGCCAACCAAACCAACAGCAACAACAACAAAATCCTGTTGAGGACTTTAATGCTGAAGGCTAAACTTTATCCTTAATTTGCTTATTGCTGTTAATGTGGGAATGTTTTGTCAAATAGGAGACAGTGCAACAAACTTTCTCATTTCCTTTTTTATTTTTCCTTCATGGCTGTTTCAGAGAATAGTTTTAGTATTAGCACATAATTTTCAGACGAACTCCATTATATTCCTAGTCACACCATCCCAGTCAAAACCTTGGATGATTTTCTCACCTGTCAAACATTGCATGAAACAGAAATTGGACCATTTCCAGTAAATGTTACCATCCTGTTGAAGGTTTCACCCGGCAGCTAGTGTGTTAGGATTGTTTCAAGGTAGTCATCGGGAAGCAGATGTAAGGAAACAGATGGACCGGGTAAAAATTTTTGTTAAACTTCCTGTACAAAAAAAGTGACTGAACTCTTAAGTGCAAAAGTCTATTGTGAGAACATTTTGCCTTGGGAGGGCCCATGTCTTGACTAAGGATAACTGTGGTGCCTGTGTTCGCTTGGCTGGATGATAATGGACAAAAATTTGGCTGAATTTCTAGCTTTACCTCAAAGAATAAAACTCACCATTGAATTATTTCCTGACTGAAATCAAAATTTTTGAACAGGAGCAGTAAGAGGTATCTGAAGATATAAGTTACAATGATGCTGCCTCAATATTGCCAATTTTAGTTATCTTCATTTAAAGAGCAGTGCAGTTTGTGATGAGACAGTGGTAGTGCCTCTGGGAGGTTTCACGGAAGAGAAATTCCACTGCATTTTCATAGCTGTTGAAATTGTTGGGAGGGTATATCCTCAACAAGAAACCACAGGGGCAAGAGGGTTTCTGGGTGGCTGGATTCTTGGGGGAGCACTCATTTGTTTTCTCTAGTCTGTTTTACTGACATGGTTTGGACACTTGGTCCATTGTGAAATTTGGGAGGCCCTGTCCATCTGTGATCAGGGCAGGAGAATTACTTCCCCTGGTTCCTGTTCCATGGTTTGCCCTTTAGGCAAGCAGCCCTAAATTTTTTGTTGATTTTGGCGTGCCAGGCAGCTCCAAGCCATTTAAGTCTTTGACAGCTGCTAGAGATTAGAGTTGAAGGAGATATCTGTCTTGCACACGCAGGGGCTACAAATCTGTTTTAGTGCTATGGAATCAATAGTGCATTCAGATCCCCAGTGAGCCACACAAAAGCAGCTGTGAGGAGTTGCTTGCCTGTTCGCTCCCTTTTCCCCAAGCCATGCCAGCCTGCAGGGCTCAGACCCTGCCCTACAAGCCTGCTGTGCCCCTGCAGGGCTCAGAAGGGCTGTTGGCTCTCTGCAGGGGAGGGCACCACTAGTAAATCACAGTGGGGCCTTCGGGTAGACTGGTAAAGTGAACATGGTTTGATGTAGCAAACTAAAGTAAAAGATTTTTCCTGAAAGTCACAGAGTGACTTAGAAGAGATAAAATATATACATAATGCAATACTCAGGATGGACCTCAGCCAGTGTCCTGAAGGGTTGAGTTTTTAAGATTTCCCTTAAATTAAAGGTTTTACTCTGGGAGATGTAAATATATGTTGAAGTACTTAAACAGACCAAGGTCCTAGTGCCGCTTTCCCATTGCGTTAAGGGCAGGACTGAGGCCTAATCATGAGATTCAGGAGTCCTCCTTGACTGGGCAGATGTAGACTCATACCAGAAGATTAGAATGCCTATAAAGAGAGGAAGAATTTCAGATTTTCATACTCCATTGGAACTTTCTTTAGCAATACTGTCATGCTGGAGTTTGCCTTCAGCTGCGTATGAGTGGGTGTTGAAGTGTGTTGGACAGGAGTATCTGGGCTTTAATCATCTCTCATAATTATGAGTGGTAGATGGGCAGCAAAGCAAGTCTTGGATTGCCCAGTTGGTGTCCATAGGCAACTTTTGCTCCTTCTCTTAGGTTAGAGATTTCCAGTCATTTAGATAGTTTTTTTAAAGCTTGTTGGTTATTTGCCATGGTTAGAAAACATGAACAAACATTAATCGCAACAGGAGCTTGGGAAGACAGTATAGACAATATAGATACGTGGATAAGGAGGAGCACATATTGACCTTGCTCATTTTCCTTCCTCTTCTCTGATTTTCCCACGCCTGGCAGGACTTGATTAACGTGCTCTCGTCTCTTTTACTGGCTGGAGTTGAGTGCTTTTGAAGGTTATCAGCCATTGTCTGCAAAACCTATCACTTCTACTTTCTCATCTACAGCTTATCAAAGGACAGCAGAGCTGTGCACTTTTTTCAGTTTGGTTTTCTTTTTCCTTTTGGATTTGTTCTTTGGTAGTTCAGTACCAGCCATAGCACAGAGAAACAAACGGTGGAGACGTGATCAGCATATTGGGAAGGTAGCATTTCAAAGCAGGACTAGTTAGGTGGCAAAAGACTCTTGTTGTTTCTTGAGTAGCAATGCCTTGTCAAGAATGAAATTTCCAGTAAAACCAGACCTTGTTAGTGTTCCTAGGAATAGGTCAGGCAGCTCAGCACAAGCAGAGGGTATGGGAAGGGGTAGGACAAGTTGCAAAGGGAAGGTCCCGGGAAACTCTTGCCCCATTGGTCAGGGTGCTCACTGGGGCCAGCTGAAGATTGGGGTCAGACCCCTGTGCTGACCTGTGCCAAGGATGTGATCTGCAGGGCTGTTTGCTCTGGG
The DNA here is from genome assembly GCA_013397295.1 of Polioptila caerulea. Classification (NCBI taxonomy): domain Eukaryota; kingdom Metazoa; phylum Chordata; class Aves; order Passeriformes; family Certhiidae; genus Polioptila; species Polioptila caerulea. Next base: position 1,583,364 of record VYXF01001531.1, read on the forward strand.
GTGGAGGGGAGATCCTCTCCTCGCATGTGTTTTGCGGAAACAGAGCACAAACTGTCTGGCTTGCATTTCATCCTTTTACAGACGCACAGTTTTTTTCAGGGGCATGAAAATGTACTTCAACAGCACAGGAAAACCATTTCCCACCCAGCTCCCCCCATGAGATGAAAGCAGTCACTGGTTGGATCCCGTTGTTTGTTGACCTTGGCACTCGGTGAAATGATTCTCATAGGTCAGAAGTGAACATGTTTCTCAGACTGCTGCTTTTCATCTCTCTTGGCTTTATGGGATTTCCTGTTCATGGACGAGGGAACAGCAGCTTCACCTGTGTCTGTGCAGAGGAATTGTAATTGTGTTAACTGGGCAAGCTTGTCATAATCCTGAAATGAAATGAAAAACTAATATTTGCTTCAGCACTTCTAGGTGCTGGTAAACAAACTCTATCCATGAGAAATTCCAAGACTTGTCTAGTAAAAAATTATTCCAGTAGTACTCTGCGTTAGTAGCTACTTGTGAACCTTATTGAGGGCACTGTTGTGGAGCAAGCCCTCTTGTTCCTGAGGAGTTGGACATGGAGATGCTCAGCCAAATTCTCATCCTGACTCAGTCCAATGTGACTCTGAATGTGGAGAAAAGCCCCCAGAGTAATAATTCTTAAAGGGTTTAAAAAAGGAATAAATTTTCCTCCTCTGGCTATTTTTCCTTTCTAAAGGGGAAGAACTTTGAAACTCATTGCACTTTTCAGGAAGGCACTTCAAAGCACTTACAGGTGCAGTGAACTACTCCCAACACACCTGTCAGCAGGTCATTTCAGGTTTTGCTGCACTTGAAAGAGTGGAAAGCAGATCTGTTGAGATGAAATAGTAAGTTTCATTTGATGTGAAGCCCTAAATGACTTGTCCAGAGCCACAAAGGACATTCTTAGCAGAGAGCCTTATCTTCCTTATTTTTTTTCCTGAGATTTAAATTAGTTGGGGACTTTGAGGCTGAACCCTCATAAGACTATGTTGGGAATCCTATTCATTTTTCTCTGCTTTTTTATGCTTTTGTAAGTTATGCAAGAGTTTTAAGTACAATGTAAAGGTGTACTGTTTTTATCTGCTGCTAAATTTCTACCAAAGCTTTTCAGCTTTTTGGGAAACTCTTTCTTTTCCCTACCAGTGTTGTCAGATGGGATTACAGTTGTGACAGCTCCAGAATTTGGGTTAATTAAGTATGTAATTTACCTTAGACTTCAGGCTGATTGAGTGGATATTTAGAATGCCTAGTCAAAGGTATAAAAAGCCCATGTTTTCAGACGGAATGGGTAGCCATGAAGTTCCTGCTACTAATGGAAACTGCAAGAGCTCTTTTTAAAAGTTGGTGCTTGTGTTTCTTGAGCTGAAATATTAAAAGGAATGGCAACTGCTGGAAGTGTAGGTCTCATCATGTTCCAAACACCATGATTCTGATTTGTGCTATTGGTGAGGGTCTGAATGTAAGCGTGTGGAGCGAATCACTATTTATAGAGAAAAAATTGTGCACCCTTTTAAGTATAACATGTTTATGGGATATAAAGTGTACGTGCTCTGTGATCCGCCTGAGCAGAGCGGTGCCCCCACAGCCACAACTCCTCAGCTGCAGCAATTCCTCACTGCAGAGGAGGCTGCAACCTGAGCCTGCACCCCGGGGCATGGCCGAGAACCCGGGTCTCATAAGGACACCGGGCACACCATAGGCCCCACGTGTGTGTGGAAACAAAGATGTAGTGCTCAACAGGTTGGTGTCTCACCTCTTCTCCCTCTGAGGCTGCTTCATGGATGACCAGAATTTCTCCTCGTTTAGCTGCCAGGGTACGTGACCTTTCATGTCAGGCATGCTGGCTGAGATATCTTCATGTGCTGATGTTTGGTCGCCACTAATCACCTGTTCGCAGCGTTAATCATCAGCTTCCTTCTCTGCCATGGGAAGAACGAGAGCTCTCGGGCAGGGGGCAGAGCCCTGCTGGCTGCCTGTGTTTGTGTGGGGGCTGTCTGCTCAGATGACCACCCCGATACTTCCCCCAGATGAAAAGCTCCAGGAAGATCTTGTTTCCTGCTGAGCCCCCTGTGCTAAGCCCCACTGACAACCGATCCCATGCCGCTGGATCCCAGCCACCCCTTGGATCAGTTGTCCTTCCTTCCTAGATCCCCCTCCTTGGCTTTCTTACTGCTCCTGAGTAATATGGCCTCATCCTTAGGTGATGTTTTCTGTTACAGATTTCAAAATGCTTTCCAGTCCTTTTTATTTCATTCCTTGGTTTAAATGGGAAAACTTATCACAAGGAAGCAGGACAGCACCTAAGACAGCCAGGAGGAAACCAAAAAGCTCTCAAATCCTCATCAGTGCTTGCACCATATCACAGTCCAGCCTATTAAAAACCGAAAAGACTTAAACATTTATATCTCTCTTTATATGTTTTCCCTCAAAGTTGTCCTTTATTAATTTTGGTCACTGATGCTTTTTGAGATTGAAAAAATGTAACATTGCAGAAAAATACTTCTGAATCAATGCTAGTATGAATTTGGTTTTCACTTAATTGTTTAAAACACAATGCTGAGTGCTCTTAATGCCTTGGGTCAATCACTGATGGATTTTTTTAAAAATACTTCAGCAAACAGCCTGCTCCCAGAACTTATTTCTATCCATTGAAATAAAATTTTAACAGCGGCTAGAAAATGTGCAGAAATACCCCNGAGTGCTTATAATGCCCTGGGTCAATCACTGATGGATTTTTTTTTTAAATACTTCAGCAAACAGCCTGCTCCCAGAACTTATTTCTATCCATTGAAATAAAATTTTAACAGCGGCTAGAAAATGTGCAGAAATACCCCAACTAGCTGCCAATCAGTCCCACATGGAAAAGTCATTTCTGAACTGTCCGTGTGTTGTCTTCTCTAGCTGGCACAAGGCAGATTCCTGATTCTGTTCTTTTTCTGATACAAAAGGATTTTTGAGTGAGGCCAGTGGTAGGCATGGGAAAAAAGGAGGTATTTAGCTGGTGATGATAAAATTACTCTAATAACAGGCAGAGGTAGCTCTGGTCTGTTTTGCCCCCAGCAGATCTCAGAGAGTGAGGCTGGCTGCCCTTCTGAGCCAGAAGAAACTGTGACTACAAACCATGGGCAGGGAAAGTAGGCATTTCATGAGGGTTGGTTTTTGTTGTTTTTTTCATGCCCCGAAGCAAAATCAAAGAGTGACACTGAGTAATTTATATCCCCACCCCGCCGTACATGAACTCTACAAGCCCTACACTGTCAAGTGTGTTTTTGGTCAAATTTAAAATTACAGTGGAGTCTGGAGTATGCCATTTCCTGTCGTGTCTTATGAAATGGTTCAGTAGGAAATAGGTAGGAAGATCACCATGGATATCCAGATGATGGAGGGTATGAAGATGGACTGTTTTTTCTTCTCACTGTGTTTGACCAGAATCCCATGGGTAACAGGGCCGGGTGTCCTCTCTTCTGGGTTTGGAGTTTTTTTCTGGGTTTAATTATTACAATATGTGAATCAATTTAACCTTGCCTCTGTGTAGTCTATATAGTGGTTTGGACTAGAAATCAGCAAAGACGATAAAATGACCTCTGTTAATCACATGGCAGCTTGTTATTAGGATATTTGATTTAAGACTTGAGTTTCTTGCAAGACTTGATACAAGGTTGCTGTGAAGGAATATGATGCCAAGGTCTAGTTGAGGTGTTAAGGCATGGGTTGGACTCAATGATCTTGAAGATCTCTGCCAATCTAGTTATTCTGTGAATTCTGTGAACTTCTTCTGTCCCTGGCTTGGTTTATGGACACTCAGAAATAAAGTCTTTGTCCAAAGGGAAAGTTTCATTTACCTTTTTGTTTTCTCGCTGCTTTGTACGACAGTGATAATCAGTGTAAGTGGGGAAAAGCTAGAGAGAAATGAGGGTCGATGGCTGCTCCATCATTGTATGGAAGTATAGGGTGTGCTGTAAGGTTGCATGTAAGCAGAATGAGAATGACAGATCATCAGAGTTGATACCAAATCTGTGTCAATGATAGCTTTGTGAAAATGAAGTTTTATATGAAAAGATAAGGGCTGTGTTGCCTTTTTTTTCTCTGATTCCTACACTGGTTTTGAATGAATTTAAATGATGTTTTGCCTTGCAGGGTTAGGCTGTGATACAGCTGTCCTAACATTTGAAACCGTATGAGCAAAAGCAATCCTGTTCCCAAAGATCCGCCTGCATTCCTCACCCCTGAGAATGTGCTTTTTTGTTAGTGTTTTAAGATGCCTTCACTCACCATCTACCCAAACTATCAGCTAATCCTCATCAGGTAGATGCACCATGGTCACTTCAATGTTATTTAATCATTTTTTAATTTACTGAATCTGAACATTTTAATGAGTTGCCCAGTAAAAGCCCAAGAATTGTGCAGAGGCCTTAGATACTGGTTGGGCTTTAAAGCCTGGACTATTGCATGATCTACACAAACAGATCATGCAGTTTATGACCTAGAGATAATTCACAAAAAGTACAGACAATCTCTAATATTTATTGATTTTAGTTAATTTAGTGATTTGCACAATTAGAATAACTGTGATATGTGATGAAACTCAATGTTTTCCCTGCTATCGTAATTCACACTTTCAGCTTAAAACATAGCTAACATAGGGACTCTTTTTCAAGCTTAAGAGCTTTTCTTTTTTGCTAGAAGCTTCAGCTCAGAAAGTGAGCTCTTGTCTGGGGATTTGTCACCCCTGGTTTTATTTCTGGGGTTTGCAACATTGTTGATGCACACTTAAATGATTGTTGTTTCACTTGACCCTCTCTGCCAAGGAGGAAGACAGGGCTTGCTCTTCCTGCCATCTGCCTGCATGGCTGTAGAGCAAGTGCAGGCAACAGAAGGAAAGTGATTTGGATCCCAGCTTCTGTTTGGTAGTCAGATCAACAAAGTAAAATAGCCTTTGTCATGAGTGAAGTTTGGTCTGAATGCCCAGGAAACCTCATGGGAGGGCAGCCTGGCAGGGAAGAGGATGGTGTGTTGAAGCTACCACAGTGGGAGCCTGGAAGCCAGAATGTGGAAGGTTCCCTGCCCATGGCAGAGGGGTTTGAACTAGATAATGTCTAAGGTCCCTTCCAACCCCAAACATTCTGTGATTCAAAGAGCCAGGCTTTGCTCTGAGCTCAGCCCGCTGCAGTCGGGTGCCCCAGTGATGTTCCCTCTCAAACTGGGAGCTGGGCAGCCAGTGCCATGTGCCAGGGTCTGTGTCTGCATCCTCAGCAGACTGCAGCCCCTGCTGGCATATCCAGTGTGAGTATTGTTGGGTGGATGTCTGGAGAAGCAGGAGTTCATGGAAGAGCCCCAGCTGCTGTTCCTGTGGGGCATGAGATGCCCAGGATACATATTCCTAGCCAGTGTTTGCCCCTGAGGCTGTGGAAAGCCTCAGGGTGGCTTGTACACGTCTCACCTCTGCTGCTGAAGGGATTTTAGTGCTTGGGCATCAAACAAGTGAATTTCACTCAGCAGCAGCTTCCTGAGTTAAAAACATGGGTGTGTTGTGAGTAGTTAGGGAGGGTCCAGTTTGTGACTCTTCTCCCAATTGCTCTCCTTGCTGATAACCCCAACTTACCTGAAGCTTTTATGTCATAACAAGGAATATAAAGTCACCCAGGCTGAAAGCTAATCTCTATGGGCTTTCTTTCCCTGCTTTTTTTCCCCCCCAAGATCCTGGATGACTCAACAAAGAAATGACACTTTCATTGCCTGCATATGAAAGAGATTTAGTGGGATACAATCAAGTAATTTGAGTCACATTACAACTTAAAGTCCCTCTAAGCTGATGGGAAATGATTCTTAGATACTAGCTATCTTTATAAAGAGAAAAAAACCCAAACAGTTCATTGCCAAGAAATTAGATATGTTTAAATTATGCATTTATAATGTGTTATAATTTATTTCATTGTTAATAATTCAGATCTGGCTGTGCATTTCCTTCCCTGTAAATTCATTCAATGTGTCTGAAGATTACTGGTTTGTTTCTTGGAGTTTTATAGATTTATTGCGTTTCTGAGGGGAAGGAAGTGTTAGTTTTGGCACAGATGCCAAGAATATTCTTGTTCTGAAAATGTGAAGCACTGTTCTAGTGCACTGCAAATCTGGCCTCCTTTATGTTAATACAGAAAAGGGTGTAGTGGTTTTCCTGCCTTACACATTTTACCACCATGTATGAATCTCCTACTCTCAGGAATTGCTCAAGTGGTTGATAAAAAAAGGAGAATATTGGTATTAATAATTAGAGCTAAAAATCCATACAAGATTTAAAACAAGTAATTGCAGGGTGGTTCCAGTGCTTAAATTCTTGAAGGAAAGCTTTGAAAGGCTGATCTGACTGTTATGAGAGGACACTAGATTTAATTTCTTGGAAAAACAGTGCTGTTGTTTATTCTTGTTTGAATATTGCTGCACATAGAAATAGAGTATGGAAGAAATAAGTGAGACATAATAGAGACTCTGTCTGTGCATGGGAATGAACAGTAAAGTAGACAACTAACACTGTGGATAAAGCCAGTTTCTTGAGGGCTGGACAAAGACCAAGCAGAACTAGTATATACTTTAGTTGGAGGAAAAAGTAATAAGAGAGTAGCAAAACATGAGCCAGCAAGAAAAACAAAGATATATTAACTATAAAGCATTGCAGAAATTACCTGACTGTCACTCTGCTTTAAAAGCTTTTTGTTGGGCAGTACTGTCATGTAACTGTGTCATGTTACAGAGAGAATATGATCCTGAAAAAAGGAAGAAAGTTTGTATTGGAAAAGCCTAGGGGAATTCTCAGAAACCTGAAACTGAAAAAACAAGTATCTTGGACATTTACAGCAGCACCTCTCTCTTAACTCCCCCCTGCACTTCTCCTGCTGATGTAATTTTCCCATTGCTTCCAGAGGCAAGGGGGGGAGAAGAGGAGGAGAGCATGTTTTAGCCAGATCCAGTGAGATGAGCAGTGTGTTTCTGAAACGTTTAATGCACCTGGAAACTCTGTAGCTTAGTTTGGAGTGCATAGTAAAAAATGTGTTGAAGGAAAAGATGTATTTTATGTCACTATTGGATCCCTAGGATTATGTATTTTTTAGGAGAAAAAGAGGAAAAAAGAATGTACCTTTCTAGCTGACATCCATGGAGGGTGAAAAAACCTTGAGAATACAAGTTTAGCCCACTAGAAAGTATACTAAAGCTAAGCATTATTTTCAATACATTTTAAACCATTAACAAAAGCTTTGTGACTTTGCAGGTTTCTCTAGTTAGTAGGAGAAGCTGGACACAACATTTGATATCTATCATTGCCCACTGTATCTATTGCATAGACCAGTTTTTAGTTTGGCAATGGCTGCACTGGCTGCAGCTCAGCCCTGTCAAGGTACCAGCCTTTCCCAGCTGCTTCAGTGCAAATTCAGCAAGATCTGACAGCATGTAAGAATAAAGGCTATAAATAATCACCCTGCCATGATCTGGAAGGGCTCCTGTCCCCCAGCTCTGAAGTCTTCCATGGGTATTAATCAGTCCTGAAGATGGGTCTTGTGTGATAATTAAATATTGTTCCCCCCCTGCCCCTTGCTACAGATGGAGCATGTCAGACCTGAAAGTCATAGACCATGGATGTAAGCGAGCACAAACGATTGAAGTCATGCCATAGATATTTGTGGTTTTACCTTTCCACCAGCTGTCCTTAGGGATCTGTTTGTAGAGAAAACATCTCTCTCTCTCTCTCTTTCTCTCTTTCTGTAGCTTATCCTACATTGCATTCAGGGTTTCCTCAACCGCAGAAAAGAAACATTGCAGGAAAAATCACCAGAAGGTGACATGAACCAAAAAAAACCAAAATAGCATTGCTATATAAAATCCTTTGTTAGGTGAGGTCACTGTGGTGAAGGAATCAGCTGAAGACAGCTAGTGAATTATCCCACTGCTGTGGTTAATTCTTTCTTTAGCTTTTGCAGGGGAGCCCCTGCCTGCCTGTGGTGTAGCAGATAACATCATTACAGCCTGACAGTCCCTGGATGGGAATGCTACTGGTTAGCATATTTGGCAACCTGGTTTTTTTCCCTGAGGGCGTATATAGCAGCAGAGCAGAGCTGAGACCAGTGTCCTTATGTCAGCAGGGAGGTGTCTGGTGGCACAGACAAGTTTTTCTTAACCCCCTAAGAAATTGTGCATCCTCTGTATGTATGGGCCCTGAGATTTCTTACTTTCAGTTTAGATTTTTTCTTGTTTGTGCAGTAAATTCCATGTAAGAATGAGTGGAGAGAAAAGGAAGAACAGATGCAGAGCTGCTAATTAAATTAGCCATTTCCTAAAAGCAAATACCAGGCACTTCAATCTCATTAAAAAAATACCAGCATGGAGCCCATTCTTTCTGGTTTAAATGATTACTGACATGTCCAGATGTTAATGCAGGGAAAACTTGCAAATGTAGAGAGGTTTATTTTGTCTTACTGTTTATATTTCCTTGTAATTCAATCTTTGCACCTACCATTCTTGGTGTCCTTCTTGTGGGGTGAAAAAAAAAAAAAAGAAGACTGAGATGAGAGAGAAGGGAGGGAAACTGGGATAATGCTGAGGTGGCACAAGAGATGAAGCTTCATGGAGATGGGAAGTAAAGTAGGAAGTCTTTTATGAAGACTTCCAGTATCCCTCTTTAGTCTGGCAGCTTACTGTGAAGTTAGGTGAAAAAAGCAACCATTAATTTATCTTGATGCATTTATTGTTGGTATCATATTGATGGCTCTTCTTCTGACACATTGGCAGGAGCATTTTTCTTCTAACCCAGGAATTATGAGTGAAGTCCCACTGAACGATGCACATATGTGTGGAGTCACTTATGGTCACTGAAGTTTTTAGCATCAGACTAGGATTGATGTTATATTTTGCTGTGAATGTCCGTGGCACAATTTTCAAGATAACTGACAATTTTTCAGAATATTTGCTGTGTCCATTAAAATAGAGAAGCCAGAGGTCTGGTAGTAGCAATTGTTTGCAGTTTTAGGAAGGGTACATAAGAGAAGGTGAGAGAGAGAGCAATGCTCCCTAGTAGTAGAATAAGGCAGATTTCAGGCATGTGGTAGGTTAAGAATCCCTTCAATAGCAGAGATTTGCTTCGGGCCACCCCAGTTCTGAGTAGGTGTCATAAAAAGTAAATTGGATCCTTCCATTTTGTGGATACAGCCGTGCATTTCCTCCACTATTTCTACATTTGCCTGAAAAAAGAGCCCCTTGCATTAAAGTGCATGTCGGTGAGATTAGGAATGAGAACTTTTCCTTGCAAAAAAACCTACACAATGTTTTTTAGTATAGTCCTTGGAGCATTTTCACCAATTACTCTCCTGTTCCTACCAGCAGAATTTTGTACTTACAAAAACGAGATCCAGATACACCCCAGACGAGTACTATGACTTCATATAAAATTGAGAATACATTTTTTTCAACAGCTTGATCAAAGCACACCAAGGGCAGTATTCTAGCACTGTACATTTAGCCCTGGCTTCACGCTCTGGCTTGTTTTAGTTGTGAAATTGGTCAGTTTATTAAAATATTATATGGAGTAAAAGGTCCCTTCTAAAAGCCAGCATGCAGGGCCATGGATTCCAGAGTATTTGGTAATGAGGCACTTCCCTCTGCATGAGTAACAAGAGCCACTCCATATTTTGTGTTTGTGTTTTTCCGTGCTCAGTTGCCTCCCTGGGGAGCGGGTGCTGAGCGCAGAGTGCTGCCACTGCTGGGGAAGGGAACTGTGCATCCCTGTGGACTCCATACTCCAGCTGGGGGGCATTCCCAGCCTGTATGCTGACCCTTTTACTGCATAAAAGTGTGCAGTATTAGTGATAAACCATGGTATTCCTAGCGCATGCAAATTAGGCTAATACAGTCTTTCATCTTGCTCTGAGTGTGAAGAAAATGTGTGTGCCATAGTAATCCTTCCTCTTTTTTTTCTTCTTCTTATTCATTACTTTTTTCTCCTTAACTTTCTTCAAAGCTAAACTTCCCACAAAATTCAATTATATTCTGAAAGTCTGTGTTGGCATGAAAGATAATTAAAAGTCCACTCAAACCTTTGATTCCCACGTGGTTTAAAAGACAGAAGTTTAAAGTTAGCAGAGAGGCTGACTGAAGTGGGAAGGTGGTGTTGGAGATGGAGCAGTTTGGATTGGAAGCTTTGAGAACACATCTGAATGTTTTTCGTCCTCCTCAGAGCAGGTGTTACCTGAAATATGATCCTGTTTTCCCTGGTACCTTGACACAATCCATGGACCCTTTCCTTTCGTTGGCTGCTCCAGCGTTGCTGAGGTGATTTGGTGAGGGCTGATTTACAGGGGGTCACCAGCTGGATGCTTGGCCAGGCTGCTCCTCCTGGTGCTGACACCTGTCCAAAAAGTAAAGGCAGCCTTTCAAATGCAAGGCTGTGTACAGCCCTGTTGTATGGGCCACGTATTGATATTCACAAACATGAAACTAAAATGTTCTGGTTCAAGTGAGAATACTTATGGAACTGGTTCTCAGTGACCACTGTTCATAACTGCATGGGATGTCATAATGTTTGTCAAAAAGCTTCTGAGTGGGATACATCTTGCATTTCTATACTTTGTAGTTTAGTATGTTATTGATGATCTTATATAGGAATTATAAAAAGAAAATAATAAAAAGAGACATTTAACACTTGATTTAGTTGAATTTAATTCCTTCTAGAACAAGAAAATATTCAGTGAAGGTTAGTGGTGCTTTTCTAGCACTTTTTTTAAACCTGAGTCAGACTGTGCTGTTGTGCTTACCTATATTCATTGTATTCTTCATTTGTATTGATATACAGAAAATTCATACTCTATATATATTCCTACTAAATACAGAAGTCATCTTTTTTGCTTATCTTGGCTTATATATGTTTCATCACAGTTGCAGGTTTTTCCCTGATCTACCATAGCTCTTGAGAGTACAGCATGTGAAAGACAATACTTGCCCACAGCAAGGAGTTGTGTGGTGTAATGCACCAGTCCCTTTTTTGGGTCTCTCCTGGCGTTAAAATTACCACTCTCTCACAAAGTTCAGCATCCAGCTAGGGTGAAAAGTGAGTACAGGGTCTAAAAATGTTGAATATGTGCGCCAAGTACTTGAATGTTAGCATGAGTGGGAGGGAGGTTTAAGGGAAATTGTAAACCTTTTTCAAGACAAGCAAAATGACTGAACTCTTTATCACTTCTTTTCATTTCCAAAATGTCACAGCTTCTTGCTAAGCTCAACAAAGTTGCCATAATTTATTTGTAAGCTGCTTGAAGGTGCTCTTTTAGAGAATAATTATTAACCTTTCTATTTCAAAACCTGTTCTTATACAAAGCATTTTTCACTGGAGGTGGAGTTAGAAGGCAGGTTTTTTCAGTATGGCATAGAATTTTTCAGGAGGTATTTTCTGAGGGAGGTGAATTGCCAGGGATTTCAGGAAGGCTCTCTGCTCCTTCAGTTGTGATTGGAGCTCAACCAGTTTCAAACTGCACAAAGTAACGCTGGGGAGTGGCTGTGAAGACATTGTGCTTTGCAGAGGGGCTCAGGGACTGGGTTTGAAATGCCTGCTTGCCATTCCAGGGCTCCAGTGTTCCCTCTGCCCACTGGGCATGGGGAGAAGATCATCCATCACCTGTGGGATCTCTGCTTTCCTTTCCCTCCCTGGATCCCTGCAGTGATGTTATTTTGGGGGCTGCTGGGTGGGAAGAGCAGAGACCAGAGCAAGCCCTGCCTGCCAGGATAGACTACTCACCTCTGGGCAAACCCTTGGAGAGAGACCCTGTGGAAGTACCACCAGTGGAAACATTGATTGCTTGTTCCTTTGTGGGACACTTTGTCCGTGTGTTGATTCATTGTTAACTAAGCAGATAAATAGTCCTTTCTCTCCCTTGCTGGGTGCATCAGCTGCTGGGTGAGTTGCAGAAAGCCCAGGATGAGAAACAGTCGGGTCAGACAGAAATTGCAAGCAAGAATTTCTGAAGTATTCCTGTGGGCTTTCCTAAGAAATGACTCGCTTTCCCAGGGACTGATGGAAACAGGCGAGCACTCCGTCACATAATGTTCCCTCTCTAGGAAAACATTTGGTAGTAGTTTAAAAAAGAAAGCTTTATAGAGCTAAAATAATGCCAAAGATGAATTTGGTGAAGACTGATGCTGCACATACTTTATTTGCAAGGATTTGGAATTTCCAGTGCTGCATGGAGTTGCTAGCAATAGGTCCAGGGCTTGCCAGTCATATTTGGGTTTTTTTGTACCACCTCTTTTATTCTAATCAAGTTCTTATGGCACTCTTAAACACATGGCTAAATAGTAAAGCTTTTGTGCTCAGTTCATCTGTATCAATAAGGTCATGGCACTTGTAATCATAAAATTAAAGAAACCTGATAATTACAAGAATAGCTTCTGTTTCAATTGGTTTTTTTTGAGTAATTCATGTCAATGTTTTGTACTCTGGCTTGTAATTACTCAAGGGTCATGTAGCCTGGTTTGCCTCTAAATAAACAAGGAATAATAAAAATATTTTTAAAATGAAAACTACATTTTTTGAAGGTTTAAAGACAGTCTTAAAGAAAAATCAAAATACAGTGAAGCGTGTCATTCCATACAGTTGGAGTGACGTCTGGCCGCATTAATCTGGCTAAAAGAGGCTAAATTATTCTTGTCTGTATTGGGTTTTATACAAAATAAATAAATCAATATATTATCTGATTCACAATCAGCCTGAATGCATCTTAATGGTAATTGGGAGGCTCAGAATGTTTCACTGGGCTATGATGACTCCTAATTCCACTTAGAAAAATGAATGTTTTTCTTGCACAGCAATGTATGGATGCATGCTGGAGTAACTGGGTGGGCTCAGGTGCCCCTGACAGGCAAGCAGACATTTCCTCTGGTGCCCTTTGAAACTCTGTGCGCTGATGCTAAATACTGAGTGAATATTGTTAGGCCATGTGGTAGTATAGTGCTGGAATGGACTGGTGGGGAGGAGATGGAGTCTGGCGTTTTTCTGTTCTTGTTTTCCAGCTCAAGGGATGCTCATCCAACTCCAGCTAAAGCAGTTCAGGTTAAACTGGCACATAAAAGTTGAAGTTGGCATTTTGTTTTAGCCTGCAGACAGCAAAAATATATTTTATGATTGCTTGAAAAGCCAATGTGTGAATGAGAAAGTTAGAAAGGGACATGCTGCAAACAAACTCCTAGGGGCTTGTGGATAACTAAAAATTTTTTTTAAATGCAGCAGGTGTCAATTTTTTAAAAAAATTTTTTTAAATGAGCAGGTGTCAATGAAAATCAGAAATCTGTTGTTCAAGCTATTGTCTTTCATTTTATACTTGGAGCTGAAACAAGAATGGTCTTTCTGGTGTTTGTCCATACTGCTCTATAAACAAAGAGGTTCTGATCTATGGCCAGCCCTCTTTAAGCGCCACGATAATGCAGTCATTCATTATTAACAGAGAGCAGAGGAGAAGTGGAGGCCTCAAATACATCAGGAACAAGCAAGTGGGGAAATGAAAGTATCAATTATGTATCTGCCATGTTGATGATGCTCTTACAGGGTAGTTGTTTTCCCCTAAGGGAAAAATCCACTGGGAGAGCAAAGCATATTCTCAGTGCCTTCTCTGACAGCAAGATGACGTCTCCACAACTGAAGCTTCAACAAGCCCCTTTCTTTAGCCCTTTTCCCTCCCAGGAGTACTTGATGCTCTGGTTAGTCCTGGGCTGGTGCCTGGAGAGTGCTGCTGGCTCTCCCACAGGGAAATAGGATCCTGGCTTCCAGCCCTACCTCCACTAGTGATGAGCACCTGTGGCCCCGCTGTGAACAGGGCAGGCTCCAGCATCGCAGTGCAATCAGCTGAAGGGCAGCACCTCTCTCATTTGTAATTTGTTCTAACTAAAGTGGGGTTTAAAAAAATTTTTTTTAACTTATTTTTTATTACCAGAGCCTCACTTCCATAAACACTGATTCCATGGAAAGACTGAAGTAAAAAAAATATGTATGGATGCAGCCTCAAACCTTCATGAAGATAGTACTTCAATTCCACTGGGTTTTACTATAGTGATTTACAGTGCAATCACCTTGCTTGATGGAATTTCAAAATTGTTTCCTGATTGTGAAGGAAAGGGACCATACTGATTTTTAAAGTAAAACTGAATCCTTTCACAGTTACACAGTTGTCCTTTGACATGAGCGTGCCCTTGAGTGTCTGAGTTTAAGAAACAAGGGCAGCTGGGCTGACAAATTTGTCAGCTTGTGCCTGATTTTCCCCACCTTGGCCCTAGAAAAGAACAAGTTATAGGGAATAAAACAGCTGTTTGCTGTGTGGCTGGAGATGAAGAGGGTAATGAAACATGATGCAGAATAAAAGTTAGCTGCGACTTGGCAACTCCCTTTTCCTCATAGCAAAGAGGATGACTTAGACTGTATTAAGTATTATGATATTATACATACAGAATGATATGAATGATTTTTACAGGCTGTGGTTTTAGAGTTGGGGAATTAGTAGACTAAGAAAAGCTGTGTTTAATCATTAATAGGTTGTTGTGAGTATTTTTGAGTTTTACTATTATTGTTTATTCAAGCTAGTATCTAGCAACAAAGATGAGTGTTTTAAAGGCAGCTAAAAACTGAACTGAAAAACAAACACAGTTCTCACTACAAAGACGGCAGAGCTAAAAGCCTGTACAAATATTTGCAATGACAGCAACAATCAGAAATTTGCTGGTTGGGTTTAAAAGTGTTCTTGACCTCCCTGGCAGGGTTCTGAGGCCAGCAAGGTCACAGAAAGAGACTATTTGCTTTGGTTGACTTGGACGTGTTTGGACAAGTGCAATATGCTGTTTCCTGTACTAGAAAAAAAAGGTGTTGAAGTGGTGCCAGTATAGAAGAAAATGTTGCTCTTGAAAGGCAGCACAATGAGCTCTGGGCTGTCCTGTCCCAGGCATTTAATTACATGACTGATCAAATTGCTCCTAAGGTTTTGGGTATGTAAATGTTCTGTTATTCATAGATCAGGAACTCCTTGTCATAGAACTTAAGAGTGGGGGATGGGAGCCCCTAAAACCAAACCTGCTTTCATATTTATAAAGATGTTAATTGAGAAAGATTTGGTTAAAAATAGTAGTAATAAAGAGAAAACCACATGTACTATTCATACAGTTGTGTTTGGCAAGGGGACTGGATGGTCTGGAATGAGTTGGAGTGGGTTCCCCACCTTTTTCATGCTTAAGAGAAAAATAGGTGATGATGTTAGCACTTCAGGTGGTCATTGCTTCAGCACTGGATGTGATGAAGGCACCAGAGCATCTCTTGCACCAGTTGGCAGTGATCTCAGGTGATCACTTCCCTCTCTTCACCGACTTCTCTCCCCTTCACTCCTGTTCTGTTCCTGCCCCAGGTCCATGGTACACTCCCCAGCTCAGTAGTAGCAGCTGCTCAGTGTTAGAAGCCCAGACAAAAGGCTACTTTTCTTTCATCTCAGTGCAGTGATAATGTGCAGCCTTACAAATGGTCACCAGCAGGGCTGGTGGTTCACCCAAGGTTTCTGGTGTGGTGGTGCAAAGACACGGTCTGGGATGGCTGGGAGCCCATCTCTGTAAAGCTGTAGCCGTGTGCTGCCTCTGCCTGCAGTGGGGGTGCCTTCTGGGGACACAGCCAGAGATCTGCAGGGAAATGCCTCTGTCTGTCCAGAGGGGGCATGGCTGAAAGGCGTCAGAGAGGGATCAGCTGCTGAGTCCTTTAGCCAGCGATGCAGAGTAGGTGAGTTAGCAGAATAATCTCCTAACATCCTACAGCATCTCCTTTGGGATGATGTGCACCTGCAGAGGAGCCAGCCAGCTGGAACCTGTGACAGCCTCAAGCCTGCTTAGGGATGGAGAGGAGAGGAGCTATGAACAGCCCAGAGTAACTTTGGCCATGCTTTTACTGTTTGGCTAGGTTTTTGACTCAGAGTGGGCAGTGAGTAGCTTGGGCCACCCAAGGGTGTGGCAAACCTACTGCCCCATCTTTCCTGTCAGTCAGCTGGCTCTGGGGAGCCTTCCCTTGCCTCAGCAGGTGCTGCTGCTGCTAAAACCAGCCATCCAGGGGCTCCTGGCCTGTTTGGGGCAGCTGGAGAGTAAATTGCTGCTAGCTGGGGAAGAGGACACCAGAGACAAAGGCTTCCCCATGATTCTGCTCACCCAGTTTTATCTCAGCATCGGTATAACACACCTATTAACTACAGCAAAGGTGATTGCTTTTAATTCCTCTTTATCACCACACAGGAGAGGAGCCACAGGTGCTTTAGTTTATTTTTACACTTCTAGCCAATATCTGCTGGAGAGATTTACCACTTGCCTGCAGCTAAAAAGATTCGTTGTAAATTTATTGCAGTTATTTTTCTCCCCCATAATAAGGCTATGCCAAGAAAAGTCAGTAAAGAAGTATTTCCAGTTTTGTAGCTCTGGTTTTCAGATGTGATGATTTAAAATATCAATACAGAATTTATTAAGATGAATACATACAGCTTACTTTTAGGTGAAATTACAAAATCATCCAAGAAATATTTAAACTATAAATACAAATATATACTATTGTACTCCAAGGAGATTTATCCCTTAATATTCAGACATAAGAAGCATTAATTTTCAATTAACAGCTCAATTGCTCAAAGTAGTTTGGTTGCTCTTTTATGTACACTGCTTTTAGTTGTTGTTTTCTCTGTCCTCCCACATCTCTGTTATTGTGCCTTGAGTTCTTCCCCCCCCTGTTTTTGTGGAGGAGTTGCTTTGACCTTTGATATGAGGTTTCATATATCTGGAAAATGTAACTGTCTGGAAACTTTCCATTTGCTGATTTTTTTCTCCAGTATAGGGGTTGGGGAAAAAAGAATAAGCAGCCTGCATTAAACCTATGATCCCTTTCCTTCTGGGTGGAGCCAGCTGTGTCCAGAGTAAGAAAGGAGGTAGCAAGAAGATTTTCAGCCAGATTGCTTTCAAACCTGTATAACAGGATGGCTGAGCATTTGCTTGTTCCTTCTTCAGGAAGCTGGAAGTGTGGAATTTAAACATTTTATTGAAGAGGAGAAAGAGGTTGTGTAGCTGTTCCAATAAGGACTGCATGTTTCCAAAATGTAAATAATTAATTTACAAACACATGTTTGTAGGTATATTGCAAGCATAGGTCAGATATTTATTTTTTTTTCCAGACCTTAAGAGAATCCCTGATATGTTTTGACATAAGAAACAGTTGAGAAGAGATGTGGTGTGATTGTAGAGGTCTGACTGCAGTGCTCAATGTGCAGGAAAACACACCCAGCTCAGATGCCAGTGTAGATGGAGCAGACAAGCTCTGAACCATGAGGCTCCTGCATGAGAAGTGTAATTTAGTGAGGCTGGCTGTGTTGTCTTTGGTATTTCTATATGCAGAGTGTCCTACAATCATAACTTTGCTTTTTTTTTTCCTGTAGAATTAACCCCGTGGGAGTGAAAACTATTGTAAAGTAATGCTGAAGCTGTTACAAGTGTGTTATCTGCATTTGGGATGTACTAGCAAGAGACAGTTTGTGGTATTGATAGCCTGTAACCTGACAAACCAACCAACAGCACTTAAATTGAGGTGGTTATTGTGACCATGAAAAAGAAAAAGCAACACTTTTTGTGCTTTACCCCAGTGATGCAGCAAGCACGTGTCAAGCCCTAAAGTTAACCCTGTTTTATGTCCTGTTTCTTGTGTAATTAGTAGGAAGCCCAAGTCAGGTCCCCTGCTTGCTTGCTGGGATCAGTGTCTTATAGGACTAGGGCATTCTACCTAAGAGACAGATAGCTAAATAAGCTTTTCCAGGCCTTCAGCCAGTTAATCCCAGGTGTACAGCTAAGAAAAGGAGAACTAGAATAGAATAACTGCATCCTTGTTTGTATCTCTGGTCATATTCTTTCTCTGCACACTGCAGAAGAGAACAGTGTGGCTGAGCATCCCTCTGAGCCACACAGCTCTTTGAAATGTGGAGCCCTGACCATCCATGCTATGACTTTCAGGGAAGCACAGGCTTCCTTCTTTTCCTTTGAAGTACCTGTGTAGCAGTACTTGTGCTTTTGCAGAGCTTTGGTAGGGGCTCATCACAGGCAAAACAGAATGTGATATTTTGAGCTGAATTTTCCACTCTTGCCATGTTTGACTTCCTGCAGCAAGGTAACATTTTGCTTGTGGAAGCAGCGGCGATTGCAGTCTTCAGGCTTGAAGCCCTTTCTCAACTTTGGCACTGCTGTTCCAAGTGTGATTCCAACAACCCCAAAGGCATTTGTGTGTGTATCCTTGTAGAAACCTGCAAGTATTCAGGCTGTCCTCTCCTTTCCTGTTGCGGTTATCCCAGGAGGATTCCCTCTGGCTCTTCCAGGGCAGCAGCCAGCAACTCTGTGAAGTAGCCACTACCCAGCCTGTTTAGCTCCTGGCAGCGGGAGGTCTAATTAACATTTGGCAATATTGGCAGTTCCATATGGAAACTACCACCCTCCTGCCCACATTTGAACTTCAGCCCTTTCCTTTCATTTAATTAAAACACAATCAAGTCAAGTAGCTCATGACAGAGTTGCTCCAAAGTTAAACTCCAGATGTGTGGTAAGGCAAAAGCATGCAGATGCCAATTCATTGTGCTACCTGGAGGTAGATTATATCTCTCCCATTTACCAGTTTATCCACCATGGATTAGCTGTATGTTTTTCCCTTCCAAGTAGATTAAAAAAAAACCCACCACCAACAAAAAACAAAACAAAAACACCCACAAAACAAAAATGTGAGAAAGAAAAAATTTCCATCTGGTTCAGGTCAGGAAAAATAATAATTTGAGATATGACATTTATAGTGTCAGAATGACTTCTGATTTTTAATGACTACATCAAACCTTTTATCATTAATTGTCTTGAAGTTTGCCAGTAAGCTCGAGGAGTAAGCCGCTTATGCTCTCTAGCAAGTTGATGACTTACTGCTAATTGGGGATAGTAAGCAGCTGCAAAAACGTGTTCATTTTTCTGGCATAAAAACCATGATTTCCAACTCTGTGCCCTCTGGCAGGGCGGTATAGAAAATCATCTTGTTGTCAGAAGAGGTTTTCAGGTCTTAATGAACCAAGAACATCACTGCAAGGCAGCAGGGTGCAGTGAGAAGAAGAGAAAAAAATAGCTGTACTAGCTAACTGGTAGTAAATAAGCACAGAAATTTTATCCAAATCTGCATGTAAGGTAACTCTGAACTGGGGACAAGGCATCTTCTGCTGCATTTCTCAATTCATTCATGGTTATATGTGGCAATACCCTGAGTCACCTGTGTTCTGACAGGATGAAGAGGTTTTCCTCACATGCTTTAGGAGTGATGTGGTGATACCATGGCAATACTGCAAGAAAACTATTGCTAGTGAAAGTATTAGGCACCAGTGCTACCTTAGAGCCTTGATATCAGTGGGGCACTTGATTCTGTGCCTTTTTCCCTCTTGGTTATGTTGTCCAGCAACAGGAGGACGACTTTTCCTTCGTCTTGCCGCTCTTAACCTTGCTGTATGACAAGGATCCAAAGTAGAGTTGCTCTGGTGGGTGAGCCTTGGTTGATGTGTGCGAGAGAAGAGATAGCAGCATGAAAGGTACAGCATGGTGGGGAAAGAAGGGAACTTGATGTTCTGCTGGTACCATCTTGTACTTAACAGCCCTGATGTGAGAAAGAATCCCTTAAATATATACCAGTACTCCAGCAAGATTGGATTAGATCAGTTGTGTAGAAAGGTGCTGGTGAGGGGAGTGCAGGTTAGGGTCTGCTGGCTTTTTGTTTTCACTGCCAAGAGAAAAAGTATACTGAAGTAAAAAATACAGGACATCTCATGTCATAAATATAGACCTCTTGTCTTTTGATCATGAGTTTCTTTAAGTCAAAGTTTTTTAAAAAATGGTCTTGCTACACTCCAGATCATAAGGCCTGGAACCAGCAGAAACACACTCTTTACTTCATAGGAACTGATATTAGACTTGCTCGAAATGATCTGGTGGGTCGTTCTTCTGTTGCATTTTGCTCTTACACAGTTGGTTGTAAGCCCTTATCTGAAGAAAGTGTTAGCGTGTGCCAGTGCTGACATCTTAGTGTGAAGTGTACCATGCCATGGGAAATCTGTGATGATTTCACACACCTGTCTCAGCCACACAGCATCTCTGGAGATCATTCACAGCAGTAAAGAGTTTCCTCAGCAGCTACAGAGATCAGCGCTGCTTATTGCAAGAAGTCTTCCTGGGATAAGAGATGTTCAGGCATCTCTCAGGCATTTGTAGGAAAGTCAGGGTTATCCACAGACTGATCTAATCTTCTCTGGCTGCCCACAAGCTTGAGGAGAGGCTGTCCTTTTTGTACATTCCATGTGATTTATGGCCCATGTGGCACGATTTGGCTTTGCGGTGTCTCTGCTGGCCTCGTTGTCGGCCTTTTGCAGCAAGATCTCCTCATCGCATGACATGGACCTGCAGGATTCACATCCTCACTTCTTGTCCTTCTTGTGCACCTGGCTGACCCTGCAGCTGGAAATTCTTCACCTAGGGCAAAGGACTGGAATATGGTCATGTAAACTATGCAGTTACTATAGCCAGAAGTCCTGGTGTCAAACTTATTAATTATGTCTATTGGAGGCAAAGAAGTGACTCACTGGCTTTTTGAAGATGGTGGGAAGAAGGCAGAACTTTAAGACAGTGTAAATACAAATAAAATAGTAACACAAGTCAGCAAGTCCCTCTAAACCTCAGAAAGCTAAGAAGTTTCTTTTCCCCTCAGTGAATATTTATAATGTTTATAATGATTAATAGAAGGTAGATAAGTTCTCTGAGGTGAAAACCACACTGCTTTATTCTTAAGTAGTACATATATTCTTAAATAGCTATAAAGCAAATAGTGTGCATCTGGAGCATCAGTTTCCTGTGGAGTGTTTCAAACAAGAGGAGTAATAACTTTTGTAAAGATCTTTCCATAAATGCTCTGAAATGTCATTACTGAAATTGTGGGGTTTTTTTCTAAATAGTTTATTAATTGATAAAATGTGCTAGCTGGTGAATATATATGTATACATATAATATATGTGCTTTTGAATATAAAGATATTACTTTATCTTATTTCTAAAGTTAGTCTGTGATATCTAGCTATGCTTATTCCTTCTTTTCAAACACATATTTCAAATGAGGGAATTGGTGCAAGGTTAGTAAATTCCCAATTTTGAATACTTGTTGAACTCACTAGATAAATCAGCTCCTTGCCTTTTATTGTCAGAAGGAATTAATGTTGACATCTGTTTTCAAAAGCTTCAGTCTCCCTGAATAGAACTATTGTCCATGAATTTAATGTATTTGCTCAGTTTGAAGCACACAGATTTCTGCAGCTAGGATGAATATCATTATTTTGGAGTTACCAGTTTTTAGCAGAGGGCAGAACAGGGACAGATGCAAATCTGTATTTCACTATGGGGAGTTATTGGAGCCCCAGTCCTCCTCCATTTCTGCTGGCAGGCACAGGGTGAAAAAGTCTGGATGAGGTTTTTGTGAAAGTGGTCTCCTGCACTAGGCAGTACTCTGTGGCTCAGGAGCACTTGAAAAGATCAGCGTTCTAGTGCTTATAAGACCATGCCGTCTATCACCAGGATGCAGGCTCTTCACACCAGCTGCCCAGCCTTTCTGAGCCACTGGAGAGAAGAGCATGGGTTTTGTCCTGCTGCCTCAAGGGTGGGTAGCCTCTCACTCCACTGGGCTGATATCTCACTGCTTCTGCCAAGGAGATAATGCCTGGCTCCTGCGTCAGGACAGAATTCTACAGCCAACAGATCCTGGTCTCTTTTCTCTATGATTTTGCTTCTGAGTATTTGGATTTACTAGTGCTGATTTCACACAGAAGACATGTTTTTCTGCATCCCTTAGCACCATGGGAATCTTGACTGGGAGGGACTTGGCAGGTTACTTGGAGCAGGACTGTTCACCTACTTGGAGTAGGTGAGGTCAGCCCCAGAAGGAGCTTTGGAGGTTTGCCTGGCTGAGCCTTTAAATTCTCCCAGGACCTGTTCCAGTGCTGCCCTATCCAATTCCTGGTGGTGTTTTCCTTACCTCTTACCTGGCCTTTCCTGGCTGCAAACTATGGCCCTCATCCCTTTTTATGCCAGCTGGAATTGCAAAGACAAATTTTCCTCTCTTGTCTTTGTACATGCACTCCTAATAACTGTAATTCTCCCTTAGATCCACTGTTTCCAGCAGAGGCTTCTGTATTCCATAGGGGACTGCACTCCATAGGCAATGCCTGTAAGCCCAGACAAAAGTGTAATCCCTAATTTCAGGCAGAGCATCCCTGCAGGGCTCCTTGTGCTGCCCTATGCCTCTCTGCAGAGCTGCTCACTGCCTTTGGTGATCTTCTCATCCCCCACCTCTCACCTGGCTTCTCAGGGTGTGTTGGGGGATAGCTGCTGCTTTTTGAGGCAGGCTCATTTTGAATCTCTTGTTCGCCTTGTTCTCCAGGGCACACAGGTGAGGAAGTTTATCACTAGTTTTGACTTTGCAGACTTCAATGAAGTCATACAAGGAATCTTTCTTCCCAGTACTTTATTTCAAAACACTGGAAATTAAGTTTCTTGGAATCTGTTTGCACCACATCAGCTTTCTCACAGAAAAGATTTTTTTTTTAGCATCCTGGATCAATCTAAAGCCTAGGATAAATATAGGACTCATTAAATGTCTTTTATCTGAGAAACAGAATAATAAGATTGCACCATGATATTATATGGCTGAATATGTATCTTTTTAGCAGCTACGACACAGAACCAGGATTCAGGAAGCTGTTTGGCAAACATAAAATTAAGCACTTAACAATCCTCTGCCTCATATTTTCCATCTATAAAATGGGGACATTGATATTTCTTTCTTTGAATAGGATTTCTGATTTAATGATCTATGATTATCATTACTGCTGTTCAGAGTGGCATCAACTCTGTTCTGAATTGGCCATAATTAGAATGTTTAGAGGAGTGAAAGCAATTACAGAGTCTATATGCCACAAACAGTTAACCCCATGATTAATTTTGTGTCTCTAAGCAATGGCAGTTACTTCATTGCTCATAGAAGTAAAATTCAGCACATTGGAAGTGTTTGCAGAACTACAAATGGAAGGCTTTAAGAAACCTTAATTCTGAAATAGAAATAAATAATAGTGGATTTCTCAAGGTAGTTTATTTTAACTGCATGCTACAGCTTGTTGTGGGACGAGTCTTAATTTGGTTCACGAAACTCAAAGTTTGGCTATTGATGCTAAGTATTAGCTTTCATATAATTCAATATGTTTTTGCAGTAAAGAAATCCTTCTTTAAGTTTTGGCTCCAGTTCAAAAGCTTATTGTTAAATATGCTTTGTTAATAAGAAGCCTGACTCACGGCAGGCTGTGCTGGGAAGGACTGATTGGGATATCAAACAGACCTGTCCCCATTCCACTGCCAGAACAGTTATCGTTAGAATTCTTTTAAGAAAGGATTAATTTTACCCAGAAGAAACAGTTTATGTTTTCACATTGCAAGGGTTTTGTTTTCTGTGTGATGATAGCTAGTTATTCAACTTTATCAAGGATTGGGAAAAAGTCACCCAAACGTATGTTGAAAGAAATTTTCCTGTAGTGATAGAAAATCACCAGACTGTGCAAATACACCAGATGAGCATCACAAGAAACAAGTTCTGGACAGCTGCAGTTGAGGTTCTGAGAAGCAGTGAAGCCCAGGTCTGCCTTCTGGAACAGGGAAAACTCCATGTTGATGCACACACAGCCTGTTGCAGTCTGGCAGTGGAGGAGTTTAGCTGGTGGGTACCATTTTGTTTTCCATCCTTCAGTTATTTTTGTTTCTTTTCTTTATACAGTTGATGGTTTGGACAAGGCTTCAATTGCTAACTCAGATGGACCAGCCCCAGGATCCCAAACTCCCCCTTTCAAGAGGAAGGGCAAACTCTCCAACATTGGCAAAATCTTTAAACCTTGGAAATGGCGGAAGAAGAAGACCAGTGACAAATTCAGAGAAACATCAGCAGGTATGTCTGTAGCCCATTGGTGGAAAATAATAGAAAATACTGTGATGGTTTTGCAGAGTAATATTTGAAAAGCTCTTTGAACTTATTAGATGGCAGGGCTTATTTAGGCACATTATTTGACATACAGAAAAACTTTGATCCTTGGCAAGGAAAAACAAAACCTTGTTCAGCTTCTGTCTTGAACTTACCACTAAAATACACAGCTGATTTGTTTACTATACATATCCTCAAATATACTAGAAAATCTCTCTGTCCTCCTCCTGGTAGTCAGTGAGCTGAATTATGAAACAAACCTTGCCTTCGTGGGGACAGAAGTTTGGGGAGAAGCAGATGTAGCCATGCCCAGCAGAAGAACAAGGATCAACTCTCCAACCTCTGCCTTCATAGAGGCTGCTCTGCCCCTTCACTTCCCCACTGAAAACACTGGAAGGATGGTCTGAAATCAAATGCTGTGATTGAATTATATTCTGTCTGAAAAAGAGGTATGTTGAAGGCTGGGATTTAGTTAGCTAAACATAGTTGTGTGGGGCCACCTGAGATGTGCTGGGGTGTCCTGGCTGCTCTCCCAGAAGGTTTGATATCATATTTGTTGTCTCTGTGCAGACAGCTCCAAAACCCTGGGGCATCTGAAGTGGCTGTAGATATCCATGTTTAGAAAACTGAATGCCACCCTGCATATATGCGTGTGTGTCTTTGTCTCACTGCTCTAGCCAAACTTTCTCTACAAAAATCCCAAACTTCTGCTTTGGGGTTCAAACATTTGATGTTGTGGTTTCCTGATCTTGAGTCTAATTAGAGTCCAATGAGCTTCTGTGAGCTCTTTAGATCCATTGCCACAGTGCAAGCCCTCTGTCTACCATCTTCCCAGGCTATAGGCAATAAAACCAACACTAGTCTCTTAAAGTGTTTTCAGTAGGCTCCACTGAACTCTTAGAAGTATACTGCTTGACATTTTAGACCCTTACTAACCCCTGACAGTACAGCAAGGAGCTCTATGGTTTGACAGTGAAACTTGTGAAACAAACTTTATTTACATAAAAAGAAAAAAGAAGCCATTTTCTCTTTGTCTTCATCACTATAATTGCCAGCTGAAGTTCTGAACAGATTTGTGAAATCTTCAAATCTTATTTCTCTCTATTTTTCCTTTTATTTTTTTTAATTTTCCCACATACCCTGCAACAAATCCCCCACAATTTCTTCTACTACTGCAATTAAAAAAAAAAATCCCTTAGCCTGGTCTCTCCTTCATTGCTTTACCTTTCCTTCAGCTTTCCCAGTACTTTTATCATATTGCTAAAGCAAAGTTATTTCTAGCTAATGACTCCTGAATGTTCTGCAGTTTATCCTGGACAGGTATGTGATTTTATATGCAATGAGTTCTTTAGAGTAATGACCATTCAGAAGCTGTGCATACAGAGATTCCCTAAACTTTCACAACCTATTAGCATGTGTTTAATTGTTATGCCATTAAATAATAGTGCATGTATCATTTTTCAATTATTTTTTTAAACTAATATCTGGTAAGTTCATGTTAAAGATAGTATTTCTTATGTTGTGCTGTCTTTCTTCCAAGGGCCTGAATCCAGCCTTGCAAGCATGATGCATCAATTCTTATAATGCCAAGGCAAAGCATGTGTTCATATCTCTTTTACAAAAGCAGGAAATGAAGCACAAAGAAATTAAGGTCAACATTTTCAAAAGTGCCTCCTTAGATACTCACTTCTACTTAATCTGCTGGGTTTGTTCATGATGTTGTGGTCCCTCAAGATGCTGATTTCAAGCTGTACATGGGATCACTTATGTTTGTGTATGTGCTTCAAATGAGGCTGGAACTTGAATTGAGAAATAGTTTGGATTGCGTTCATCCTGCCTTAGATTTCAGGGATGAATAAAAATAGTATTCCCTGTATTTCTCGAGGAAATAGACTCAGGACCAATGGAGACTGGGAAGAGGCATTTACGTGGCAAGTTGCCCCTTTGCTCGCTTAGTGGCACAGCAGAAGAAACTTGCTTATCTAACTTGAGAAGGAAATGGGAAGACATCCATTCAAAATAAGAATCCTACAGGATATCCTCTTCCTCACACTACTCAGTCAGAGATGTATTTACATTACCAAGTGGGGGCTGTGTGTGTGCCTTGCCTCTTACATGCAGGAAGCACACTTCCTGGCCTGGGACCATGGGAGAGAGCACGGCAATCCTCATTTATTGCCAGATCTCTTAACAGGGCTTCAGTGTGGTAAATCCACCGGCAGCTGAAGAAAGGGTTTCTTCTAAGACAGAATGTGGCTATTGGAAGGAACTCTCAGTGCTTTCTCTGGGTTTCCAATAGGCTTTTTGAAATGAGCTCTTGCTACGGCCTTGCCAGGACATGAACCATGGAGCGCTTTTTGTCTTGGGAGCAACGGGAAGATGTTAATAAGCAGCAAATACCACAAACATCAAAAAAGGAGGGATGTTTAGATGTTAGATGTTAATATCTGTGCCAGTGTGGGAATGATGGTTGGAATTTTTTCCCTTTAGCAAAGTATTTTCTATGTTCTATCTCAGAAAGTCAATTCTTTGGGCACTGGCTGTAGCTTTTTGCCTAGAGGGCTTTCAAAATCGAGGAAAAACAAACATAAAATGCCATCATCCCAAGGGTTTCTCTCTTCTGTAATGTTTTGCTGCAAAGGATAAGGCAACAGTTTGTGTCTTGGCACAAAGTAGATGCCACTTCAAAGCTTCACTGCAAAAGTATATACAGAGAGGGATCAGAAGGCAATTTTAGCTCTCACTAGGTCAGAGAAAAATTAATAATTGGAATTCTCTCAAGCTTCTCTTAGACGAACAAAACTAAATACTGGAGAATGTCCAGAATCTCACAGCACTCTTTGAGTCAAAGAATGAGTTTTAAGACTGCCTGAGGTTTGCAGCTACTGGCCATCACTGAGCAGTCTTTTTTGAGGGGATGAGGAAGGGGAGAGAGAGGGAGAGAAGCTGCTTTTTGAGGTAAACTGTTCCCATTATTACTGTTACTATTATCTGTATTTGGCAAAAAACCAAATATTTGTGAAGGGGAATAAGATTTATTGGATTAAATGATGGCTGCAGACAATATAATAAATTTACATCCTTTCTGATGGTTATACCTGAAGTCAGGGCAAGCTCTGGGAAGGATTTTGACCTGAGATTTTCTGATTCTTCTGGAGCATGAGACTGAAGACTGCCTGCCTGCTTCACCTCAGCCTTCTTCAGTAGACAAGGACTCAGAACCAGTTACCCTCACAGTCAGGACTGATGTCTTTGTAATCAATCTCAATACATAGATGTACACAGATGGAGAAATTGTTCTTTCCATTTTCTTATTGCTTAAAGTTATAAACAGTATGTTGGTGTTCATGATGAAATTTTATATATATATATATATAGTCACACCTTTATATATACATATATATATATCTACATATCATATATATGAAGACATGTTGAGATATATTCACATAGATATATATACACATTCTTATATACACATATTGCAGAAAATATTTCTACTGATAGCATCAGCTGGTCACTCAGCCTACTTGCACAGAGTTTTAAGACTCTCAAATAAGTCTGCTGAGCTATCGTTTGTCTATCGTTATGTTTCAGTAAGCCCTCCTAAAATGATACAGTTACAAAGTCAAGCATTCAGAAGTCAGGAAACATTGGAATGATGGTGCTGGGTGACAAGATGGTACAAAACACTTGACTGTGTAAATGTGAAATATATTGCATAATCTAGAGTCTGCAATAAATCATAAATTATGATGGTGAGTCCACACTGACTAAATAGCACCCAGTATAAGTTCCTAAGTTGACAGGCTACTTATTCCTCTTATACGAGAGGACGTATTTTTGCCATTTGGATTCAAATTAAGGTTCTGCCTTTTTCTTTGTAGGAATTAAAATTATGATACTAGTAGTGAACACTAGCTTGATTATTTTATGTACTTTCCACAGGCCAAATAATGTTTAAAATAAATTATCTTTTCAAGCTGAATTAATTGAGCTTAATCAGTTTAAATGAAAACACCAATCATGGCTAGCATTTTAGAACATGGAGGACTGGGACTTAAGCTTCTTATCTGTTCACAAATTTTCTAATGTGTGAAATAGAGATAGTTATGTCTCAGAGTTGTTATGAAACTTGTGTAATTTTTGAAATGCTTTGAGTTTTTTTAGTTGAAGTATAAGGGGTTCATGCCTTTTAATGACAACTGGCATTTCCCATTATAATTAATTCAATACAGTTGTTAGTTCAGTGTTGTAGAACTGAAAAAAATATATCATCCTGAAAAATAGAGAGAGACATTGATGGGGGAAGATCTGATTCAATGTTCTTAAGCTTGATGGAAAAAGCATTGTTTTTAAGTGGCATTGAATTGTCCCATAGATATGTAAGAGATTGTCTCATTTCACTCTCCCCAAGAAAACAGGTGTAAAAAGGAAGTAGAGAGAAAAAAAGACTGGGAATTAAATTATATTTGTAATGTTGAAATAGTAATAATATTTATAGTGCCAGCAACAAAACAAGTGTAAAGTGCATTTGTAAGGTGTTCATCCTTCAGGGCTGTGTCAAAGGACATTCCACCCTGCTTGTGAATGCATCTGCTCTCTAGAAAGACCAAGATTCTCCATCCATGCCTGCCCATGTAGTCCTCTGTCTTCATGACCCCCCATCTCTTTTAAAACAGTCTTTGTGGGACTGCTTCCTTCCATGAAAAACTTCTTTGCAAGCCTAGGATGTGCTCCTGTGCCCATGTGTGACACAGTTGCAAGGCACATGCTTTAAAAAGTACAGGGGAGAAACTGGAAGAGCTTGTGAGAAATTTAGGTGTGGGAACCAAGGCAGCCTAACTTGATCAGAGTTCAGACTACCCCACTCTCCTTGAGGAGGCTGGCTGGTATTGAAAGTCTGCAGCTGCACTCATAGGCTCCTTTATGCTGCCAAATGTGACTTGAATCCTGCAGAGGTTTGACTTTTAATGGACAGATCCCTCAAAGCACCTGAGTGTATAGACACAGACTTAATGCCAGCTTACATGTTCTTGAGCCAGTAATGCTTGCATTTGTGAGCTCTCAATCTCACAGCATGAGTAGCTGGAACTGGACTGGTCAAAATGTTTACTCCCTCCAGCTCTTCTGCCAGCAGTTGGTACTATTTTGATGGGAAATTGCATCCTATATTGAGGAGTTGCTGAATCCCTCAGTGTGAGAAATAAACATGGTAGTGTAAATTCAGGAAGCACAAAATCTGACTGACTCTTTACAAAAGCATATAACAATAGAACAAGGGAGAATGGCTTTAAACTGGAAGAGGCCAGGTTTAGATCAGATGTTGGGAAGAAATTCTTTATCTAGAGGGTGGTAAGCCACTGAACAGGTTGCCCAGAGTTGGCATGCCCCATTGCTGTAGGCATTCAAGACCAGGTTGTATGGGTCTTTAGGCAACCTGGGTTAGTGGAAGGTGTCCCTGCCCATGGCAGAGGGGTTGGAATGAGTTGATTTAAGGTCCCTTCCTGCTGAAACCCAAATTCTGTTATTCTATTCAACCATTTCCTTCCATTATGGAGAAGGGGAGAGGGAAGCCGTAAACAGTGATGCCTTCAGGTGTCTGAGGTCAGCCAGTCTGGTTGTGTCAGCAGCTGAGTGCCTGCTGCTGGGTAAGGTGTTTTGCTATGCATGGAGGGCAGCTTTCACAGGAGAGTTAAACTGCCCCTCTCCGTGCCTTCACAGGAGCCTGTCCCTTCACTGTATGGCTGAGTCACTCCAACTGGGCTGGCACAAGTGAGATTAAACTCTGCAAGAGGTATTATCACACTGCATACAGCAATTAGACTGACCCTAGACAGTGCTTGAATTAGTTGATGAGACAAATAGCCCTATTCCATAGCATTAATAGGATGAAGTCCAGCACAGCTGAAGCTTCACTACATGCTTGGGGTCCAAATGTCACATGGATTGTGATGTCCACATGTAAACAGGATCAGGATGGGAGGCTACCTTTTCCTGACAGGGGAGACAGAATTTTACAAGTGATGCTCACATTTTGTGGAAGTTATGCACCATGATCCATAGGACCTCTACGATAATCTCTCAGATCACTGCATCGGTTTGGGGATGGGATGTAGCGTGGAGCTATTCTGTTTTGACATCTCTAAATGCTTGTCCCTATAAAATGATTCATCATTTTTCCCATGGGAAATAAACATAATAATTGGAATGCCTCATGCCACAGCCTTGGGCTTTTTGTGTATGCTACTTTTTTTTAACCTAAAAACAGGATACTGGGTTTTTTCTTCCATGAAATCCAACCAGCATCAATTGATGAGGATGT
This sequence comes from Polioptila caerulea, assembly GCA_013397295.1. Classification (NCBI taxonomy): domain Eukaryota; kingdom Metazoa; phylum Chordata; class Aves; order Passeriformes; family Certhiidae; genus Polioptila; species Polioptila caerulea. Next base: position 1,613,800 of record VYXF01001531.1, read on the forward strand.
TATTTCCTTTTAGAACACAATTTTCTGGCTTCTGTTAAGGGTTCTTTTCAGTTTGTTTGTTTATTTTGCTGGGGTTTTTTTTTTAGGGGGGGAGGTTTTTGGTTTTGGGTTTTTTTTTTGTTTCTTTTTGTGGTTTTTTGGTGGGGTTTTTTTTCCTTTAAACAGCTTGCATGTCACAAGGGCTCCTCTGTGAGTGCTTGCTCTGAACAGGATTTGTGTCTCACTACTCAAAACCTGTCCAGAGCAGATGGAGGTATCTCCAGTTGAGCTACTCAGTCTAGGCAGTGAGAAAGAGGTACTTATACATGTTAAATGCCTACGCTAGGATGAGTGCCATTTCACCCTGAAAGCACCTTTTTTCATTGACCATAAAAGAAGTCTTAAGGAGACTTGCTAAGCTGAAGATATTGAGCTATATCAGTCCCCACTTTCTGTGCCTGAAGTTGCAGGGCAATATTTTCAGAGACTGTCCATGAAAACCCAGACCACTTCTCCTGCAGAATCAGAGGAAACAAGAGTTCTCTTTCTGTAAAATAAAAATACTTCTCTACATTTTTCCACAAGCATCAGCAGTATGAGAGTAAATCTATTCTTAACTGTGCTTTTTCTTTAGTGTTGGAAAGGAAGATTTCGACAAGACAAAGCAGAGAGGAGCTGATAAGAAGGGGAGTGCTGAAGGAAATGCCTGAGCAAGGTGATAACACATTAACTGGAATTTAGCTACTGAGCACTAAACATGTATGATAATGCCACTATTGCCGTGTTTCCATGTAGTATAAATAGATGAGGAGAGAAACTGAGAAGTGTGAGAGGTAATTTGGGCCAGTTGTCAACAGAAGTTAAGTGAAGGGATTTGTGCTCTGTAACTGCTTCTGCCATAGATGATGCCCCAGCTGACTTCTGGCCATATCCTGAAGTATTTCAATGCTCCCTGTAAATAATGTGACTTCTGTGGCTCCTGCTTATTGTTTGCCAGGATTTTTTCTAATTAGTGATAAATGTATTCTTGAGTCGAGGTCTGCTGTCTAAAGTCACAAGAGTATAAAATCAGAAATTTTGGCTGAAAGATTAGGGGCTTTGGAACCCAGAAATATCAATATGCATTTCAGGTATCAAAAAGTACCAGTTCTGGGATCATATGGATCCCACCACTATCATACAGGCCACAATCACAAATGGCACCAGCATAAAACTGTGGGGAATAAATCACTTGTTTAAAAATGCTCTAAGGTTTAGTAACTGGCTTTAGCCAGAATTTGCATTTTGAAAAGCATGAGTAAGCCAAGGTAAGCCAAGTAGCACTCTATGCTACAACCAATTATGTTTCTAATGGTGTTCCCTCTAATATTCTTCATCTTTTATAAATCTAGAGCAAATAAAAGTCGAGTGAGTAAAATAATATTCTGTAGCTTGAAATTGAACCATTTGTCATTTTATCAAGGAGTCTAAGAACTCCATGTTTTCCAAAAAGAATTTTCTCCTAGAAATTGTATTTTTCTGAATGATCTGAAGAATCAATAAAGTATCAGTGTGTATGGGTTGTATCATACACATAGATATTTAGAAGTAAAGGGCTTGTTTGTTGATGTGTAACATCACTTGTCTGTACAGAGTTTGGCTAATTATCAGACTATGACATTCAGTGCAGCTGGCTTCTGCACTTGTCTCTGCCACTGTCATTGTCTTAAAACAAGACTTGTAAACTCTTCATGCCTCAGTTTGTCCATCTGTGAATTTGTTGTGGGTTTTGCCATGTGCTTTACCTGAGGACCTTGTCCTTTGAAGGTTGTAAACTGTAAATTGTATTTACAGTTGTGACAGTTAATGAAATGTGGTAACTTCTCAGGTTGGTTACAATCTGAACATAAATACTATCATTTGTGATAAAAGTGTCAATACTTTGGTCATCAGTGTCCTTGACTCTCTCATTCATCCTTAAAAGGAGATGGGACCCAGATTCCTTACAGGGACTGAACAAAGTGAGAAAAGGATATAAATAGGAACAATTTTCTCTTCTTCCTCCCATGTCAATATGGTCTGTGTTATCTTCATCACATTGTGCTTCATGTTTGACAAAAATCGTAACTTTTAAGGACATTTTGAAAGAAAATGGGGTTGGTTTGAAGGTGCTAAAAATGGAGAGGTAGGAAAGACTGCTGAGGAGTGTGAAGGTAGGTAGAGGGAATGACTATGGGGATGAAACTTAAAAGAGGAAATTACACAGAGACTTGAAATGTGAGAGGTAAGAAATGTGAAGAAGTGACAACGTTTCACATGGAGTGAAGAAGAATGAAGTGGAAAGTAGCAAGTGCCACGTGGAGGCAGGAGGTGTTTGCAGAGGCAAGATGTGAATAAGAGCTGGCAGTGTCATGTGTGGAGGAGGAGAGGAGAGAGTGGATTTAAGAAGCCTTGGAAGAGAGAAGCTGAAGAAACTGAATGTTGCAGTTAAGGTAAGTGCAAGTGTCAGCTGTAGTAAATCACACAAAGTTAGGAAGGCATAACTCAGTTTTTGCAAATCAAGTTGATGTTAGTGTGTGGAAGATAATGAAACAAACACCTTAGTGGGAGCACCCAAAGTAGTAGGACTGAGGTTGCTTAATTGTGTTTAAATCAGGGAAGTGCCAAATATCGAGGTCTGATAACACACAGCAAGGAAGAGAAGTGGAATTGCCACAGAAAGTGAAGAATCAATGGGAGAAATCAGAAGAGATGCCTTGTAAATTTGCTTATTTTTAGATTGACAGCAAGAGAGTCCTGCAGGAAGAAATTACCAGAGAAGAAAATCTGCAGCAACTTTAAAGTGCATGGAACAGAGAAAGCTATAAGCCAGCAAGGGTAATACTCTTCAGCAATATAGAGACAAATAGGGAAAGAAATAAGTTTTTTTCAGGATCAAAAAAATCTCAAGCTGAGCTAGTGTAGTTTACCCACTTAGTCTGGGTAAGTGAGTAAAGTATCATCAGAGCTGTGAAAGAATTTGACTTTCAGAATTCAATTATGATAAGATATGTGATACAGGAAGACTCCACCTTGGTTCTTAAGACTGGATGATGTCTTTGTGACGTCTTTTTATTAAGTAAACAGGCACATACTTTCTGAGCACTTCTGTCAGAATTCCTGGCTCATTTACATGCTGGGAGTGCACCACAGTAGTTCTGCAACTCTGCCCTCCCGTTGTCCAGTTTTGGAACATGCTGGAACATGTTACAGCTTTGTTGTGGTCCATGCACACATTTCTTTGTTGTATAAACCAAGATGCAGGGATAAGAGAACAGGATGCTCATGAACAGACACAAAGAAGGAAACCAGCAAGGACTTCTGAGCCTACTACTGCAAAGGTGTCCACACAAAGAACATGAAAGCCTGTAGAATTTCTTTACAGAGTTATTTTCCAGAGCAGATCTACAGCCTGATGTTTCACATTTCAGTAAGTCTTTCTGCTTTTCTTCCACAGAAGCTTGAAAGCAGAGGGATGCTGTGTGTTGTAAGTAGGTTCTAAGTAAGTAGGTAAACTAGGCAATAACTTTTTAATTTTCATTTCAGATGGTGATGTAACAGTAAATTTTGAAACTTCAAATGGACACACCGTGGCCATTGGCGAAGAAACCATACAGGAAGAAAATGTGGTAAAAGCCAGTGGAAATAACAGCACTTTATCAGAGAAAGCATCAGCATCAGAAGGAAAAAAAGAAGATCAAAAAGGTAAATTAACATATTCTTGACAGACTGTTTTTTGCCTACTTTAAATATTTATGTGTTCTTCCACTAGCACCTATACATGCTGTGAGTTCTGTTCTGCCAAAGAACAGAACTGTTCTTCTCTTCAGAACCTGCTGAGAAGATAAGACTTGTGAAACACCAGTATTCCATCACTGGTAGGCAAGCCTTTTCCTGTGCGTATGGTAAGGTCATAAAGAGAAGCATGATCTGAACATCACAATGTGTGCAGGGAGGTTCAGTTTTCAAATTCACTGTGAGCCTTTCTTTATAGTCATGGCCAAGCTTTGGTGTCAGGTTTTCCTCTTATGAAAGAACACACTGAGTGTGCATATGCATCACCTTGCAGTATCATTGTAGAAGTAGCTTGTGGGTTGAATGTTCAAAAGTGTTTAAGTCACTTGAAAACCACCTTTCATCTTGAAAGTAACTTCAGCAACTCATTCCAATTGGTTTTCATGGAATCTTAAACACTTGCAGTTCATCTCTTCACAAACATTCAAGGGACTGGGTCACTACTGCCAACAGAAACTATGCAATTTATGCAAAAGGCACTTTTTGGCTATAGGGTTTTCTATAGATGAATTGTAGTAAATACTGGTAAATATTTAGCAGTCCCAGGATCCATCTTAATTTTGATACCTTTACTCAGATCTACCTGAGTTTGACTTATAAAGGAAATGTAAAGATTAGTGTGGAATCACAGGATTTGAAACAATTTTATTTTCTTTCTCTACCATCTTGAATAATGCATCACTTCTTTCCCCTGTCTAAAAGTGTTCTTAAATACTATTTCATTTACTGGATTTTCCTAGCAGAAAGAGCAAAGATACAAAAGATCAAGACCTTCCTGGCTGGCTGAAGCCACAGAGGCAGGACTGAACAGCCTTTCCAATGTCTTCTATTAAACTCTACCTAGTGATAAATGAGCCTCTGGAGGTTGAGAGAGTCAGTTCAGCTAACACAAAAATTTGAATTCTTCTCAGAACTACGTAAATCACTTGACTGTGTAAAAAGTGGATCGATGTCCAAGGGGAATCTTATGAGATTTCTAGTACTTCCTGTCTCCCAACAAGGCAGAAATACAAGATTAGCCTTTGTCATGATATTTAAATACAACTGTCTTTTGGTGCCAACTAGAACCAGATGTGTATTGGGTCAGGGGAAAAGAGTTATAAAAGCCATGGAAAACTCCTTTAAAATGGTTCAGTTTAACTTTGGGGTTCGATCAGAACTCTTATTATTTTGTGCATCACTAAATACAGCATTTCAGAAATGTCAGGACTTGGAAGCTTTCCTAAGGTACAGTTGATTATTTTAGAAATACACATTTCTAGCCATATTGAAATCCCCTCTAGCTGACTTTGCAGAATGTAGAACTCCAGTGAAGCAGGAGAAGTTCAATATCTATTTCAAACATCTTATTAGACTCTGTACTCTCTATATATTGTTTTGACCTTATAGAGAGATATTAGGAATGATTGCTGTACAGAGAAGACTCAGTACAAAAGTATAGCTATCACTCCAGGCCCTCTCAGAAAATTAAAAATATATGGAGGAAGAAGGAAAAAAAAAAAAAAGCAGAACTATTCTAGGCTTCAAAGAATCTCAATAAGAGCATCCAGAAGATGCAAACCCCTTAAAGGACACTTTCCTCTTGCACCTAAACATGACGTTCTCCTATGAGTCAGCACCTTGACACCCCTGAAATAAAAGGAGATAGATTTTTTGCAGAGACTATTCTCCCCACAAGAGGTGTTAAGGCTGGATTCCATGCATCAGAAACAGTGTTACACTGTGTAAAGCCAGTACAAGCCACCCCACAGTCATTGGGAATGCACTTCAGTTATCCTTTCTTTATAGCACACTAAGCAAGAAGGTGAGCCAGCCTGCTGACCTCAGTGGAAGAGTAAGGCCTGCAGTATCTCACCTGACAGATTAATCCTGGGTGACTTTTTTATGGCAGATGCAGTAGGTTTGCATTACACTCACATCCACTGGCAGAGCAAGGAATCAACAGCTGCAGAGTGGAGGTTTGCTAATGCTATTGCTTATGCTAGATCATCAAAATCAGAGCTGAAGCAGGAATACTTGGCTCTCTGTCTTCTGCTAAGACCATAAAAATATGCTGGTACTTCAGATGACAACCCTCCATCTTGAGAACTGAGACAGGGGGGTTGAATACTAGCTGACAGTCAGGAGTAATGGCTGCGAGAAGTTTATCTTTAGTGAGGCTAAGGTGAGGCTTCTAAAGTCATGAACTCTTAGGTGTAAATCTTGAAGGAAGATGTATACACCTGCCATGTTTGTAGGACCCAAAGATAGGATTAATTCCTATTTGGATTAGGATTAATTCCATATTTCCTATGGGTCTTGAAAATGGCCTTCTCATTTAAATGTGATGACTGCAGGAGCCAGAAGCATAAAAAGATCACAAGATACAGGCATGTCATGATAGTATGGTGAGAGCCAGCAGCAACAGGTTGTAGAATGTGGAATATATTAGAAGTTAAAACAGGTTAAAGGAAAAAAGATTTTTTAGCATGAGTTATGGAAGTACATTATCCACAGGGCAAACAGTAGGTTCAGCCATGCCTATGAACATGAGTAAAGCAGAAGCAAGTGAAGAAGACAACCCCTGAAAGCTGTTCCCCTTGCTGCCAGGCAGTTCTGTAAGCTGTTTACCCATCTGCTGCCTATCAGCTCACAGGTGCCTTTTGTATTTGGTTAAAAATTCTCTCAGGCAATTTAATAGTATAACTGTTGCTATTTGGAGCAATGATGATAGTCATACAAGGAAGATGTTTAAAAGAAAATTTCTCCTTAATGACAGGATGATAACAAAGAAGTGACAGTTAACATAAAGTTGGTAATTGAGGGATTAAGCCTTGCTGTTGAAAAATCAGATTAATCTTTTTCTGAGATCGTTTATTCATGTTGTGTTTGTACTGGGTTGACTTCTGAGTTCTTTTGTTTTGACTAAGGAGAGTCACTAGCATCTTTTGCAGAAAATTAAGAGCTAAACTATAGCTATTTTATCTGTGGGCCTTGCAAGGGATGCAGAGCAGCAAGTGGACAGGCAGCAATATCAAAGAACACCCTGGGTGTCTGGGCAGCAGACTGAAATGTCCCACTGTGCCTGGGATCCTGAGCCATGGCATTGTTCTGCAGGATCCCCAGCAATGCCCAGAGCTCCAGGTTCCAGGTGGGGTGTGAGCATTGCAAAGGGGATCCAAGGAGTCTCTCTGCCTCCTGCCCCCTATAGCAGTGTTGGACAAGATCAGAAGCCACATCAGTAGGATAGGTGTCAAAATTGTCACCAGTTCTTCTAAGAATAGTCACTGTTTGTCTCCCTGGATATCAGGACATAGTGTGGTGATGCAGCACGCATGCTGCACATGGTAGAGACTCCTGGTGCTGTGTTGGAGACGCTTTTCTCCTTTCAGCCCTCACAAGATGTCCCTGGAGCACAGACACATAAGACAACCCCTTATTTCTATCTGAGTTCAGTTTGTAAACTTCAGTCTTACTCATTTTTGTCAAAGCAAGCTAAATATTTTAATTATTCTTGCAGAGGGTTCCAGATTTCATAGTTAACTTGGGCTTGAAGAAGTGAAAGGCTCAGTAACCATCAGCAAGATACTGCCTGGAAAAAAACAGTGAGGATTTCTGTTCTGCATACCAACAGTCAGGTGTGTTAGGTGCTGCTTTGATAAATAATTGCATTGCAGAAAGCCAGAGCTCTGTTACAGGTCCTGTGGGTGATATGGGACATAAGCTTCTGGAATGTTCCTGGGCCATTTACAGGAGATTGATCTTCTCAGGTTTCCTCATGTCTGAAGTAAACTTGAGTAAAGGAAACAGTTTTTAGTTCTGTTTCCAAATGAATTGTTGGGCTACATGCACGTATTTTTTCCCCCAAGAGGCTAACTCTCATATGAGAGTTGGAAAAGTTCCAGGCCTTAGTTTGTTGGGTTTACAGGTTCTTTCTTCTATATTTTGTCTGCTCTCCTTAAATCTGCCATTAAATTTAATCTTTTCTTTTTCATATGGGTAACCAAAGAAAAGAAGATGTGGCACAAACTCTGGTCTTATGACCATGCATCATTGCTCTCTGATGCTTCAGTTTGCCTACCAAGGAATGTTCTTCAAAGTCTAATTTTCTAGGTGCCTTTTCTCAGTGATCTTTTCTTTATTACCCCAAAGCAGAACAAAACCTGTTTGAATATAAGGTAGTAACCCTCATCTTCCAGGAACCTGCTTTGTCTCAGAAGATTAAACCTGCCAACCAGTCACTGTGAGAAACTAGGCAGACTTTTGTCCCTCTTGTGTGCCTAGCTGGCTTCCTCCACTCCTGAGCTCTGTAGATCATTGATATGAGCAGCATACATAAAAGGTTGTGGGCTTTCTTGCCTGACTCCCTAAGAATCTCTCACTCCAGCTGAGTTATTTGCTGGCTAAAACCAGTTCTTCTAAGAATAGCATATCTTCAATTCATCACCTGAACTATGTAAATGAGGCTGAATCCAAGTGTTCTTAAAAGGAAAGCTACTCTAGATAGAGCTGTATTTGGCCAGAGTCTGTCCACTAAGCCAGCAGGGCTGGCTCATGCTGGTAGAGTGACATGAGAGGCACAGGCTTTCACCCGCAAAAACTGAGTGCCTGAAGAAAGCTCCTGACTTGTAAAGCTGGTTTGTTTGTTTCAGTTTTTTTCTTCTATAGAAAAGATGTCCTAATGTGGCTCCAGAATTAAAGATTGCATACATTATTTTTATGAACTATTCAATTATTTGAGTATATCTTTACAGAAAGTATAAGAGAATGTAGAAGCCTACGTGCCTTCCACCCTCCAAAATTCTCACAGATCAGCTGACAGTGAATATATCTTAGGCATTCTCTCTTTTTTTTAGCAGCCTACTTCTTACACAAAGATTGAACAGTTAAAAATGTAAAATGATAGTCAGGGTTTTTTTAACCTTTTTTATCTTGAAACTAATGCAAAATACCTGAATGTGGTTGCTTTAGATGAGATGTTGCACCTGTCCCTTTCTTCTGTCTCCTGTTTTCTACACTGTCTAAGGCCTCTTGCACTTGGTGCTGTTNACACCTGTCCCTTTCTTCTGCCTCCTGTTTTCTACTCTAAGGCCTCTTGCACTTGGTGCTGTTGAAATTACAGAATCAGTAAGATCAAGAAGTCTGCAGACATGAAGATCTGCTTATCCATCTTCAATAAAGAGGAATTGAAAACTGCAGAGAGAACTGCAAACAGCTTTGTGAGACAGCTGTCCTGGTTCAGTGTAGCAAAACAGAGCCTGAGAGAGCCTGAGTGCATTAGATGAATGTTGCAAGTTGGTAAACAGCCAGGAGAGAACATGGCTCAAGGATAATGCTGGCACAAGTAAAAAGGAATAAATAGTGGCTTGAAATACAGAGTGGAAATTAAAGGAAGCTTTCTAACAATTAGAATGGGTCTTTTCTTGAACAGAGTTTTATTAGCAATAGCAGGAACAAAAAAATGGAGCTGGTTAAATCTGAAGTATATGAAAGGATTTGTCTGAGTTGACCACCTGCATCAGCACAATCAATGATGTCCAAAAAAGTGACAAAAGACACCTTGTCTTGTCCTGTGTCCCATGTTTCTGACTGACAGCTTCCTGGATTTTGATTAATCAAAACATATCTCTCTGCATAGTCTGGAAAGGAAACTCATGATCTGCAAAACTCTTACAGAGTTTCATTGTGCAGGGAGTCATCCTGCAGAAGACAACAAACATATGTTTGTTTCCAACTTTCATTTTACATAGTGTTTCTCCAGTGTGTTGTGTTCATCCTCCAGGAGGAGGGTGCTTTGCAGTTGATGGAGATCAGACACTTGTGCTGCAGCACTGCTGGTTTTCTGTGAGGTAGCTCCATGGCACTGCTCGAGCTCTACAAACAAAAACACCAGTGCTGTAGGACAAAATCCTTGGGTAGAAAAGCTCTGGCATTCTGTTCCTTAGAAGTTCACAGAAGTAAAGAAAAAATTTTTGTATTTTACAACCTAGCTTCTGAAAGTATGCCCAGGACTTTCATAGGTCCATTTGGTCCAGAATTTGCAAAAGGTCCCACTTTCATTTTGCAAAATAACTAGTCTGATTTTCTAATGCATGTGGCACACTGGCATCTTTCTTGAAAGTCTTTCGAATTTGATGAGTCCCCCTCAAGGGCTGTTGTATACTGAGCAGTTCATAAATCTGACCATCATTTAGCTGTTTACACGAGAACAGAGCTTTATTAAGAGCATGGACCCAATCACAATTTCTGGAAACAAGAAAATCTGGTTTGAAAGTGAAATTTTTTTTAAATCTGGCTTTTGGAAAACTTATTCTAAACATAAACGTATTATTGATCCAAATGCTTAATGAGATATTAACATTTTTTTTTCTGCTAATGAAGTAATTTATAGGCAAGTTGCTTTTACAGCAGATATTTCCATCAAGGCAGCAGTGGATAAAACATATTCCTATCTGATGTGTTTTGGAGACCTTTTGTTAAAAGGTCAGTTCTTGATGAACAGATGTCTAAATTAAGAAAAACAACATCAATAAAAGTGTATTGCAGCTGGTATTGAGGTACCAGGGGGATTGGTTTGAACAAATAGATGGGTCTGAACTGATTTGGATGCCTCCTTGTTTTGGCAAAAGAAAGAGCAGGCATGAAGACCAAGGGTCCATATTCAAGCAGAATCATGTTAGGGAGGTACAATTACAATATAATTGTATCAGTAGCCTTTTACAGATATCAGACCATCTCTGTCACTGTTCAAGATCAAGCCCCTGTTGCAATTATTACTTGTCTGTATTACTACAGTGTTACTGTATATACCAGACATTTATTATAGCATCTTACACAGATGCAGAAAACCACAAAAATTTTCCAATGGACTTGCAGTAAAAGAAAGGACGTTATGATTAGGCACTGGAAAATAAGAGGACACCAGACCAGGATAAAAAGCACAATACTGGAAGCCTAAATATTGTCAGCTTCGGCATCACAGCAGAGGGGAGTTTGAGGGAGGACAGTCAGTGAATATTCACAAAGCCTGAGGGTCAACAGAGGAAAAGCAATGAATAGCATCTGCTTCAAACTTGGCTTATCACTGTGAAAAGCTGATATAATGGACTGGTCAGGTAGGAACTGGGAATCTCTGTCTCAAGTACATCAGAAACCATACTATGGACAAAATCAGACTGGCAGTGAGATAAAAGAATGAAGCTAACAAAGGTAAAAGCACAAAAGCTGATAAGATGCCAGGAGGAACAATATGGTCAAAGGCAATCATCCTCACCACAGGTTTCCTCCTGGCTGTGAGTAAAAAGAAGGTTTGCTGGTAATCAAGGGGCAGCCAAGAATGGATGAGAGGTGTAACTATCTGAGCCAGGAGGAATCAGCTGTGCAGGGGTCTGCCAGTCTTTGAAATGGGGTACATAACAGTATGAAAAGAACTGTCTTGACAAAGATAATATTCCAGTAATGGCAAGGCATTTCTGTTAAAATAAATGCTGTATAAATTGCCAGTTTTAATCACAGTTGAAGTCTGCAAGCAAGAACTTTGATGTTAATGAACAGCTCCAGTTTTGGTTCTCATTTATAGTTTTTAGTTATTTGTCTAAAAAAAATTTGAAAATTATTGGTTGTCACTAGGATGTGTTTATTTGCAACTAAATAAAGTTTTTACTTATATTTTGCTTTATTCTGTACCTTTTTTCCTGATTCAGAAGATAAATTCTAATGTACATTATTTAATCAGTTATATATAGTTTAGTGTAGATTGACTGTATTACTTTAGAATATGGTGAATAGTGTATTATTTTTTCTAGGTTATAATTCTGTTTTTAACATTTTCTCTACTAATGACCTGAAACAAAACATATTAATGGTATATAAGTAAACAAGTTTTAAATTCTTTCTTACTAGTACACAAAATTTAGGCACTGTGGATCTTTAGCTAACACATATAGCAAAAAAATGTTTACACTTATAATTATTTCTGATCATAATGTCCTTCAGGATCTTCAAATTGCAAAATCATATCTTCTCTTGCCATGTTTGTTATTAATGGACTTCAAATTTTAAAATGTCCTGCTTTTTCAGAATTATATCAGCATTTCAACTTTGAATGAAGGTGGGTAGAATTTCACAAGGAAACTCTTTTGGTGTAAAAGAGGAGGTCAAAATTTAACAAAGAAGTATGTTCCTGTCTCCATTCAAAGTCTTTCTATAAAAACCAAAGAGGCAGTACAAGAATCTGTGCCCAAAAATATCTGTTTGAAAGGTGTGAAAGGTTTCTATGCGACGGTTCTTTCAAAGCTTTAGCAAAAGCATATTAGTCTGTAATAGGCTGGAAATAAGGGAGGGAGACACTGGACAGTTAATGTTAATTCCTTCAGTTCATGAAGACACGTGTGCCTGTTGCTTTTAATAACTGCAGGTGATGCATTAGGTTCACGTTAACAAGCCTTAAGCTGTAAGTTGGAAAGGTTTTGTTTCTGAGAGGAAGAATGTCTCTGTTGTCTAGCACATTATTTGTTTTTCACCTACTAATCTTAACATTAAAATGTGTTGCTTATCTCTTGGGAATCTTTAATATGAGAAAGAATAGAGATGAGAATGTCCATTTAATGTGTGTTAAGAGTGAGGCTCTAATAGGAACATAATGCAAGAAGTTAAATGGTTTTCTCTTGAGTGACAAGAAGAGGCTGTTAAAAGTCTTTGCAGTATTTGCTTGTCTTCTTTCTTCCCTAGTCACAGTTTCCAGTAATGTGCAAATCAAGCCTATATGATTCTGATGGAATGTTCTTTCTTCTATAATATCCTTTTCCAGAAAGGTTTGGGAAGGCTATCTCGAGATAAAATGGGCATAGAATTGGTTTATTGAATAGATAAAGATTCTCATCTGGGAACTTTAACTCTTCCCACTTGGGAACATCAAGTTTTATAGCTATAGTGATTATGTTGCAGAATTGTATGTTGACTGTAAATGGCTCACCTGCATTAACATTACAGCTGGCATTAGGCATGCATTTTTGAAATTAATTTCCTGGTCATCCCCACTTACCCTTCTTTGGTTTGCAGGCTACAGACAAACCAGGGATTTTTTGGATGAAACTAAGGCAAACGTTGCACTCAGGAACGTGTACTCCCTCCACCACTAGTCATGCAATCTACAGAACTAGACTGAAGACAGTCCAAAGTCAAGTCCCCTGAAATGCAGATTGTGGATATTGGGTGCTACCTCTTTCACTCTGCAGAGCCACCCCTATTGCACAGCACAATGTAGATAAAGACCATGTTCCTGCTGACTAATGAACTCTAGACTCTTGAAAGTGCAGTTGTGTAAGGGTACCCAAAGAACCTGCAGGAAGGGAGAGCATTTCCATACCAAATGATAACCTACCTTCTTTAGCTTCATTTGTTTCTGAAGAGTAGAAATACCCTGAGGAAGTTATCCAAAATAAAGCTGCTAAGAGCAAGCAATGTGCAGCTCAGAAGAATGGGTTGCTTCAGGGGAAAGTTTCCACTGCATAACCATGTTCAAGCCTGTGGCTGGGAGAATGACCCTGTTCACATTCAGGTTCTCATGAATCTGAGTTTTACAGCCTGTTGATCTTAGGGTGGGTAGGGTTGAATAGAAGCTGAGGAAGTTTTTTAGAGAAGTAAATAGCACTCCCTCGTTTAGTTTGAAGCCAGCACTCTAGTTTGGAATACTGAATGTAAAGGCTGATCCTTGGAGGTCTAGAATAGATGTGTCTGAGAGAAGTTCCAGGTAAATATTTTCCATGAGAAGATCCTGCATTGAGGTGAACAGTAATTTTCTTCTGAGGTAATACTTCACTAACAGGCAGAAGATGCAGTCTCTCCTGATTCCCAAGAGCTCAAGCAGCAGAAGTAGTCACTGTTGTGAGGCTTGCTGTTGAATTTGTGTGGTGTATGTCTGTGTCAGTTGGCTTCTGTTCACTTTCTTATCCGTAGAGAGCACTGATCACTGCCCAGAAATACCGACATCCCATGCTCCACCACTACCTAAGCCTAAGCCTAAACCTAAAAAAGCTCCGCTACCACCAAAAAATGCCATTGCTGCTTCCGCCACCACCAGCCATAAGGGTAACGAAGCACCTCATGCTAAAAAAAAGGGAAAGGCTCCTGCTAAGCAGCCTCCTCTCCCACCACCCAAGCCAACAGGTGCCAGTGCAAGCCGAGAAGCTGGTGAGTACTGCCCATGCAGTGCAGTTATGGTGGGTGCATGTGCATGGGGCTGCTTGGCTTGGTCTTACGGTGACTTGTGCCTCGGTACGTAGCAGTGTTACTGAAGGGCATGCCGTGGGTGTTTGGAGACAGCTTCCTGCTGGGCTCTGGTTCTGCTGGCCACAAACACCCCAGACAACACACAGACCCCCTCGCTGTGTAATGAACCTAGGTACGACACCAAGCACATCAGAGACAACACTGAATTTCCAGTTCAAGTGTGAAATCTGGTAAAAAACTGACCCAGAGAATCAGCTCAAGAATCAGCAGGGAAGAAGGTGATTCTGAAACCAAGCATGAGTTACCCCAAAATAAAATTAATTTGGTATTGCTGTAACTTTCTAGTGGAAGTATCAACAATTCCAGTTAATTTGACAGTATTACAAAATCACAAAAAGTTAAGAATAAACCCATGAAGACTTCTTAAAAGACTGTTGAATAGCAGTTGGTTTAGCTGACAAAAAAATTAAAAATTACAACCATTAGAAATGACCAGGCTTCCCTCAGCTGCTGTGATTCAAAATACATACTGGAAATGGAAAATATTGATCATCAGGCACATAGCACTTGTGTTTATCACCACATTATTGCATCAAAATTCATCAGTGATGTAAGATTAAGGATTATGGGTGGATGTTCTTAAGGCACTCATTGTGAGTTTGAATGGTTGCAGTGTAGACAATGACCAAAATTAAAACATCCACGCATAATTTGAACACAAGCAGTATTGTGGTGAATGGGCTCCATATATGTATTGGCAAACTTATACAAGGCTTGTGTTTTCAATCTCTGTCTGTCTTTCAAAGCCCACCAGTCTCTCCAGTTTTCTCTGCAGGTATTTCTCTTCACAGCTTGTACATTTTGGCACATTTCGTATTTAGCATACAGAAGAGGACTGTTTGAAAACATCGCAAGACTTCTAGAGTTACAATAATAACTTTGCCATAAAATACCCATTAACTTGGTATTAACTGTCCCTACTATATCAGATGACTACAAGAATAAACATTTTGAAAATCCAGAATTTGCTGCTTGTATTTCACATGCAGCTGGAAAACTCAGCTCTTCCTAGGTGAAGCAGCCTTGTAACAGCAGGCCCTTCAGAATCAAAACAATCCATCAAGTAAAGAAATGTTTATACCAGTGGTTGGTAACAAGCTGTCAGGTATCTGACTTTTTCAATTAAAATACATTCAGGTTCCAGATTTGTCTTTTATTAGCCTTACTGAAATCTCAGGCAATGCTTGGACACCATACAGATGTAAAATATATCCACATATATCCTTTATTCTACTGGTAATTTCTTCCAACATTGAAAATACCTTGTGTTGATTCAAAGCAGTATTTATAAGTAGAGCTGGTTTGTAACAGTGTTAGTACAAGGGGTTTGTCAGATCCCCATGAAAGTGAACACATGATGCAGCCAGTGATCAAGTCCTATGAAGGAGGGGAGAGATATGAGTAACAACTGAGCCATGGCTCTCCTGAGGGCAGCACAGATTTCCAACCTGAAATAGGGGAACCGGGAAAATGGAACTTAAATGTAGGCATGGATGTATGCCAAAAGGCAAACAACGGCCATTCAATTTTTCATTTAATCAGAATTCAAAGCTTCTACTGACAAAGGGGCACAACAGAAAATTTTCAGCCAGCCCAGTCAAAAACAACAGCAATAGCACTTTTGACCCATGTGGACGTGTAGCGGGGTTTTCTGCGGGAGAAATCTTTTAAGTTTCTGTATCTAATTGCAGGTTTTGAGAAAAATGTAAGGATTTTTACAATGGAAGCATGTTTTGACATTTCCCCAGCCACAATTGTGTGGCTATATATTTGTATTATGCTGCAGTTCTGAAGGGTAAGCATGTAACAGGTTCTGTTGACCTCTAGTCTGCACTGATGTGGATCAGAACCAGAGCCTTTTCTTTCCACCATCCACCAACTCAGTAAGATTTCTGTTAAATAATATGCAGGTTGGAACCACCACCTATTTCTACTGTAATAATGAACTTCTGCCCAGGCCATTTTTCTGCCTAATTTTGTTTTGCATGCAAATTGAGTGATTTGTACCTGACGTGGGAAGATGAGTGCAGTATCAGTAGATTCAGTGCCCTTTACAGTCACCTGGGAGCACAAAGAGGAGCAGAGATTTGCCTGAAGTTTCTATGAAGTTTTTCAGATGTACTGAAAGCTTCACAGCACTCTAAATGTTTATAAACCATAACAGCTACAGAAAAGAACAGTAAAATACGTCTTCTGAATTAGTTTCCATCTCCTTTGAGAACAGTGAAACCTGTTTTTATATTGTGAATTTATTATGGCTAGTATCTGCACTTTGATTCTCTCCCAGTCTCCTGGGGATTGTTTTTATTTAAATACTTACAAGTAAATTAGGCTTTTCAGCAGATTTCTGCTACAGCTTTCTGTTTTACTCCATAAACTTAGCCAGAAGGCTGCTACGTAACTTTATATTGCTTTCGTTTGTTCTCTGGAAATTAATGAATTTTTACTCCATCGGAAGTGCTTCAGTCAGATGCATTTTGATGAAAAGGACTGAACCATTAGTTGCTTGTCATTTTCATTGCTTTTTAAATGAAAGTCAGAAGTTTGAAGCTCTCATCTCAGGTGATGTGTGCATTAACACAGCAATCAGAAATATGGCTGGAATGCACATGGAAGTACAGGTTAGCTGAAATCTCTGGTGAGATTCATGATTCATATATGCTTCAGTATGGTGAGTATCACAGGATTAAACAGCCAGCTTGGCCAACTTGTACAGCTACTGTCAAAACATTGTTTCACTACATTTTCAGGACTGCCCAAGTTGGTCACTGGTAAGATAAAGGCCTCCAATACATGCAGGAGGCCTTCGGTGCCTCCTCCCTTCTGAAGGGAATTTGTGCAGAGTGACAGCAGTGGTTTCTGCCTCTCTTTTAAGGACAGATCCAGCTGAACTTGAAAGTACACCTTGTTTTGCTGCCCCTCTGCTGTTGTCATTTAGTAGGAGAGTGCCAATAGTTGCAGTAACATTGTGAAAGGTAATTGATGGATACTCAGTTACAGTCCTCAGATGTTCATTGAAAAGTATAAGGAAAATCACAGAGATTTCACAGTGATCAGACCAAAAATTCATGTAGTGGGAAAGGTCAGGCAGTTTTCTCTGCCAGGGAGCTTTTTTTTATTTCTAGAATAAGTACTTCTTAGATGGTATCTCAGATGGACTTCTTAGATGCTATCCAGGCCAGGTATAATGGGCCAATGCTCAAAACAAACTCTTACCCGTTTGTAAGGTTGGTCCTCTCTGCTGCTTTTGGGCATATATCCATCATTTCAGTGTCTCCCACACAAAGGTGAAATTGGAACTGCAACATTTAATCCTCTCAAGCATTTACATGAGTTGTTGTAAGAGTATGAAGTGTATTTTTTGTATTTTTTTTTTAAAGACCAGCACAAGTCGATCCATGCAGAAAATGCAGTGTAAACTCATATAATTGCAGGACTGAAAAATGTCTTTTCTCTTCTTGTTTTAGCTGGTTCCTCTCATGCAAAAAAACTACCAGTCTCCAAGTCTTCTTCATCACCATCTCCTTCATCCACGTCATCTCATCCCAAAGCCTCTAAGGAGACTTCCAGCAAATCTGGCACATCAGGGACTCCCAGGGGCAAGAAAAAGCCTGGGAAACAGTCAGCCCCACGAACAGCACCAGATGGGGCTGCTTCTTCCCCCTCAGGTGCAACAGCCAACAGTTCAGAAGTGAAGGCAGAAAAACCCAAGCCTGAGCAAACTTCCACAGTAATTTTTGAAAAGGAGAATGCAGACCAGTCAAGCAAGCTTGTTGTGCCCCCTCCTCCCGCCGCTGCCCCTCCTCCACCTCCACTTCCACCTCCTTTTCCTGCTGCAGCTAGCCAGCCTGCTGGCCCCTCAGATGCCCAGGATGTGCCAGACAGCTGTGTGGCAGGGCCACACAGCCCTGGGTCGGACACAAAGCCTCTTCTCCAGACTGAGCGTGGCACAGACAGGAGTCTGAGCAGTGCAGCCCTCGGCAGTGCTCCAGATGCCGGAGGAGAAGACACGGAAAGGTGAGATACTATGGCTGTCCTGGGGGAGCAGTGAGGCCACAGCCAAGGAAGCCACATTTCTTTGCACTGTAGGCACATGGGGATCCCTTGTGTCTCTTCTGCTGGCTGGGATTAGTTTGTGTTGCAGCCCAGCACAGTTTGTTCCTTCACAGTGCCTTTGAGCCTTTCACCTGCGGTACCTCGTGTTTCCCAGAGGGTCGTCACTCATGACCTGGCTCTTACTTCATTGGGTGGCTGGCACTGGGGTCAGCAGTTCAGCTCAAAGCTGACACTTTTATTTATCTCTCATAAAGGCAAACAAGAAATGATGCAGAATTATAAGGAGGTTCTTTTCTGTAGATGTCTTTTTTTTTTTTTCTGTAGATGTCATTAAATATCTCACTGCTAAAGTTCTCAATTCAATAGCTGAATTTGAACTTGAGCACTTGAAAATGAGGGTTTCAGGCTTCAATTAGTAGGTGTTTGGTTTTTTACTGCCTAGTAACTTGTCTAAATCTCAGGTACTGTAAAAACTGGTCAAGAGAAAAGTCGTAATTACATTTTTTAAGTGAAGTAGTTGGCAGAAAAATGAAACTGACTTATTAACTTGTCTTTTCCCTTCCACAAAAATCAGCATCTTTTATATAAATCCAGGAGGGTTTAGTCTAGATGCCAGTAGCCTAGGGACCTTCCTTTAAATTCTTGCTGGTACATCTGTTGCCAGCTCTGCATTCCAGTGCTGCATCTCCCCCTGCTCTATCCTCCCTTTACATAAAGATTTTCCCAAGGCAAAGGGCAATCTGCTGTTGATCCCCATGTTCATCAGTGATGAGCATGAACATTTGGAACTCAGCTGCAGTCAAACTGTATTTACAATCAATAGGGTTAGCCTTCCAGAACAGGAAACTTTGCACTCCCATCTGCTCTCCGACTTGTTCCTCTCACCCTCAGCTTTATGAACTGTTTTCTCTCTCAGTCCCACCCTACAAGAAATAAAAACCAATTAGGGTTTTTCTTAATGCAGTCCCTACAGTACAGCATTCCAGATTGTTTGCATCCTGTTTCCTAACACACCTACATAGATACATATACATATCTGCATACATTAAAAATGTCTTATGTATGTATGTTTTTTAGAAAGGAATTACTCTGATTAGCAGAACTTTTATTTTCATCTTTGCTTATTCAATTGCTTCTCATTTGTGTTTTGTTCTGCTTGCTTTAATGTGTCACCCTATCTGCTCACGAATAAACAGCTTGGTTACCAAAGAAGACCAAGAAGGGGAGGCTCCAGATCACGCATTCTCTGAGCTGGTGGAGGAGGCTTCTGATGCTGCTGCCCCTCCTGAGAGTGAAAGCAGCAGGGAGGGCCATGGCAGCGACTCGGACTCGGACGGGCCGATCCTGTACACGGATGATGACGATGATGATGATGATGATGAGGAGAATGCCAGTACTGAAAGTAAGTATCCTGCCCAGAAGCTGCAGGCTGCCTTTCACAGATTGTGTTTTGTGAGCATGTCTGACCCATGCTAGTGTGAGGCAGAGAGAGGAATGGCAGCAGGGAATGCTTTTAGGGGGTTTGGTATTTTGTCACTACTGAGAAATGAGTGTCCTGCTTCTCCCAGGCAATCACAATCAGAAACCTGCTGGGGCCTGTGCATGGCTGAGAGCAGATCAATCATTGCATGGAGGAGAGCGGAGGTGGGAGGAACAGGCTCAGGAGATGAGAGTGGAGCAAGGCCTCCACCTTAGGGCATTGTTTGGCTTGCCCACATCGAGTTCCTTGTGGGAGTTACAGGTGTGGTGGATGACAGAGGAAGCCCATCAGTCAGCAGCTTCACTGTCTGAAAGTCACTTGTTCTTCTTTGATCAGGGTGTTTTAAGCATTGGAGCAACCTTCGCAGACAGAGCAGATCACAGCAGATTACATCTAAGTTTTACAGCTTTGAAATTTCATCTGGGGTCATGACTCTGTCTTCACCCTAACCGGGCAGAAGCCCTGCACTGCTTAAGGGGTTGTCCTGCCCCCATTCTGCCTAATCCCTGCTCCCAGCTGTTCTTTCCTTAGGCTAGAGTTCATGTTTATATTTGCAGGAGCAACTGTTGTTGAGCTGATTTTCAATAGAATTTAGGTTCCCTGAAGGCTTCTCCTTTGCTTGGGCAAAGAAAGTGGCAGCAGCAGGCTGTCAGGAGCAGGAAGGAGAGCAGCCACCCCTCTACCTCCTCCAGGGTGGCCTTATGTCAGTATGAAATCACCACCAAACCATGGTTTGAGAGCCTTGTTTACAGCTTTTTTGGAGGAGGTGCTTTGCTATGCTCAGCAAAGGCCTAAACACCAAGATCCAGTGTACCAAAGTGGCATGAGGAAAATTGAACATGTGGGTTTTTTTAATCTTGCCCACTGGTGCAGGAGAAGGTGAAGTGCCAGGTAGCTCCAGAAGCTGAAGTCTTCTGCAGTTCTGTGTTGGGTTTGAATACAACCCAAAGTGATAGAAACCAAAAGTCCACATGTTCACACAGCAGCAAAATGTCTTATGAGAAGTGACCTGAGAGCATGTGGTCTTACCAAATGGCCTTACACAGTGAAAGTCTGCCAGCCTAGGGCATATGTAGCCCACCTCGGTCAGAATGTCAAGACATGAGGGACAAACTATAAAGGCTGTGAAAAATGCCCTTCCTTCCACAGCTGGCTGAAGCTAATGCTGGCCAAGCTGCAAATTGAAAGAATGAGTACAGTGTCAGTTTTATGGAGAACAGATTGCTTCAGTGTCTGGGGCTTCCTGCCTAGGTTACTTTACAAGCACTCAGAACACTTTTCTAAGCTGTATTTTTGGTTTTAATTTACAAATAACGTAGAGACGGAAAACACTATAAAGGAACTAAGTGGTAATTGATTGAAAAAAATTGAAAGAATGAGGGAAACGATGATAGAATGAGACTAAACCATTTAAGGCTGAAGAAAAAGAGCAGCAGGTTGCTAAATATACTAAGCAGATAAATAAGCCAACCTGTAATGTATTAAACTTCAAAGACATTTTAGTGTAGATTTGTCATTTTTATCCTATCACTTCACAGATGACAAGTGATGTTTTTATCAATTTGGCTGGTAGCTTTTTCCTCCAAGCATTTTAGCTTTTTATTTTCATGAACTGAGCAAAATTTTTCTTTTGATGTTAATTAAAATTCCTCTCCTGCATGTGGGAGCAAGTTTGCTTTGGGGAGGTATTAAAGTTCTTACTCAGAGTCTGTGTCTGTAACCTGAGCATGAATGAACTAAATCTACCCCACTCCTCCTTTCCTCAGGCTCTTTGGCAAGTAAGATTCGTCGTAGGGATACTCTTGCTATCAAACTTGGCAACAGACCATCTAAGAAAGAGTTAGAAGACAAAAACATCTTGCAGCGTACATCCGAAGAGGAGAGGCAGGAAATCAGACATCAGATTGGAACGAAGCTAGTGAGGTATCTGTTGCAGGGTAAATGTGGTTTCACTGGCTGGAGGTGGAGAAAGAGAATTGAGAACACTGGGTTCATGTTTTAAACACAGCCCAATGTGTGCTGCAGGATCTTTATGGTATACAACTGTCTGGAAAATGGTGCTTTTATTTCTCACAAAACTTTAAACTGTCAATAATAGATTTTTTTTTTGTCCCACAAGAAACAAAATCTGAGAGCTTTTGGGGTTTTGGGTACTTTGGTTAAAAAAGGAAAGAAGAGGAAGAAGGTAAGAATGAGCCTACAATAATCAATACCATGGTTCAGGTTCTTTATCAAATTTAGCAAACTTCCACTTGTTTACCCATCTCAGACAGAGCAGTAGTTCCTGACCCATAGAGCATGCCTGTGCGTGTTGTCACTTCTGAGCCTTCTCCTCCTCCCCTGGCTCTCCAAGTCCTTCATTATCACATGTTGACTCCAGCAGAAGAAGTTGAGCCAGTCAGTGTTTAGGGTTTTACTGTGCCCACTTCTGAGGTACGTCTTTCTCAAGCTCTTAAACTGCTATGGGATATACGTTACTTTCTCCTTCTGGACTTGAGAACATTAAAAAAATTCCTTGCCTTTTATAGATTTACAAAAAAAAAAACCAAAACAAACTTCATGTTTATTTTGGCTTTCATGGTCTCTGAGAATAGACTACAGCATACCTGTCTTTTGCTAGACCTGTCCTTGTTTCTGTTTGGCTCAGGAATGTTGTCCAGATTTGGAGGATGTCCTATGTTTGTTGGAGATTCCCAGATGTTAGGGTAGTCCAGTTGGTACTGCTCCAGTAGACAGCCCTGCATCAACACCTGGAAGATGAGCTGAGTTGCTCTGTGAACTGGGTGTCTGGCCAAGGCAGCTATTTCATTACTGAACTGTAAGAGTGATACAGCTACTGTGTCGAGCCCAAGGGTCATTTTTCTTCTGCTGATAAAGAGGCATGGTTGTTATCACCGCTTTCCTGAACAAATCCCAGCTCTGGTGATCACATCCTGCTTGTCAGTCCTCCCCTGGGGACTGGAACTGCAGAAGCTGCCTTGTGGGTTCTGCTGGAGAGCTGAAAGGCAATGCACACAGCTCTGCTTTGGTGACAGGAGACAATATCTGTGTGCATCAGGGCTGTGCTCGTACCCAAAATCACATCCAAGTTTGATGCCAGTTTCTTAAAAATTCCTTGCTTGGCGGTCAGCACCTGTCAGCATCAAGATCTGGTGGAAAATCCATTCCCACAGCTCAGTCAGGGTTGAGTCAGGTCCCCGCCTGGGACTTCCTACAGCTGGGACTGGTCACCTGTGGTAAACCTGCCAGGCCTCTGGGACAAATCTGTAAGTCCAAGAGTGATTTGAATTGGATAAGTGTCACAAGGCTAAAGACAGTCTGTAGTGAACTGTGTGAGTGTTGATGAACAGAGAGACATGTCTTGAACACACTTGCAAAATAAGTTTTACTGCTGAAATTTTTCTTATGCCTTTCCTCAGGTGAACAAGTTGACTTGTTTAGTAAACACGGAGACAACATCAACCATGTTCTTCCCAGTACAAATCAGAAAATTACTGTCTCAGTTTTTAATGGCAGTCATTTTTTATATGTAACTAAATAAAACTTGTAAATAAAAGGTTTCAGGTAAAGCTCCCAATTGTATTGTACATACAGATTAATGAGAAATGAACAGCTTATGGGTTTTGTTGGTTTTGGTATTTTAAAAACTTTAGAAAGACTTCAAAATATCAAAATTAATTAAAAATATCTGAGAATAATCTAATAATTGCGCAACCAATTATAATGATGGTGCTTGGGAACAAAGAAAGTTTATGAATTCATTCATAAAATTATACCTGTGAAGACTTAAAATTTGCTTGTAGAAATTCTCTAATATTATTCAAGAATCAGTTATTCATGTGTTCAAATGGCAACACTGTATCTTTTAAAACAAATGGCCACTCTGGTTACATGAGCAGTTATTGTAACTGCCTGGAAACTACTTCAAGAAATTACATCTTTTAAGCTGGATTACAAATCCTAATGTGTCATTTAGATCTGGTTTTAAATCAGTCACTTTCTTTGTTCTCACAGGAGACTTAGCCAGAGGCCCACAACTGAAGAGCTGGAGCAAAGAAATATCCTGAAACGTAAGTATTTAATTCAGGTTTCAAATAGTATTTGCTTAGAAAGGGAGCATATGTTGGAATCATATGGAAGCCCATTATTGTTGCTCCAGTAGTAGAACCATAACTAGAGAGAAATGATGTTCTAGAAAATAATGTGTCAACACTTGATTTATACACTAACCTGTAATTGTAGCTTTGAAAATTCCATATAGTCAATATGCCAAAATTTGCTTGTCACAATCTCACTTCTTGAAGCTGGTCCCAAAGACCAGGAATTACTTGGATACCATTTAGAAATAGTTCTAGGCTGGTTAACCTTCCACCTGATTTTTAGGAGGAGGAGGAGAAAGGAATATCAGTAAGAGACGAAGATGAGATGTAAGGGCAGAGGTTGGAAGGAGGAGTAGAAAGAGGAAAGGCAAAGTGCTCAGCAGAAAGTCAATAGGTATGTGCCAACTACTTCAGCATGCTGGCCTTCATATTCACTTTTGACAAAAAATGTCTTCTGTACTGAAACCTGCATGAGGTTCTCAATGAATATCTTCCCATTGATTAAATCCTTCCTCATATCCCTGCTGGAAAAAAAGTCTTTAATTCAAATAGTCAGTGGCAGAGGAAGTACTTTGGATGTTTACCCTTCATATCTATTCGGCCATTTACTTATGTTGCTTCTGCTCTTTGGCTGGCAAACTTTTCAGAACAAGCATTGTTTCATCTTCCTTTATGAACCTTTCCATAATAAAGATGTTACCTAAACACACAGTTCAACAATTGCCACACCCAGCTCCTCCTAGTCCTGTGCTCATCTTGCAGAGGTAGCTAGTACTTGATGGTTAAGTGGAAGAAATAAATGAAGAAAAGGCATTTCATAGCAATAAATCACAAATTAGACAAATAGCAAACAAAAAAATTCTTCAGGCATGAGAACTTCTCACACCTGATCAAAGAGTTGGTACAATGCTGTTATTTCCAGCAATTGTTCAGTAAAAGTGGAGTTCATCTGTGCAAACCTGGTGTCAGCCCTGGTGTGTAGCTTGCTAATGGGAAGCGGAGAAAAGAAAATGGGATGTTTACCTGACAGCATCCATGGGCTGATGAGTCTGTCACTTGTAGAGGCTAGCATATCAGGGATTTATTGGCTTTTATTGGAAATTATTTTCTTTCAGGCAAACCATCCTGATAATAAAATGCTAATAAAATCTTACTGCTGTTGTATGAGCTCTTAAATGCCAAACTGTGCCATGTCTCACTGAAAAGGGAAGGTACAGTTCATGCTTGCACAGGAGAGGGATCAGGGGACTCCTGTCTGGCACATAGTGTGAACAGACTTTCTAAAACTGGGATTTCCAAACCTATAAACTTCATAGAAAAAGATAAAATTGGAAATAACACTTTTTTATATATGACAAACTGCTAATGCTGGACTATGTGAGAAAGGTAAACCCAAAACATCCTTGGTGGGCCAGGATATGGCCACTGAGCTGGGAGCACCAGCTGGGCTCCCTTATTGCCCTTTCTCGCTTATCTCGAGGTAACCAACCCAACAGCAAACCTGTGATGTATTTAATATCCCTTTTGCCAGTGTTTATTCCATTCACTGGTTTTGCAGTAAGTAGCTCAAGACTGGAAAGCAGAGAGATTTCCTCTCTTGTTTCAGCTTGTTTACTTTAAGCATTTGGCAGCACACCAGGCTTTGCACTCAGTGCCTCCTGCCATCCTCCCCTGCTGCTGCTGGGAGTGTCTTAAAGAGGCCAGGGAGAGCAAAAAACAAAGGCTGGGAAGCAGAATTGTAAATCACAAAAAATCACAGAGACCCTGGCAAGCTTATGGAGGAACTGCTTTTTGCTCATCTCTGAGACATAGAAAATTTCAAGTTGAAAGTGATCTGTAAAAACCAAGCAAACCAAAAGCAAGACACGGTTTGTGATGACAGTCTGACTCAGAGTCCTTTCAGGGTGCACTTATATTTTACACCAAAATCATTGGCATTCCTTCCTGTGGATCATTTGAAAATGTTTACACATCTTAAATGCCTTTGTTGGTGTAGTCAGCTTTTGTGAGTAAGTTGGGATTTCTTTCATAAAGTTTCCTTCCTCATATTTTTAAGCAGTGGATGGGGAGAAGGATTTATATTATTGTGTATATGTAAACTTCAGCTAAGGGGATGTATTGTTTTAAGTAATATTTATCAGACTTTGTGGTTACATTAAGTGATAAAGGTCCAAATGTTTACTTCAGGATAAAGTTCAGCCCAAATCTTTTAAGAGGTTAAGAAAAAAAATCCCTCTTTTTTTTTTTTTTAATTTCCAGTTAGTGAGGAAGTCTGTTTTGCAAGAAGCTTTGTTTTGATAATATTTCCAGATAAACCAGTTACTGAAAATCCTGTTTCCAAGTACGATCGCAAGACATTGCAGGCGGATTTGTATAAAAACTGTTTGGATAAAACTATCCAGACTTCTGAGACTTCCCGCACTAAAACAAAGTTACGATAACTCAAGAGTCCACTTGAAGGGATACATAAAGCCCTGTGTTTTTTATAAAGGCAGGCTTCTTGTGTACTGGCTTTGAACCAACAGTATTTATAGTATTGCATTATGGCAAAAAAACTTATTAGTCTTCCAAGAATTTCAGATTAAAATAATTGTATTTTATTCCTGTATTTTTAAGGGACAGTGAACTTGTTGTACAGTGCACCTGCGTGCCTGCCAGTAATGGCTTTGTAGAAAATGGAGTTTAGCTCTCAATGCTTGTTGAGGAATATTAATGGTTATCTTTGCTTGTAAAACCAAGAAAGAGAAACCTCTTTGTGCATTTCAGAGCACTGCAAGAAGCAACTGCTTTGTTTGTCTTTTCTTTCTCTTTCTTTAGCAAGCCCACAGAGAAGTCTAAACATAGCTAATCCCATCGGGACACAATGGAAAGTTCGGTTTTATGCTCCAGGAGTACTTTTTGGTCAAGAACAGGGCAGTCCTCAGGGAGGATAAATTATCTCTTCTCTTTTCCCCTTCTGCTACAAAACAAATGTTCCACAGAACAGAAGGTGACCAGATTTAATGTGGTAAAAGTTGCAGGAGCAATAATGTATAGATGACAGGGAAGTTGCTTGTTTGGCTTTGACTGGTGGATTATTTAACTTGATGGCCACAATAACTGATGCTAAACAAAATTGTTTCAGTTGTAAGTCAAATCCCAGTTTGACCTCCTAGGAATTGCAGGCAGGGAAGCTGGGAAGCCATAGTTTTGCTGGGATCTAATCAGAGACTTCTGCAAGCAAAGGGCGCTCACTGGGCTGGTTCTTTGCCAGTAGGGCAGCAGCAGGACATCTGAGGAGGGGACTTGCAGCTGAGAAGGCTGTGTTTATATTTTCTCTCTCCACATCACACAGATTAGATCTGCTTTTAAGGTGGAAAGCCGTCATAAGTGTGTTCCTGTGCATTAATGTGTTCCTGTTTGGCCAAGTGAGTCAGTTCATACCTGCAGCCAAATCTTGGCCCTCTGGCTGGAATTTTCCACAACACCTACAGGAATCAGGAGCACCAGACCCATTATTTTTAGCACCACACATCTTCTTAACTCCTTGCAGCAACTTTGAAAACTTTTACCTTAAAAGACCAAAAACACACTGTAGTTTTTACTGTTTGTAGGAATTGGTATCCAGGCAGTGTTTCTGTAGCACCAGGCTTAAAACAAGACTACCTAGAAGGCTGGAGATGGGAAATTGGTTCTTTAGGTACAAGTCAGTGCCAGAGACAGGGGGCCCATGTGCCAAACAGCAGGTTCAGTATATTAGTAGCAGCCGTGAGATTTCAGTCCATTTCCTTTAGCTCTTGAGTTTTACTCCTAGAAGTAAACAACTTGAATGTATAAAACACATCCTGTCCCCGACCTCTCATGCAGAAGACTTTCTGTTCCCCATGGGTTTGATCCCCTCCTGCTTTGCCCAGGATTTAAGGGAGCTCCTGGTGCCTCCTGTTGGTATTGTCCNCATCTTCTTAACTCCTTGCAGCAACTTTGAAAACTTTTACCTTAAAAGACCAAAAACACACTGTAGTTTTTACTGTTTGTAGGAATTGGTATCCAGGCAGTGTTTCTGTAGCTTCAGACTTAAAACAAGACTCTACCCCGCAGGCTGGAGGTGGGAAATTGGTTCTTTAGGTACAAGTCAGTGCCAGAGACAGGGGGCCCATGTGCCAAACAGCAGGTTCAGTATATTAGTAGCAGCCGTGAGATTTCAGTCCATTTCCTTTAGCTCTTGAGTTTTACTCCTAGAAGTAAACAACTTGAATGTATAAAACACATCCTGTCCCCGACCTCTCATGCAGAAGACTTTCTGTTCCCCATGGGTTTGATCCCCTCCTGCTTTGCCCAGGATTTAAGGGAGCCCCTGGTGCCTCCTGTTGGTATTGTCCCCCAGAAGATGGCCTGCTCCAAGGGGTGCCCAGACCCTGTGCTCAGTTGCTAAGGTGCTTGCTCTTTGCGGGGGTGGGTTTCCTTTGTCCAGCCATACCAATGTGCAGTCATCTGCTCTCCACACGGACGTGGCTTCACAGCTCGGGATAGTCAGCTAACCTTCAACCTTCCTAAATGTCTAGAGCAAATTTTTTAGGTATTTTATCCTCTTCTAAAAATACAGAGAAACAATATTTCAGGTGGGATGCTGTTGGTAGTTCTTTCTTAAGGTATGTATTAAGCAGCATGAGCTCCTGTTTCTTACATGAAGCATCTTATTGCTGCTTCTTAGGAGACACTGTGCTTTAGATAGCAAAGAAATGCCAAGGTATGAATAATGCACAGCATATTTTACAAACTGAAGTAAGAAAAGAGCAGCACAGTGATGTGTGCATTCAGTTGCCTTTTTTCCTGCTATGTCTGCTCCTGGAGATTGCTCCTGGAGACTTAAGCAATTCCATTCATGAGGGGACAAAATTTTTTTGTGTCAGATGATTCCCAAGTGAATGGAACCCCAAAGTAATAGTTTGTGTTTAATTACCTCAGCTATTGTGTCTATTGATCACAAAGACAGGATGTTTAAACAAAAGCCTACAGATGATTTATCTATCCTAAAACGTCTAGAGACATTTTGGGTTTTTTAGGTGGCTGTATCCAGAACAAATTAATTTCTTTACATTTATAGTTAGCCTTGAACTGTAATGCAGCATCTGTGATCCCCAACCATGAATAAATAAAAAAAAAAAACAGGATCAGAATTTTATGTATTTCTCTAGGTGGGATATTTCAGCCACAAAACTTTTCATATAACCATCAGAGTTGAACTGAAAGGGCAAATACTGTCCTTCAAAGCATACATCAATTTAAAAACATGCTGAGCCCACATGAACGTGTCTTTCTAAGTGTGCTTTTCACTGGCAGTCAAGAAATCAAGTTTGGTTAGAACAGAAATTTGTCAAAAGGAAATTGTTACACTCATATGCCTAAATACATTCTAAAAATGGACATCATTTTCTGCTGTACTGGTTCATTTGGTCCAGGCAGTGGCCCTTAACCAAGAGGGCTTGAGTATTGGATCACATGCCCCCATTATAAAACCAGAATAAAATTTAAATAATAAAAGCAATTTGCTAACAAATGACAGTGAGACAAATGTCATTGATCCGTGTCCTGTAGCAGTAGAAGAAACTTGAAAAATTCACATGCTCAGAGCAAACTTTTCACTTGGCATTTGTAAATTAGACTCTTATTCTAAAATCAATGTTGGAAGTAAAAGCAAGAGTGATTGTAATGTTAGAATAAGAAATTGAAACATCAGGCAACTCTTTCAGGGTACTTGCTTGCTGGTACACAGAAAGGAAATGACAGGCACCTTCTCTTTGCTGTGCTCGTGACCCACAGTTGACTTGAGGTGTCTACAGAATCAGGGGAAATGCGGATAGGGAAAAGAATGAGAGCACACAAAAGCCAAAAAGCAGACAACACATGCGGCATCATCCAGAAATATGAGGAAACATGAGCCAGGACTTGGAGTTCTGAAGCTTTCAACCAAGAGAAATACAGTATGTGCAGTTATAATACTTAAACATTCACTCCTTTTTATCTCTTCTGAAAACAGAGAAGAATGAAGAAGAGGAACAGGAAGCCAAAAGAGAAATAAAACGTAGACTCAGTAGAAAGGTGATGATGTGCTTTTTTGTATTGTGTATTTTTGTACATAGAATTATGTTTCATAAGAATCTAAAAATCAGTGTATAGACATTGCTGCAAATGTCCATCAGTCATTTTCCCAGATTAGAAATCTGCTTAAAAAGCAGTACAAGCCAAATCCATGATGGGGGAAACCCCATCCTGTCCAGTTCCCCACACCTGGAGAAGCATACTGAGTCTGGCCACATTGGTGTTTCTAAGTGGGGGACATAAGTGACAAAGTAATAAGTTGCCTTTGTAGCATGACCACCCCTGTCAGGTACGATCAGGTGCAGCCACACCTGTAGAACCACTCTTCCCTAGAGCAGTGGAGAGGGCAGCAAACCAATGTGACCCCTTCAAAATCCCTTCAGTGCTCTTCTAACCACATCAGTGGCCTTAGCTTCTGCAGGTGGGATCATGCTTATTGTCCCTGGAAATGGAGCAGGTTACAGATCTGTTCTGGGAGAGAATGGGAGGAGTTTTCATAAGTATCCCTGGTCTGCCCATCTCTGCAAAAATACAGTTTCCTTAATATGATCATCCTTAGTTAATTAAAGTGAATATTATTTGAGGTGACTGAAACAATTTGGCATCATAATGACCCCTAGGTGGTCAAAACCAGGTTTTTTTGTTAGGCAGATACTTCCAAATCTCTCGTATTTTTGGTATTACAGTTTCGACACAGTATAGCCTTTAATGCAAATGGCCTAATGGGGTAGTGACAGTTGCAAAGTCACAATTAATATTCCAGGGATAACTGTCATGATTCTCTGTGACCTGCCCGACAAAGACTATTTTTGTAATTGAAGAAATCAGGTTAGGCTGCCTCCCCATTCCTGCGCAGCACTCCCAGGATGGTGCCTTTTTTTAGACACCTGAAAGTGACCCTATTTAGAAATACCATTAAAGTTCTCTTGAGATTACATCATACCCTCCTCTTGTATTTTATTTCATTTTATTAAGCACACTATTTTCTGCCTCCCGCTTACAGCTCAGTCTGAGGCCTACAGTGGCTGAACTTCAAGCAAGAAGAATCCTTCGATTTAACGAGTACGTGGAGGTCACGGAATCTCCGGATTACGACCGACGTGCTGACAAGCCTTGGGCCAGGCTAACTCCTGCAGACAAGGCAAGGGACAAATGCAGATTATAAGAAAATGCTTTCATCTGTCACTTTTGAGGAGCTTTCCTCTGGTTTACGTTCTCTTGATGCCAGCATCAAAAATGACATCTGCTGGTGACAGCAAGATTGTCATGGTACTACTGTGCATCTACTGCTTGCAGCTAAGAAAACCCACTCAGATGTCTATTAAGAGCATATTTTCCACCTCCATTATGACAGTTCGGGCCAGAATTTCTATTTTTTTTTTCTAATTTTTAAATCCTTACCAAGACAGATAAATGCTTACCAAAGGTGGCCCTGATCTGTGGGAATTCAGGCAGGGGTTTGCAGGCAGAAGTTTGCGTCACTGCTACCAAGAGTTGCTTTTGCCACTCATTTGAGTGAAAAAAGGTAGAGGCTGCTCCATCCTCCTCAAGGCTCTTGGCCATGACCACCAGTGCAGGACCTGACTATGTGCATGCAGCACACGTTCTTGGGAAGTTTGCCCCTAACATCCTACAGTTCATATAGCTCTGCTGCCTGACTACAAAGGATGAGACAAATGTTGCTGTGATTCTCATTTAAAAAAATACCAGTCAAAGATTACCATGAAGTACTCTTCCATTTCCCTCTTATTCTGCTTAATGAAGGAGAGCTGTAAGATTCAGGTAGCCAAAAGTGCTGGCTCGTAAAGCACTGGGTCTGAACCAAGACTTATGGACTTTATGGAACTCCTGTGAGATGTGCTTGACATCAAAAGTGGTGTGTGCAGGAACACATTCTTTTAGCTAAGGGTAGTGAAGCACTGATTTAATTTCAGCTTGTATTTTAATATTAATATTTAAAAATTGCCAGATCATCTGGCAATCATATCAGGTCAAGGTGAAATATTTAAAAACGTAGTCAGAAGTGTTTGTAGATGTTAGTTATGGGAGATGCTGAGCACTGTCTAGTCCTCCCATAGTCTGTGGGAGGTTAGAGGACCCAGCTACTCCACTTTGACTGAGGTCCAACCAGGGTAAACTGCACTAGAGTAAAACAATGGTTTTTTTCAGGGTAGCAGTTTTCAGTCTCAAATCATTTTGTAATTTAACAGGTGCCCAAGGTTGATTCTGTGAGCCCCAAGTTTGTTGGCCTCAGCAGAAAGGCAGACTTGGGGTTGCCTGGAAACTCCCTTGTCCTTTTCTTTCCCAGAGAAATAATTCTTCTAATTCTAGTGGCAGCAGAAAATTGTGCTGCTACTATATTACAGAGTTGAAGCTCTGTAGTCTTTGTTGCTGATTTGGTGCTCAGAAATCAATGTCTCTTTACTAGCTCTACAGCAGCCTCATGTAAGCTTGCTGTTGTGGCCAAACATGACCGACCCTGCTTAAAATTGAGTTTCTCATATATAAGACTGCAGCCTGGTGATGCTATAATTTTATCATGCTGCTTGTCTGTTCTGCACTGAAAGGCATGCACACCAGATGACATTTCTTTAGGGATTAATCAAATTATATTGTCTTTATTTTAAGTGGTGAAAGAAAAGAATAAGTAAGAATAGACTGTCATCTTCTTTAACAGTGAAGGTAGGAAGGTGTGTGGCATAGAAACAAAACCCCATGTAGTATATATTAGAATATTTCAGAAATTGTATTTATTACTTGATGAAGTTGCTTATTAGTCTCTTAACATAAGCAACAAGGCATTTACAAACTGTACTGAGTTGCTGCTGTTCTTTAGTATCTGCCAACTGAAAACCCAAGCCTGAAATGTTCAAATAATTAATGTCATTTTACATAAAACTAATCAAATCAAGTGACTAATTCCACTTAAGAAAAAAAAATGCTGTTCATCTTGCATTCCTGAAGTCCTGTGTCCAGAGGGGAGAGACAGGACTTCATGAGCTTTGAGGGTGCTGCTGTGTGCACAGTGCTGAGTGGCTCACCAGCTCCTCAGGGCTGTGCCTGGAGATAGAATCTCCTCCTGTCTGCCTACTCAGCAAGCAATTGTCAGGGTAATCCAACTCCTTCCCCATTTTTGTCAGTAAAAGGGCTCTATTTCAGAGTGAGCTTTGCTCACCCATTGCAGTCATTTTGGAGTTTCTTGGTTTACTTTTGGTGCTTGACGCTTTGTGTTTCTTTGTAGTGGATGAGTGCTTTGAACAGCTGTAATTGAGAAGTTATTCACATTGATGATCAGAAATGTGTGAGAGCTGTGGATTACAGTAAGGGAGAATGGAAAAGGGAACTGTAAGGCACCTGCAAGAGTAGGACCATGTTTCTTTCAGACTCTTTATTTTCCTGAAAATTCATATTTCTTATGGTTGCATATATCATTATTGTTTATTAGGCAGCAATACGGAAAGAACTGAATGAATTTAAAAGCACAGAAATGGAAGTACATGAGGAGAGTCGGCAATTTACCAGGTGGGTGAATCCCTCTTCCTGTGTAAGTGTGAGAAATGAGTATGACAGCAACCCTCTGCTTTTCTGTCGTGTCATGATTTGTGTGGATTCCTATCATGAGTCCCCTTGAACCCTACCACTGATTCTGCTGGAATTCCCAGTATTGCTGATGCCATCTCTAGCTGATGCAGCACTGAAGGTGACTGCAATGGACTGGTCACTCTGTAGAAAAGATTGTTTGGGGAATCTAAAAAATAATCCTTTGAAAGAACCCTTCAGTTCTTACAGATGAAATCCTTGTAATCCTCAAGCACACAAGAGATTTTTTTTCTCTGGCAGGACTCCCTTGGTCATTAAAGGATACATTTGTGTAGATGCATTTCCTAAGTGAAAACTAGATGATATTTTGAACTTCAGAAAAGCTCACCAGTGTCGTGGTGAGCTTTCTAAGCTCCTGGCAGCAGTTTCTGGGGAACAAGATAGGTTTCCTTTTTGCCCCTTCTAATGTGTTGGTGTAGATTTGTTTTGTTCTCTGCTGTGGATAACACCAAGATGTTGTCTGAAGCATTATTATTTTAAGGAGGTCTAAATTGTCCACAGTTTTTTAGCAGACTTTCAAATTTGGCAGAATTATTCCTAGGGGGAGGGACACACTTTCTGTAATCTCCATGGCATGTGTTCATTTTTCTTGGAATTTACAAAGGCTGAAAATTGCCACCAGCAATCAAATCTTGATGTTACGGTTGGCCAACATTGTGTACGTAGTATTAATGTCTTTGCTTCCACAGAAAATTAAGTCAGTTAAAACCAATTGTCTAAGATTGTGTCCCTTCTGTTTCCTGAAACTGTTTCAACCAAACTCAGGATCTGAGCTAGTGAGTGTGAATCACCGAATTAAAGAATGCTTCACAAGGAAAATTCATAATGGGTGATGGATGTTTCATGTGTCTGCTACTTCACTGCTTGATTTCACAACTTCAGTGATTTCTTCCTCACCAAAACATACTTCTTTAAAAAAATAACTTTAAGTCACTTCTGTGTAGATACAACATAAACAAATACATTTTTAAAAATTCAAACCAGTGTCACAGAGTGTAAACCTGAGCCAGAAGATTAAATGGGATGCAGGGTTTTAATTGAGTGTTGCATTCTGACTACTAGAAAATATCCTTTTCAAACATGGAGATGTATCTTTTCATTCAGCTTCTGATGTTGTTTTCTCTTAAGGTAGCAGGTAGTATATCTTTTTCAGAATATATAAAAATACTACTTTAAAAAAAAAAACATCCCAAGGGAGAGAATAAAAATAGCAGGTGTAGAAATCAAACCCCCTGCTTACATTTTTGTGTTTCTTGAGTTGCAATATTGAAGCCTAAGTACAGACACACATGATTCATACAAAAAGAATTGGATATCTTTTCATGAGCTTTGAGAAAGGTTGAGAGTGATTACAACTGGATTCTTGAAAGCTGAACCAGGAATCTAGTGGAGTGACAAACCAGTTAAACAGTGAATTATTTTTTCAAGGAGGGACTTTGAAAATGGAGTAAAAAATAGGCTTAGCCAAATTGTGATATAAGAAGTGATTCTGTAGGGTCCTGAAAGAATTCTGACCTAAGGGAAATCAGTTTTTTTCAGTTCCTTATCCATGCTCTTTGGTTTCATTCCTCATGTTGTGGAGTTTCTACACAGATGTCAGAAGAGTAACACTAGGAAAAGCTAATTAAGAGCAGAATAACATGCAGATGTTTTAAGTCAATTGCAATTTTGAAAATAGAGATCCCTTTTTCTCTGGGACATCTCATTAAAAATTATGTACTTTCTGCGATGTAACATTGGATTTATACAACAAAAGTGATTTAAGAAAAACATAGATGGAATTCTCTAGCCAGAGAATTAATTTTTCTTATTTTAATTATTTTCTAGGAAATCACTGAGATAATGCAAACCAAAAGGCACTTGCATTGGCACTTGATTAGCAAAGGCTATTCTGTTATAGACTGAGACAAGAAGGAAGCTGCTTACTAAATGAAAATAGTTTATAGTATGTGGTTTCCTATATTATTGCAGACTAAATGTAGATTGTTTAATATTACAATTAGTACTTACAATATATTTGAAATGTTAAAATTTTATATTAAACTTGGAAAAAAAAGAGCAATTTGTGTTTCATTGTTCATCACTTACTGTAATGACTGTCAATTGATTGGTTTTCTATTCCTAGTAATTTAGACTGATTCCTTCTGTTATTTCAAAACAAAATCCAAGAAAATTAGTTTCTAAAAGTAGAGAAATTAATACAAGTTTGGGAGGAGCATATTAGCAGGTGTTCATGAAGTGTTTCTAATGAAAATGCTATATATAGTCCAGTATATTGTTTTCCTACAAAAAACCAAAAACTCTGTGTCTTTTTAGCAACCCTCATTTAGCAGATGAGCTGCATAATTGTGAATTTCAGGCTTTGTGCACATCTCCTTCATTTGAGAAATGCATCCCTGTATTGTATTGAATAAACTTACAGGGATAATGTGTGGAACTGTTAAGAGAAAATGTGTCAAACAAAAACTTAGGTAAATCTATTGTGTAGATGCATCATTACTTATGCCTTTTTCAAGCTGCTGCACCTTTTACTACTTCATGGGCAGATATATTTTTAAAGCCATTTAAACAGAGATTTCTGTCTGGTGATCGATACATTGAGAACCTGATACTGGTGCCCTCTTTACCCTTTTACTTGGATTCATTACATTTAACATGATTTAGAATTTCAGTTGCTGTAGGTTCCTAACTTATTATAGAAAGGGTTGGTGACACGTTTTGGAGCAACCCATTTCTCTAGCCATCATACAGGCAATCTGGAGTGATGTACATGCCCTACCTAAAAGCCTAAAATAAGTGCGGTATATTTGGGCCTTCATGTACCTCAGTTCACTGCTGTTAATAAGAAGAAAGCATCTGAAGTACTATGAAATTTGTTGCTTACTTGAAAGAAAACACAAAATTTTTGTTAGCCTCATTTTGCGCTAGGATTAAAACCCCATTTTTTTGTTTGTTTTGGGTTTTTTTGTTTGTTTAGCAAAGCTTTTCTGACAATAGTTACTGACAGAATCTCCAAATAATGGATGCAATTGTGGATAAATCTGGACTGGCAAACAAAACAGACTGGAGACTGTTCTCTGGCCCTGAGGCCAGCAGGCTTGGCACAGCTTGAATCCATGCCATTAACCTCTTCCTCTCACCTCAAAACAAGGTGATGTCCCCCCTACCCAGCCTGCCTGCTGTCCTATGCTAATCCCAACCATGTCCAGGCAGTACCTGAAAGCACTGGCTGACCCAGGCAAAACTGGGTCAGGGACCACACTGGCAGGGTAATGGTACAGACAGGCAGTGACACACTAGTGCTTGAGCCACACCAAACCTCTGCTTGGTTTCTGAGTAGAGAGAGATGGACAGCTGGAAATAACAGGTCTGACTCTAAACCAACACAGATCAGGAAAATCAGGAATAATTGGCCCACAAAAGGAAACAGCTATGAGAGCAGAATGAGGATCAGTGTCATTGTCAGTTGAAATAACATAATTCTAAGTTTTTTAATTTATCTTTTCAGGTTTCATCGTCCATAACTGTTTGACCACATCCCATGTATCAAATAACAATTTTCTTTGGGGAAATCATTGCATCCTGAAGACCTGAAATTGCACTGGAACTTGATTATGAGTGTGTGCTACAGCTTACCCTGAGGCTAATGAAGAAAGTGGCCCTCATCTTTGTCAATGGACAAATGATTAGTCTAGGAGGAGAACCCACAGGAAGCATTTGTCCATGTCCAGACAGACCATGGTTCTGTGGCCAGCCCGCACAGACAAGCCAGTGGACTTCTTTGTCAGAGCTCCACAAGTCAGGAAGTGCTGAAGACAATCGCTGGAGAGCCTGCTGCCAGGATCTCATTGGGCTTCATAGGGTTGGGACTGAGGGTAGCAAAGAGGGAGGGAGGGTGACAAAAGAACTGAGAGATGGGGAAAAAGAGACCTTGTTTGTCAGTCCACAGAGAAAAGTGGAATGGATGGGACTGCTCAACAATGCACTTGGCCAGTGGGAAGAATTATTTTTTTTAAAAAACTGAGAGTGTAAGCAACAGTGCATGCAGGTTTTTTTAGTGGCTGCAGCCTGTCTTGAAAAGATAGCAAGCCATAAGTCCTTGAGTCATCAATACTTTAGGAAGAACTGTCATTTTCTTTGGTGCCAGTAAATACAGTTGCCAGAAATTAGTCCTAGTATAACACAACTGTCTTTTTTTAAATCCCAGTGCGCATGCTTCAGGAAAACACATGGAACATTCATACAGAACAAGTAATATATTTTTTTGTTTTTTTAATGTTGACATTCTCTGGATCCTCATAAATACTTAAACAGGATTTGAAGGACAAATAATGTGACACTATGAATGCAATGAAATGCTATGTGTTTAGAAGCACTCCTTGCTGTCTGTCACTTGCCATTCAAACCAGAGGGATCATTATCTTTGTCATCCATGGCAGCCAGTGGTGACAACTTCGACATCATGCTAGTGTGAATCCAAAGTCAGAATTGAAATTAGGCACAGAAGTCTTTATTAATAGGCCTGAGCAGTAATTACTCATGTAACTTTTTGCATTTAAGGACTCTTGCACTGCTTTCAGGAAGAACTCACAGATGAATCAGTATGTCTTCAGCTAGTGGTCCTTTAAAAATGAAAGAAAAACTCTTGGACTGTCTGCAGCCTGTTTTTGTTGAATGTGAAGAATGATTCGTAATTTTTTATACTATCTTGAAATTGTACATGTAAATACAATACTATTAAAATTAAGTGGTATGGAGTGTGAAAGGCAATACATGGTTTTTCTAAGTTGGCCCAAAGGTCTATTAAAAAGCCTGTGGCATTGTTTACACTAAGAAATTCTCTGTCTTATATTAGCACTTATTTATCCTTTGAATTAGTGTATACAACATTGGGGGGGGTGTCTGGAATTCACATATGCATACATTTAATGCAGTATTACAATATATTTGCTATTTATCCTTTCTAATGTGTGTACATATTACAATTTATTTTTGTCTTTTATGTGTCCTGTTCAGTTTTTAATTATGAAGTGTAAGTATTTCTTTTTCTGGCAATAAAAGGTCTGTGTAGATGTGAATTTTACCTCAGAACCTGTGATAGATTCTTGTGGAATGTGTTTAGTTTATAAAATTGGAGGTTGTTGTTAAGAGATGTCAGCCTAAAGGC
The DNA here is from genome assembly GCA_013397295.1 of Polioptila caerulea. Lineage (NCBI taxonomy): Eukaryota > Metazoa > Chordata > Aves > Passeriformes > Certhiidae > Polioptila > Polioptila caerulea. The sequence goes on from VYXF01001531.1 coordinate 1,652,342, forward strand.
AGGAAGGCAATTTGGTGGCTAAAATTAGATATCCCTCTTTAGAGCTATTTACAACAAGACCAGGTTTGCATAAATGAGGTGGATTATTTTAATGAAGAGCACTTCTAGTAACAGGAGAGTGCTTTCCAACAGCTGTCACTCTCCATCACTCAATTATTTTTAAAGACATTGGCAAACCTTTTTTAAAAAAAGTAAGATTTAAATGACTGTTAGGATCCATTACACTTTGGTAAAAATCTAATGATGTACAAGCCAAAAAATATCAATAACTGAGTTAAAAAAAAAAGCCATTGACATGTTTGTAGCAAAGAAAAGGAAGCAGCACCTTCCTTTTTTAATGGAATCAATAAGAGCCATTAGGATTCCATTTGCAGAAAAGAAGCTTTTGGAAAGCCCATCATTTTATAAATATAGAAACACCACTTTGACATCAAGGAAGCAGTGAAAATGTATTCTTTGGCACTAAATAATACAGGAATTAGCAGGGCATTAGAGCTAAGGTTTGTCAGCAATCCTGGTAGAATGCTAATTTTTATTTCTAGAATTTGAAGAGTAAACTTAAAAGTTATACCAAAATAATTCTGCTTAAACTTTTTTTTGCTGATGTTGCCAAATGTAGGAATGTGTGCCCAAAATCCTATAAAGATCTACTATGTTAACTTTGAAGTATAAAACACAGTATTTCACTTCAAAGGAAATGAGTGGAGCAATTAAATAGATCTCTGTGTTGCTGTAATGACGTTGAAACCTTTGAAAGCAGCCAAGATATTGAAGGCAGAAAGACAGCTGTTGCACAGGCAGAATAACTCGGACAAAGGTAAGGTCAGACTATAAATATTTTATATAAGACAGTAGCTCCACCACCATGCCAAGGTAAACACAGGTTGCACAAGCAAACTAAAACTTGTTAAACTCTTAGGATGAAATTTAAAAGTTGACTTTGCACGAAGGCTTGGACCATGGATGGACAGTGCCAACCTTTCTGTTTTAAGAGTAATAACACAAAGATGAGGATATAACTCTGCCCTCAGATTTCTTCAAGCTGAAGTTATGTCATAAGAAATAAGGAGGCATAGGTGAGGTATCCCTTAGGCTTTCCCTATCCTCCTTCTGGGGTTGGAGGGGGTTTTTTTAAGTATTCCCTCCAAGCCATTGATAGATGCAGGACACTAGCCTCAGTAGAGATGCTGAGTTGATTTTCAATTTCTTACTGTTTTGATAATAGTCAGATGCACTGTTTAGCCCCCAGTTCAGCAAACTAATTAAGCACATTTATGTAACTGGACAAAAAGAGTTGCCTTTATTGGAACTTATGTAAAATCTTATGTAGTATACTTCCAGAATGAGAACTACAAGCTATCCATAATCTATTGTATCCACACAGAGACATAGAATTGTATATACTATTTTTATATTCTAAATATCACCTGGCAGAAAAACAACAGCTGTAAAGTGTTGTCCATGCAATAAAAAATAATGAGAATTTGGTATGTCACCATGTGCAACGAAGCAAGTTTGCTTTGAGAAGCCTGAAGTCAATTTCTTCTGCCTCTCCTAGTCTTCTGAATAGATAATTTCAAATGTTTTCCAGCTGCACCAACAATCCATTGGAAATATTACCATATACCTGTTACAGTGCTGCACGCCTGCTAGAAGGGAAAAATCAGGGTAAATCCTGAGAAATTTATGAGTGAGTAATCCTAGAGTTAAAAATAAAAATATGTTAAACAGGCAAAGAAAAAATACAACTTTTGATGCAAAGTATAGTTCAGTCCAGTTGGCTAAGAGGGATCAGTTTGATAATTTTTATCAAGTTGGATGAAACATTTAAATGTCATCCACAATATATCACAAACCTTACACACATGATACCCATGTTCCACATCCACAGGAGGAGAAAATGAACAGCTTGATTTAGTGGTTTCTGAAATGATCTCATATATAATATTTATCAGTATAATCACACATCACAGCATGTTGCTGTGGGTGCAAAAGAATGGATGCTTAATCAAATCCTAATTTCTTCTCCACACAAGAAATTGAAATGTTTATAGAGTGTCTTGTCTCTCTATTCTTCTGGGTAATACATATTTGTCTTTATAACTCAAATACAGTCTATCTGATTTTTTTTTAATTGTGCTATATGTGTTGACTCAACAAGTACCAAAAAAACCCCCTAAAAACTAAATGCTAATGATTATTTAAGCTACCATTTCAGCTGATGATTTGAAACATGGTAGGACCAGAAGCAACATCTCTTCAAAATCACTGTTAGGTATTCATGGACATTTGTAGTTCTACAAGACTGCATTTATTTGTTGGGTTTGTAATTTACCTACAGTTGTGCATGTCCCTTGCTGTGGTGGACTTTACCAGCCTCAGATGTGGTGTGAGGCAGGACAGACCCACCATCTGCTTTGGCCACCCTGAGCACCACAACCTCAGTGTTGACATGGGAAAACCACATCAGATGAGCACTCATTTTCTAACTTGAAAGCCAAATGAAAGCTGTGAAATGAAAGGATAAAGTATCCCTGATATTATAGAAATTAAACTCCTCCTTCCAGGTAAAATTAGTGCTTAGTTTCCTGCAGAGATGCTTCAAACTCAGACCTATAACTTATAATACTACAGCTACATGAGGGAATTTGTTTCATATTAACAGTCGCCTAACCTGACTATAAACTCAATCTGAGCCCTGATTTTGTATCATCATAAAGTGCAAGAAGATCTGGCCAGGAACAGACTAAAAACATCTAATCTAGCCTGGTAGCCTGGGATTCAACCAAGACTCCCTGACTGCAGCTGGCAGGGCTTGGAGTCAGGGTAGGGAGAGCCACACTGTCACCTGAGTACATGGCAGGACAGGCCTGCATGAGCACTGCTGGGATCCTAACCAGAGACCAGAGTATTGGCCCATGTCTTAATGTCTGTTAATGCTTTAATGATGAAGCAAACCAAGCTAAAAGCCTACATTTACATGAGACTGTCAGGTGCACATGAACTGTGTGTTTAACACTTTCACATCTTCTGGTTTTAATGATCTTCAGGAGTTAAGACCTGTGCCATTGCTGTAAACTAAAATGCTAACATACTCAGGGTGAAAAAAAAAAAAAGTATGGATAAACTTGCCTCCTGCCTTTAGGATCTTCCATATTTAGTTCCATTATTGTTGCTATCTGTTTTCTTATTATACCAAGATCAGTGCAATGCTCACTGATAGAACATAACATAGATTATGATGAAAAAAATATATATTCTGAAAGATTTTATAAGGTTGATACAAAAATATTTTGAAAAACAAATTAAAAAAAAAAAAAGAGTCCCCAGACTTCTATTTAACAGAAATCTGAAAAAAAAACCAAACCACCAAAACTTACAAAACTGTATCTATAGAGTGAAAAGGAGAAATGGAGTGAAATAACATGTATTTGCTGTAATGTTCAAACAGGTTTCTATTTATTAACTTTAATAATTAATAAGGTCTTGTTTCACTTTGTGTTCCCATTAAGATTTTAATGGAAATAAAGCTCATATCAACTAGATAGAGCATTTCACAAATATTTTCTAGAAGCTACATATTGCATTGGGTAGAAACAAAGCAATGGTATTATCTGTATCTTCTTGTTTAAGCATAAATTCTTTATATTTAAAAAAATCTTGCAATACTATGTCAAATTTAACAATATTTGAACATTGTTATGATATAGTAAAACGTTAAAACATTGCTAAACATACCTTCTCTTTCTTTCACTACTTTGTGTGGTGGTATATTGATTTGTAAACTTGTATAAATTTTGGAATTAAAGAAATACTGTGTTTTGGATTATTATTATTTTAGCTGGTGTGATATGAAACAAAAATATCAGCGGCTTTTTTGAACAGGCATCCAATTGTATCTGCAGCAGGGGAAGGTTGTGGAGATGGCACATGCTTAATTGCCTGCAATTGTTTAAATAGCTCCTAAGTTTTGGGGGGGAGCAGGGGGGTTCCTTTAAAAATAATAGAATTCCATTTGCAACCAAACTGCAAATCTGGGAGAGGCACAAGAAGACTGCAGAGCACAGACACTTGTACACGCAGGAGCTGATCAAGCTGCAAAGTTTGTGTCCCTTCCCGGCGTTCTGCGGCACAATAGCTCAAAGAGTAAACCGTGGCAAGGTTTGCGTGCTGTGCTCTGGGCCCGGCTGTACCTTAAACACCGGGAGATGACGAGCGTGTTTCTCTGGCACAGCTGCAGAGCACCGGGACAGGGTCAGCAGTAGGACTCCTTGCACACCCGCCTCCTCCCAGCAAGTCCGCACGGACCCTGCGGAGCGAGGGCTACGGTAAAGGAGGGCTCCATCACACACACCCCCACACCAGGGCGGGTCGCTGAGCTCCATCAGGGTCTTCCAAGGCTCGGGGACAGCTGAATAGGCTCTGAGGTGGCCACAGTCACCTGGAATGGAATTTTCACGTGAATTCATGGGAATTAAAATTTTTGCATAGAGTGTCGCCCATTCATACACAATGGGCCAGTTTTTAGACTTTATTATTTCTATTAATTTGATGAAAAATAGTGAAAAATTATTCTTTAAGTAACTTCCTTTGATTCCATTAAATGTTCCCATTTACAAGTCAAGGCAAACAAAATCCAAGCCTTGGTTCCCCACTGCCCATCATGCTAAATAGTCACTGGTAACTACAAAAAATGTATCTGAAACATTATCAGCTTAGAATTGCTGTCCCTTTAAAATGTACTTTCCACATGTTTCATTACTTGCCAAAGATGGAAGGCTGTGGAGAATCAATGCTAATAACTTTTCCTCTTATGCAGGGTGGATTTTATGTAACAATTATAAAATGAATGCACCTACTTGGCTCAGTGTGATTGAATATGGTAGCTCTAGAAAGAAGTGGCAGATTCGATACTGCATTTTACACAGTTGTGTGATATCTGTGAATGCAAGTAACTGTTAATTGTTACAAATTAATGATAGCTACTCCTTGAGGTTTTATCTGTAATGTACACATGCATATGAATATAGTCCAATAGCATCACTTGAAAAACATAAAGAATACATTGGGGGGTTATACAGTACATATGTTGTGCTTGTTTTATGGGTTTTTTTATTCAACAAGGAAACTGAAAGTGTGCTGCCTTGTTGTACAGTATTGTAGGATACTCTGCTGTGCACAGTTCCAAGTGCCTTAGACAATTGTTTAGCTCTTTGAATTATAGATAGATATGAATGAATATTTATAAATAGAAAAATTTTAAAATTACCTCAATAAAATTTTTCAGAAAATCTTTACTGAAAATATTTTGTTCTTGAATCTCTAGCATGTACATGGGCACACGCAGTAAATTCAGAGAGCCTCCAGAGGCCAAATTTAACTCCTCCCTCATGGAAATGAGATGAAAAAAGGTTCCTGAAACCTTCCTTTGAATTCTGTCAGTCTTTCAAACACACCTGATAAATTCCCTGTGTGTGGTGTATTCATGGAGACGTGCATTTAAAGAGGTGATACTTGGTTAAAAAATACAAAGTTAGGGTTGTAGCTTAATGGTTTGGAGACCTAATCTATGCTCCAAGTTTCCCCTTTTTTTATCAGCAAGAAGTGTTTTTTACCAGTTTCACTGACAGCAGATTTGCAGTGGAAATACATCCTCTGCACGTGACCAAAACTGATCTGCACAGCTGAGGGTTCAGCCTGGTCAGCAGTGCATCTGCCAGTCTTTTAACTTTCAAAGTGACTGACAATAACTTTTTTCTTTTAATTACTTTGCAGTAATTTCTTCTTTGCAAGAACTAAGAGAAAAAATGAGCATAAATTTCCTTCATTTTCCTTAACTTTTCCTTCTGCAAGCATAAAAGAAGTGGTTAGTGACCTGAGCTCTTACCCCCTCAGGCTCTGTAGATGCTCTTTGCTGAGTTCTGTTAGTAGCCTCTGCAAAGAACCCAGAGAGAGAGTGCAGTGGGATGGATGGCCTGGTGAGGCTTGGGAAGGAACCTGTTTTAATCTCTGTCCGAACATATAATACATATCCTTCCCCCTAAATACTTAAAATGTAACCAGGAAATTCAGAGGAAATATGTAAATTAAAGAAAGAAAACACTAAGACTTAACTTAACAGGTAAACTTATCTTACACTTAGGAAACAGCTGAGAGCAAAAGTTCATTTTTTCCCACATCCAAACTGGTACAAAGCTCCTAGATCAGATTTGGGGTGTGTGGATTGACAGCACTGCCACCACCAGACACGGAGGTCACCAGGTTTAGGGGATTGTGAAGTGCAATCCTGTCACCAAGTCTATGTACATGCACTTTTGTGGATGCCAGGGAGGTATGTCAGGAACTCGGAAGCAATAAGGAGTAATCTAATCTACATCATTACCCCACAAATAAATGCTAAGTACTGTGTTTTCAACAGCTGAGTGATTCTGCTCTTAACTGCCTTATGAAAATCCAGCTCTGCTATTCCAGCTGTCGCTGGGTTGGCAGTACAGACATACTGTAGGGAGGGAGTTGTTGCTGCCGGGTGCAGTCACGAAAAATCCCTTCACAGCCTGCGGTCATTGCAGGAGGGGACATTGGATCTCGTGTGCCGCGGGGTGTGTGCCACGCCCGCACACGGCTGACAGCAACAAGACCCTCACCGGGCACTTTTTGCACGAAAGAGGAAAGTCCAGCCTTTGCACAGATACGTGCAGATAATCCGAATCCTCCGAGTACGGAGTTACTTCAGCTGATGGAGCCGATCAGATTGGACTGTGCACGCAAGTGTGGTGTGATGCAACTCGGTAAAGATTCAAGACTTCAGGAAACAGCCAGAAGAGTGCAAATCTGGGTTCTTTTGGAGCTTTAGTGACACCTACTGAAAACCAATGAAATCCATCCAGATATGATTAACGCTAATACTTTAAGGTACATGTATGCATATATATTTAGCTGCATCCATGCGCATATAATGTGGAAAACTTTTCTGAATTTTCAGTGAAAACCTCTTCTTAGCTGTTACTGTTTTATTTGCCTGTAAGCACACGGAAAAAATCTGCTCCCCTCTGTGTTTTACACTTTCTTCTGAAAAGTAACAAAGCAGGTCTTAAAATACCAAGCATAGTTCTCCTTTTCTTAGCAAGGAGCCTGTACATGAGTGCCTGTGTTTGTGCACAGCCCCGCACCATGGTGTAGGTAACATTTATACAACTGCAGCGTCACACTGCAGAATGGGTCAGGCTGGAAAGGGCCGCAGCGGATCAGCGGGTCCAACCTCCCTGCTCAGGTAGGGCTATCCTAATGCACATGGCACTCGACTGTGCCCAGGCGGCCCTTGAATATTTCCCTCCAGTGAAGGAGACTGCACAGCCTCTCTGGACAATCTATTCCACTGTGTGATCACCCGCACAGTAAAGAGATTCGTCCTTCTATTCAGGTGGAACTTCCCGTGCATCAGTTTCTGTCTCTTGCCAGGAGCCATCAAGCAGAGCCTGGATCCATTCTCTTGACACCCTCCCTACAGATGCTCAAAGACATTGATGAGGTCCTCTCTAAGTTGTCTCTCCCCTGAACAGTTACAGGCCCTGTTCCCCCACCTATTCCTCGTCAGATATAAGAACTCAAACATGGCAAAACACGGTCACTACCAACACGTGTTACTTTGTTATTCACGCCCCGTCCTTCAGACTCAGCCCCCTCAGCGAGCCCGGCCCGCCCCGGCTGCTGCTGCGCACGCGCGCTGCACCTTGGCCGCCCGCTCCGCCCTCTGCCCTTGGGGGCGCTGGCGGCCCGAACCATTCCTCACTACTTCGAGGGGAGAACTGGGAAAATGTGTCTCCGATGAACATGCAGCTTGGGCCCACTGAGCCTCTCTTTTATCAAAACACTATTTCGATCTGAGAAAAGACTCTTTGTTGTTTGTTTGTTTTTAACTGGGAAACAAAAACTTACAAACGTGGCCGGACTGGCGGTTTGTCTCCTTCCCGCCGTAGCTCGTTGGTCTATCCCAAGATGGAGGACACGGCGGCGGGGCCCTGAGGCCTGGCCCGCGTGGGAGCGAGTGGGGTCGGGGACACGGGGAGCCGGCGGGGGACAGCGCCATGGTGAGTGTGCCGCGTTCTGTTCTCGGAATTGGCAGGGGAAGAAGGCAGGTTAGAGCAGGAGGTTGTCTATATCGGCTTAACGCGTTTTGTTAGGTAAGTAATGCCGGAAGCCGTGCTGGAAGTGTTTTTCCAGGTCCGATGTGGTGACTCGTAGGAGAGGCTTTCAGCCAGTTGAGAATACTTGGTGGGTTTGTTGATGCAGAAGGCACGAGTGTTTCGATGTGAGGGCTGTGCCCGTGTGTGGTGCTGCGGATGGTGCTCACTGAACTGCTGCGGTAGGAGCAGCCGTGTAAAGAACGCACGGAGCAAGATGTGTCTAGGTTAATTTCCTTTTGTCAGTTTTCTGTGTTTCTTGGATGAAGTGTGTTGCAGAATTCCTTTCTAGGGCTGTATGTGCTATTATCAGACATTAGCTGTTCGATGTATTGCCATTTCGCATCCGAATAAGCTGCATTTGCTGTTAGAGCATAAGAAATGTCTGTTGTGCGTGTGGGGAGGTGAGTTAAGCTCCCGCCGGTCTCTTTATGCTTTGTCTCCCAGCATGTGTTTATAAGGCATTGCCTTAAAACGAATACAGCAGCACAGTACAGAGAAAAGGTTCTCTTTAGGTGCATTTAATATTCCATTTTTTGTTAACAGTTAACCAAATTTTATTTTGCAGCCTCACAAGAAGAAAAAGCCCTTCATAGAAAAGAAGAAAGCAGTAACATTTCACTTAGTGCACCGAAGTCAGAGGGATCCTCTTGCTGCTGATGATACTGCACCCCAGAGAGTTCTGCTGCCCACACAGAAAGTAAATACTCACTTTTAATACTGGGGTTCATTCAGATAAGAAACACCATGGAGAAGAAAAGTTGGTATGCAAGTATCCAATTCAAAAACATAGCCTGAGAGAAGGTAGTTTTTAGTTCAGCTTATTTAAAAAATGGGATATTATAGGGAACTTCTCAGTTATGAGTAACTGTCTGATGGTTGAAGGATGATTTAGCTGGCATTAGAGGTGTAAATGTATTTAAACAACAACATTTGCCTGACTCAATGTGATAAAATAGGCATTATTGCTTATGTTGCTGATGGAAAGGTTCTCCTCAGACAGCACCCAGACATGGAACCAGCTGATTACAGCATTCTGATTAGCTGTAAATTAGGGTGAGGAGCGGAGAGAGGACCACAAGGACTTCAACATTCAGACCCTCTCAGTAGATGTGATGCTTTTCCTTTTACTAGTACGTTTTAAATGGACTTGAGTAACTAAATGTATTCCTTTTGATTATTTTTTTTCTCCCCCCTCTTCCTAGGGGCATGAGGAGCGAAGAAGGGAAGAGCAGCGCAAGTATGGTGTCTTCTTTGATGATGACTATGACTATTTGCAGCACCTCAAAGAAGCCTCTGGTCCCTCTGAGCTTGTCCCTTCTGTGCGTGGACAGCAAAGTAGAATTGTCATCACAAGTGAGGGGCACATAGAAGATGAAATTCAGAGAATTCCAGTAAGTAGTATTTTTGCAAATGGTAATGCTATTATTTGGGGCATTAACATCCTCTAGACATGTTAATTGTGTGTGTATATGTATATATTTATTTATGAGGATCCTTTCGACCCAGAACCAGACTTTTCCCACAAGTAAAGCCAGAAGCTGACAAGCCAGAGTTTATTGGTGAATATTATTTTGCTAGCATGATGTTAAAACAATTCAGGTACCCACAACAAACTTTTCTCTACAGAGGTGGCTTGCAAAGGTGTTTGCTTGAACAAGTAGTGTGTTTTTCTGGGGTGGGCGTTTGTTTTTAAGTTTTTGTGGAACTTTTGAATGCTCTTGGAGTTACGAATATGCCAGGTTATATTATCAACACACCATGTTTTTAAAGGAGAACGTAATAGAAACCAGATGGAATAAAAACAAACTTTTCAATTGCTGGCATAACTTGTAGAAGTTCATGATGCTGGATCATGAATTCCACATTGGAATGGGAAAGCAGTAAATGCTTTGAAGCAATGAAGTGTGCCATTGCCAGTCACTTGTAGCTGAGGGGGTTTGATTTAACCACATACTGTAGTTTTAGTCAAAAGCAATAGTACAGGTACAGCTTGGTGATACTACAGAGGGTTTAAAGTTAGGTTAGATATGCACGTTGTGAAGCTTTTAACGAGCCTTTCAGTAAAGGGGTGATTTCAAATGTGTGTTAGAGTTCTCCAAAACAGACAAAAAAAAGTTAAAAATTTCAGTGTGCCTGCTGTACAACCATTCTCTAAAGAGCTTCAGAGATGCAAAAAATACTGTCTCTGTGCCTGGAGAATCTTGACATGAGACTTGATGCTGCCAGCACTTTTGCTCTAGATAACGTAGTGCTTGTTGTAACATTTAAGTAGCACTCACAGAGTTTCTTTTGGGTACAGGAGCGTCAGCATGATTTTGTTAATGTGAGCTCAGGTAAGAAACCGAGGACAAATATATTTTGATCATGTTTTTCTGTTCCTTTTTCTAAGGCTCCATCCATTAAGTTGCCTTCCTCAGTATTTGCCACAGAGTTTGAAGAGGATGTGGGCTTGTTAAATAAAGCTGCTCCTGTTTCAGGTATTTTTCAACTTTCTGTGATGTGAGTTGCCATCTAGGAAGGAGATGGTAGTTAAGGCATCTATTGTGGTGTCACTTTTTTTTTGGCTTAGAACAGGCTCAGTAGCAGACATAAGGAATGATCTGTGAGAGACCCATGTTTCAATTCGAAACTTACTTCTGTGATTCGCTAGTGATTCTTGAACTTTGCTTGGAGAGGGTGAATCCATGAGCTCTTACTACTTTATAGAAAATACAAACTAATAATGGGAAAACTGTAGATAATACTATCAATTTATTATTCTGTTTGTTTAAATCCAAGTCTGGAACTGGATTTTCACTCAATTTCTTTTCAAATGCTTCAAATGTAGTGTTTACATTCCTTCATTAGTGTTATTTCAGTGTTCCAGTCTGTGAGTAGGTTTTTGTTTTGTATCCATGTTTGCACTGGACATTGACTCCACAGCTATCTCCATATTTTGTAACAGTAAGGAAGTGTAGCAGTTCTCTTTGTCCTGACAGAAGGATGCTAAAGACAGTTCTGTTAATTGCAGTAGAGAAACACTTTCTAACCTTTTGCAGTGTAGGAAATTTTAGAGTTGGAGTTGATGCTGGTAGTCAATCATGTGGTGCTTTAACTTGGATATTTTTTCTTTTACAATATTCTATATTAAAATACATTTACAGAAGCTTAAGACCTCTGGGAAATGTTTTTTTCTGAGTTATAAAAATGGACAAGAGATTGATGACCTGCCCTGGCTTCCATCAAATCCACAAATATTCTTGAGGAATTTTGAGATTCGTTGATTTAAGCTTTCTTTACTGCAAATTATCAGTCTAGCTGGATTTTTTTTGTTATCAGTAGCTTTGTAATGTCAGAGAAATGTAAATATTTATGTTTTGTTTTTTCAAATTTCTAGGACCACGGCTAGATTTTGACCCAGATATTGTTGCAGCTCTTGATGATGATTTTGACTTTGACAATCCAGAAAATATCCTGGAAGATGATTTTGTCCTACAAGCAAATAAACCACAGAAGCGGTAGGTAGAGCTTTGTTGAAATATTTGTCATATGTCAATAGGAGAGATGCTATTGCTGTTGCACGTGGTGGGAACTGCAATGGTTTCTGATTTCAAGTTGAATACTTTGGTGTGTTGAAAAAAGTATTACCTTGTGTTATTTGGATGGTAGCTTGCAAAATCAAATTTCTTATGTTATCCAAGAGATGGGTTTCATTTGTGATTTTGAGTTCATAGATTATATACAGTGTTTGGAATAGTAGGGTTCTTGAACTGTGTAAAACATTGTCATCTATTATATGTAAAAACCATCAGTAATAGTACTGATGAAAGCTAATGGGTATTTCTGAAATCTTTACAAACACTGCATTTTATCTACTTAGGTTTTGATATCATTCTCATAATTTCATAAACAGTAAGAAATATTGCTTGTTTTAATAGTCAAGAATGCAGCTGATATATTTCTGCTTTGGCATGTACAGCTCAATATAAAAATAACTTCAGTCTCAGAGCACAGATGCATGATCCAGCCAGCAATGCTTTCAGCTCTCAGACAAAAGTCTCACTCAGGATTTAAATCTGTTGTTGCCAAGTTGTTTCAGATAACCCAGCATGGGCCAGAGCTATGTAAAGATCCATATATTATTCCAAAACTATTTTATACTTCTGTTCAGGGGACCAGATGCTGAAGATGAATGGGAAGATATGGAAGATGATAGTGATGAAAAGGGTAGCTGCAGTACGGATTCAGAAGGTCCTTTATCAGATGATGAGGTTAATGGACGGACAAAAGAATTCCTTTTTATGCAAGAAGAAACCAGGAGTCGTTTCACGGAATATTCTATGACATCGTCAGTGATAAGACGGAATGAGCAGTTAACCCTGTTGGATGACAGATTTGAGAAGGTGAGGCAGCTCAGGAGCGTAACTGTGAAAGGTGTTAAATGCTTTTTGGTCTATTGGTTCATTTCCTCAGGCAGTGTCCTGTATACCCGTGCAGATTTTACTGCTTTTAGCAGTCAGAGCATCAAGCCACTGCTCTTTGCATGTATTCTGTGTTTAATACTGGGCACATTTAGAGGCTTGTGTTACCTAGGTTATGGTGTTAATTGCTATTGAAAGGCCTAGCACTGATGGTGGTAAACAAAATTACTCTAATGACTGCATGAGGATTCATGATTAGTGTTACACTTCTGTCTGAGAGGCTCAGTTGAACACAGCAAACCATTTACCTGGTGAAGTATACATTCATGAACTGATGTCAGAGCAGTGGAAATGGGGTGTCACTTTTGTTCTGAGCAGTGACAGGCTTCTTAAGGCATAGATTGAAATAATGCATCAGAATGAAAAACGTTTTCTAGAAGCTGATATATATATTTTTATAAGATAACTTTGTGAGTCCCATTTGGAAAGAATACTGACGGTAAGGTGGTAATCCTACTACAGATCTGTTTGGCAGTTGTTCAGCAAATGAGAGAAGAGAGGAAAAAGAGGCAAATAAAAAGAAATGTGTGGTTCTTCTTTAAGCTATCAAGAAGTTGCATGACAAATGTGGTCTAATTACAGATATCCACTTCTTTATTTTAGTTTTATGAACAATTTGATGAAGATGAGATTGGAGCCTTAGATAACGTGGAGTTAGAAGGCTACATTAACACAGACAATGCTCGGTTGCAGGAAGTCCTGGATGATTACTATAAAGAGAAAGCAAAGAAGTATGTATTCCCAGAAGTACTACTTCACATAAGTAGTTCTGTAATCCTCTGTTTATATGGAAATGTTGGGTGTGTTGTTTCAAGTTCATGTACTCAAAGATTGCATCCACAATAAAAGCAGCTGCATATGATCATGTATTATCCATTTGTAGGATAAAACTAAGTGAAGGAATTTTGTTGGTTTGAGTAGGTTATACTCCTTTTGTGTAATTGTGTTGAACTTAATGAAAGCAGTAGCTATTAGAGGCATTCATCCTCTTGAAAAGCAGAAATACTTCTTTTGTTGACTGTGTCTTTGTCCTGATGTTTTTAGGACATCTATTGTGAGCAGGCTTACTGAAGGAAACTTCATTTTTGCTTCAAATTTCATTGGAAATAGCTTTCTTGGATCTGGGTTTTTATTTATAAGGGAGTCTGGGCTTACATAATTATACATTTGTAAGGGAGATAAATGTTGGGTTTTTTTTCTCTGAACTTTTTCAAAGTTGTGTGAAATTGGATGCTCTTGAACCTGATGAAGATTTGGACTCTCCTGCAAATGAAGAAAGTGAGGAAGAAAAGGAAGAAATAGTAACTGTAGTTATTGAGGAGCCAAAAGAGACGTGGGATTGTGAATCCATTTTGAGTAAGTATTTTGGAGTTTGCTTCTTTGTTCTTAGGATTTCAAAGTAAATGATAGATGGTTTCAGAACTTTCCTTCAGGTGTTTCAGGTAAAATTGTTTATTCTCTGAGCACGACAGGAGGAATTTCCGAAACCTAAGTTGCAGTACAGTTCATAATTTCTATTTGCAAGCCTTTCTTGACTTTCTTTTTTCTTTGTGACTTAGGTACCTATTCGAACTTATACAATCACCCAACACTTATTAAGGAGCCATCAAAGGTAAAATAATTAAACTTACTCTGATGAATAACACCGGGAAAACTTGAGATAAATGTGTTTGTTTTCTCAATGGGTATCTGTTTTAAAAGACAGCAGAAATGAGGGTTGTGGAGGGCTCTGGTATTATTTCTTCACTGAAGAAGGGTTTGGTTATATTTTTTCTTATTAGAAGGAAAACTGAGTCAGTTCAAAATTTCTGTAATAGCTAGGCAGAAACAGAGCAAGGAATTTCCTTTGTTGTTATCTTTGGGACACTCTTGTGTCATCTATTCAGGTTTATTTTCCTATGGTCTGAAACAATTTATTCTAGTTCTTTGGTGTTCCATATGTTCCCCATCATTCAAGCACAGCTTGATATCCCCAAAATTGAGATGAAACCTTTTTCTTGCAAGCTTATAAAGGAATATTAAGTGACTATTTAAATTCTTTATTTATTTAATAATACTTAAGTGAAAAGGAAAAACGTTTTACTTGTTCTGGAAGACCAGATTTTGTCACAGATGTGTTGATTTCTTATTTTGGGATTAATGTGTGTTTTTGTGAAGGAGTTATATAGTATGAGGAGACTTAACATTTATTACTGTTAAATCTGGATCTGAAGTTTTTACACTGATAAGGCAGTGCCATGTGCACTTCTCGGAGAGAAAGCTAGGGGCCACTAATTCACATGCACTCTCTATTTTAGCCCAAGCCAATAAAAATTTCTCAGAAGACTGGAATTCCCCTACACATCCTGCCTCAGAAAGGTCTCACTGCTAAGCAGGTGGAACGCATGCAAATGATAAATGACAGTGACCTGCCAAAAGCATCAACACAGCCTCGTTCCAAATCTGAGAGCAAAGAGGATCGCAAAGCCAGAAAACAGGCAATAAAAGAGGAGCGAAAGGTACCCCTGACTGCAGATAAAATCTTGCAAAGCATTTTATGTTACCTGGATTCTGAACTTGGTTTAAAACTCACTAGTCTTGTCTGAAGGTAATGGGAAAAACTTGCAGGTCGCCAATTATTGCTTCTTTTAAAAAAATCTACTGGAAAGAAAGTTAACATGATACTTTTGTCTTACTGGTTTCCAGTATCAAAACTTGGGGTCTGTTACTGTGGCCACTACTGCAGATACAACTGAAGGAACATCAGATTTCCTTGCAATCTAGAGTAGCAAAGGAACTAGTTATGATGTCTCAGATCACACAAAGTGAAAAGTGTCTAAGAGAAATGTGGGCCATCCTAATTGGCTACAATGAAATCCTAGTTGTCTTATTTAGGAGCCTATTAGAAGCTTCAGGTAACCAAAGATGTTTAACCTGTTGGTAGACATATTAATTTGACTACTAATAATTAGTGCCGTAAATAATATTATCCAGATTGCTCTTGTTTTCATGATTTAGAGGAGTTATTTGGTATGGTTTGATTTTGCATGTTAATTCCTATTTTGTAAATTTCTTGTATTCCTATGTACAGGAACGCAGAATGGAGAAGAAGGCCAACAAGCTGGTCTTCCGACAGGAGAAAACAAGACAAGAGAAAGAGTTGCTCAATCTGAAACAAAATGTGCGAGGTCTGAAGCTGTCCTGATGAAACTGAGAAACTTACTGTGCAAACATCCCTAATTTTTCATTTGTATTGAGAAGGGAACTGCTAACTCACACCTTTGTTAGTCCTGCTCAAAGGGGGTTGTTCAGATCTCACTGTAACAAGACCCAGTAACTTGTCATGTTTTCTGAAGTGAAATTCTATATAAAATAATGTATTGGTGATATCTATTCTGTGATGAGTGACATGGCAATTGCTGCAAAGTTTCATTACAGTAGAAACATATTAAAATTACAAATATTTTTCTTACAAGTTATCACTGAACAGAGTTATATATATATATAGTTGTTGAATGTATTCAACAAAACAGCAGGATCCTACAGATTTGATCTGCTTAGATTCTTCTATTAAATTATTTCAGTTTACAAAACAGTATTTTCATTTGTGTCATCTCTCTCTTATACTGGTGGTTGAATATATTTCCCTGCTATGATACAGTTTTGTAAGTCAAGGAGTTTACACCCACTCCTCCTTGGTTCTTTTTTGGGTAAGTTACTGTTTTGGTACTACGATGGAAGCCTTTTTGTAAACAAAGGTGTCTGAAAAGCTGTTGTGTAGCTGGATATCGCTGTTACCTCACCTGGGCTTTACATTTCCTGGCAAATAAAATGCACAAGGGGTGTTGCAGTTACAGTAGTCAGTGACCCTTAATGTTGCCATTGGAACTGGCTTTGGTAGAAGTACTCAGTCTGAGTAGGACAGCAAACAAACAGTAGATGTTTGGATAACAAGTGTGTGTTGCAGATAGTCACTGTCTTGGTGTTTCTGAAATACTCTTCCTCAGATCTTGTGTTAAACCTATTTCATTGGAATACAAACTTATTACCCACTACAATTTTTGTTAAAACTTCTTGAAGATGAGCTGAGAGCCAAAATCTGTAGGTTTGGCATGAACTTAAATGTTTATACTGTGAACCTGAATTATTTTGATAGTGACCAGTCCATAACATGAATGCAATGAATAGGATTTGTAATCAGCCCCATATCCTTCTCTATTTATAAAAACCCCTTGGCTTTAGATCTGTATGTTACAGATAGAGCAGTCTTATGCCTTTGTGTGAAAAATTAACCTTTTTACTGGAAGGGACATGGTAACCAACTCATCAGTGGAGTGGCTTGACTTCTGGTGAATTCAAAGCCTCTTCGATATTCCTTCAATAGTTCTGTGGAATACTAGATGGAGACAAGCTGACAGGGACTGATGAAGTCTTTTAATGCACAGAAACAATTCAAAATACTTGTTTTTGTTGGAAGAAGGCTTTTATAATATATTTTAATTGGTAAAGTGACATAATTTTGGAGAAGGGAATAAAGAGGCATTTGAGTCTGCATGTCTTGATCACTGCTCAGAAAGCTGAAGTATCAATACAGTATACATATCTAGATTAAGCCTTCATTTTCTAGAATTGTCTGTTAACAGAATCAATAGAAATAACCTGTAAAATTATAAAAATTTCAGTGTTTTCCTTTAGCTGATACCTGTACTAGTTCTCATGTGTTTGACGAGCTTAAGCAGGGTCTGCCTATGTCATAATTGCTAATTGTGTAATCACTGATTCTATGGTAACTGGAATACTGAACACCCAGTACTCATGGCTCCTGACAACAAAACAGAAAAGGAAATCTGAGAAGCAATTCTGTTGAGATGAGTCAGATACCAGGAAATAAGTTCAATGGAACAAGTAAGTAACAGATGCTGTTCAGTGCTTTGGGGTGGAATATGATTTTGTGGTTTACCAAAAAGGACAATCTTTCACTAAAGCCAGTGCACATGTTCTTTGCTAGATTTCTCATCACTGATTCAGTGGTACTGTGCTTATACCTAAAGTCCTTTAAAATAAAAGCAAAAACAAAGGAAAAAAATTAAAAACCTTGAGGGGATGAGAACACAATAAAGAGGTGGGGGAGGCAGAGGAAGGCACTTGATAGGAAAAGGGTTGTCCAAACTAAGGACAGACACAGCTGTTGCTTGGAAACAAAAGAGGAAAGACATTTAAACAGAGGCAATAGGAAAGGAGTCAAAAAGATTACAGAATTGCTTTGTTCCTCTGCACTTGTAATCAGTGAAACACTGCAGTAACCTTAACTGTGCTTTGGAGTGTGCTAAAATCCCAAAGAAAAGGTAAGAAACAAAAGCAGTCATTCATTTGCTAAGCAAAACAAGGATTTCTTTTGTTTTAGCAGGAGCAGGTAAAAAACACTTGCATGAGAAGTCCTTACAGAAGTTAATTTAATTAAGTATCTCAGTAGGTTACAAGTCAAATGAAAAGGACTCTCTTCCCTGAAGTTTTCCCAAAAGCTGCTTTTGTTTAATACAAGTCATGTCCCTGCTCTGAAATGAGTGTGATTGTCTTTGGAAGGACCCGAAACTATTTTTTGTGGAACTTTAACACCTGGTTTTTTTCCCAAAAAATTATGATTTAAACACAAATCTCAACAAATTTAACATCTTTACAAAGATGATCTTGGAATACTGTTTAGCATATAATGGAAACATTCCACCTTGATAATGAAGATTCGGCTGTAGTTTGTGTGACACTTTCTACCTAAGCTGTTACTGGGTATCACTAGGTCCTGCTGACATCCAAACCATAAATCTGGGTGGGTGCAGATCACCTGCCCTGAATTAAGGCAGTGATGGACTTAAGCATTATTCCACCATCTCCTCAGCCAACTCTGATGTCATTGTGAAAGCACATACCTAAGCAGTCATGTGGAAAACAGAATGCTGCCTGTCACAGCAAAGGAGAGCTTGTGCTTTGTTGGAACAGGATAAATCAGGAGGGAGTTCTGCAAAAGGGAACCCTGGTATGCAATGGGAGAGTTGGATTTGATAATTCTTGGGTCCTTTCCAGTTCAGGATATTCTGTAATTCTGTGGAGATGTCCCTTTCTGACAATGAAGTACTGTTCCAGCAAGAGCACTCTCCAAATGCCGACTGCAGTCATGACATCTTCTGCTGTGTAACCGAGACCCTTGCATGCTTTGCATTTTTCACAACTGCCTGAAGTCAAGGTCTGGCTCCATCTACAACCTGTGGAAAACACTTTTGCATATTTTGTGGTGAAAACCCCTTCTTTTTAATGGAAATTTCAATGCATTTAGCTGAAATGGGTAATGAGCACTGGGGAAGGAGGAGGTGACTGCTGGTACAGAAGTGGGTTGAACAGGTTTAAAACAGCAAATTATCTAGTAACTGCTTTCATTAGTGAATTTGATTAGACAATTTATCATGTACAGATACACTGTGAATTCATCCTGTCTTGCACTGTCTTAATTTACTTGCTTGTCCAAAACCATGTTTACTATACACTGAAATTAAAATAATGTATTTTCTCTTAGGGAGGCATAAATTGCCAATGTGCAGTTTCCTTTTTTTTTTGTTCCAGGATTTTAGGCTAAATTTGTTATTTCAGTCTTCTTGGAAAAAATTTACTAACAAACTGTCTGATAAGTAGTCCCTTTGACAGCATAATGTGGGCACCAGGCTCTGTTCCAAAGCCTGCTGAAGAGAATGAAAAGATTCCCCTTGACCTCCCTGATCCCTGGATTACAAACTGAATGGGTGGCTGCACAGTTTGCCTGGCACAACCCAAGTGCAGGGTTTTTCTGCAAGGGGTGGGGCTCTGCACCTACCCCTCTGCTCCTCAGTTTGTGTTACTGATCCTGTGTCTCTGTGGTAGATGAGATTAGCCCTGCAACAGTGCTAAAACCTGATTTGGCAAGGAAGAAACCCAAACAAAACAAACAAATAAAAAATACACTGAAATCAGAGTGGCTCCAAGAACAAAGACAAAGGTGCAATTGCTTTGCATTAGTAGTTCCATGTCTGGTATCTCAAGGTTCATCAAGAGCATAACAGTTTTATCTAGCAAGATAGTTGGAAAAGAGAGAGCTCTCTGTTATGAGAGGTGAGAAGTTTTGTGTCACTGTGACTAGTGTGAGATCCAAGTCCTATGATGGCTCTCCATGCCCTGATGATGCAGGACTGGTTTGCTCCTCAGTGAGTGAGGCACAGGTAGTTGCTGCTCTTCTGGTACTGCGGAAGAGTATTCCTCTCAATTTGTTGTCAAAAATGTCTAGAAACAGAAGGTAAGGACCTGAATCATATGTGTAGAAAGTTCAAAGGGAAACAAGGATTTAGAAGTGTGTGCTTTAGTAGAATGAGGTGCGTTTTAGTCCAGCTGAGCTGTAACCAAAATGCATGGCTTAGGCAACTGCTTAATTCCTATGGAAAGAGAGTGGACAGCATGGAGAAATTATTAAGATCAAGAGAATAACTGAGAACTAGAAAGGGGGAGTAAGCAAAACGAGATAGCAACAGGGTCTTTAATTTAGCAACTGTGGATGGACTTATGATTCACAATGCAGGAAAGAGGCTTTAGTTTGATCCTTGCTTCCATGGTGTTCCTCACAAAGGACATTGCCCATCCTGTTGCAGAAGAGTGAGAATGATGCTAAAATCTGAGACACTTCTGAACCATACAACCTCTTTTATTGTGAGGCATGGATCTTCCACAAATTTGGCACTGGATATCTTATCTACTTGAAATTTCCCCATGCTTCCAGCTGCAGGAGCTATCCCTAGGATCCATCCTTTTGTGTTGTCAGGTTATGGGTGCTGGTAAGCAGCTGTTCCCATTCAGCCTGGGGCTGTGGCTCTTTCAGTGGTGTGGGTGGGATGGGCAGCACTGCTGTTTGTCAGGGGAGACCCCACCCTGGAATACATTTAAATACATTTAAACTCATACATTTTACATTACTAGAGAACTAGTAATGAAAATATTGNGTTCCCATTCAGCCTGGGGCTGTGGCTCTTTCAGTGGTGTGGGTGGGATGGGCAGCACTGCTGTTTGTCAGGGGAGACCCCACCCTGGAATACATTTAAACTCAGAGAACTAGTAATGAAAATATTGACCCCTGGAACAGGATCAGACTGCTCTACCTTTTAACTAAAAAAGAAAGATAACCAGGTGTGTGTGTGTGTGTGGCGGGGGGGAGTCCAACGGGACAGCTCCTGTTGACAGACCCAATCTGTTCTTCTCTGTATGTCATTATTTTGACTGCTCTCCAGCCTGTCCCTGAGCAGAACAAACTGGAAATTACTTCTATTTCTTAGTTGTGTTGAACCACAGCTGTACTTGGACAGCTTTTTAAAGTTTTGATGAAATCGTTTAGGAGTTAAACTGAACCCAAAATAAATACTGCTGCAGCTCCCTAGTCCTGAATATAAGTAATTTTATAGCCTGGGTAAGAAAGCATCATTAGCAAAGCATCGCTCCAACCCAAAAACAACTGTTTTTTGTTGCACCTCAGCTGATCCAGTATTCCAAGAAAGCCATCAACAGGAAGTGCAAGCCCTTCAGTATCTTGAAACAGAGACTATAGGCAACAGAAATCACCACTGTGAAGAAGCAGCCCCTGCAAAAGGTATAGAGAAAACTGAAGTGTGTGTGTTATCTCCATATGAAGTCTTTCATCCAGTAACACTATTGTTTCCTCCAAGAACAAAGCCTGGATGTTGTGGATGAGTGTCACATATGTGCTTGACTGGGTGCCAAATTCTTTCCTCCCCCTCCCTGTGCTGCTGGTGTTTGAGAATATTTCTCTGTTGAGAAGCCAAATCAGTAGATGTCATGCCTACCCTGGGCACATAAATGTTTCTGCTCTTCGAGCAAATGTTTAAATATATATTGTAAAGACAATGTGACTCTCTAAA
Source organism: Polioptila caerulea (assembly GCA_013397295.1). Classification (NCBI taxonomy): domain Eukaryota; kingdom Metazoa; phylum Chordata; class Aves; order Passeriformes; family Certhiidae; genus Polioptila; species Polioptila caerulea. Next base: position 1,673,906 of record VYXF01001531.1, read on the forward strand.
AGATTTCTCTTCACCAAAATCTTAAAGAGTGCATGATTCAAGGTAGTTGGTGCATGAATGCCTGAAGTTGAACTTGAGAGCTGCCCTTTCATGGATGAAGTTGCAGAGATTCACTGCCATTTTACTGAAGGGTTTAAAAATTTATTAGAGATGAACTTATTTACAGAGACAGAGGAAAAAGATGCTTAAGCTCTTACTGTAACAAGTCATTTTGCTGAGGAGGAGGTGAGTATCATGGACTTGCATGGATATTATTTTATCCAGAGATGCCAATTCACTGTTGATTTTGTTGACTGCTGTTGTAAAATCTCCTTTAAAATCAGTTGTGGGAAGAAACAGATGTGCACAAAGGTTTAAAGTTAAAAGAATGTGACAAGTGGAGACGAGAAGGTGTCTTTTCTAATAGTGTCTTTTCTAATTCTTCCTACGTGCTCCTAGGTCTGCCATGACCCTGGTATTTTGTTGGAGTGCATTGGTGTTTCATTCATCTTCTGGTGCTGTCAATAGACAGTGAAGGGCTGAACCAGCTTCCCTGTGCCTTTCAAGAAAAGCAAATTTCTTTTGTTTCTAACATTTTCTTTTTCTTCCCTCATTAAAAAATAACCCTTGCTCTAAGATATTTCTGTCCCTTGCAAGAGGGGAGTGTAGTTTGTGTCTTCCATTTCCATTATAGAAACAGCCAGGGAAGAAATCTAACTGGAAGAAGCATTATGAGTATTTTCTTAATTCTATTCAATTGGCTAAGCAGGACACAAAAGCTGTGAAGGAGGGCCACTGTCTTCCACCTTCTCTCCCACCAAGCACCAGTCCAGATTTGTAGTCTGCTTTCTTATTGCAGTTTTTGTACTGATCTTTGATAGGGCAGTGACATCTCACTAACCACAGATGGGATTCAGCTTTGCACCCCTGGCACAACAGAATGCAAACATCAATTCCCTCCATAGGATCTAATTTTCAGCTCTATTTTTTGGCTTGAATTGAGTAGGAATGCAAGGCAGAAGCAGTGGGGGAGGAAGAGGAAATAATTATACATTTTAGACTTAAAGGCAGCAAGTCTGGGGTCTGATATTAACACTTCAGGAGGAGAGTCAGGATAGCTGTAATACCCCATAAAAAAGGCTGAAATGCACCCTCTCTCCATTCAAAACAAGTAGTGTACACAGGCTCCCCCACTCTCATGGGGGGCTTTTCCACCGTCCCCTTCTCCACCCAGCTTTGCAGACAGGGAAAGGCATTTAGAAAAGGACAGGTCTGGTTTACTACTTAATACCAGGTTCAGCCTTTGCACAGAGCTCCCTGTGTTTAAAGTTACAGATCCAAAAAGTGCACACACAGACAATATCCATGATAGTGTGATTTATAAAATGAGGAAGGGATCTTGAAAAGGGCCTCAGGTGATTCCTGCCTGCATTGGGAAGGCAGAGAGCAGAAGGGAGAAGGGAGGCTCTTTGGACTCGCTTCTGGAGCAGGAATTCATGACTGATAGCAAAAGCAGCTGCCATGAATCCAGCCTCTCTCTCCTAGATGACAGCAATGCAATATAAGCAGCAGGACACATCTTCCTTCCTTGATTGGGGTCAAGCTCCTCTCTGAATTTCCACTGCTGAGTTCTTTAATGACTCTGTTATTTCTGGTCTTATTTTACCAGCTCTAAGAGCAGACCCTCCCTTTCCTTCTCCCTCTTGGAGGAAACCAAGTTGTGTAAGAGCAGCAGTAGTTGTGGAGAAAGGAATTGGAGAATTGCTTTTTAGGAAGGACAAATTGCAGAGTGGCCTAGTGAGGATGTATCTCCTATACTACAGGACCGTATATCCTGTACTACAGGACTGGTGAGGAAGTACATGGATTGTAGGAAGGAGGAAAAGATTTCGGTTTTGTCTCATCCTCATCCAAATAGAGCCCAAAGCTCCCCACTGTTCCCTGAAGTTCCAGGTGTCCCTGCTGCACCCTTGAAGCCAGAAATCTGCCCTGTCTCATCCTCCCCTCCCCTGTGCTCAGAACCATTTTGCCCATGCTACCGGTCTGGAGCAGGCTTTTGGTGGCTGCTTGGGCCATTCTTCTGTATTGTTACTGAGAGAGGTAATTTGCAAACATGCTGTATCTTTAGTATTAAGATAGGGACACTTGGGCTGCTTTTGTAAAAGGTGCTAGACACAGAGGAATGGTCTGAGATCAGTGTGAGGGCTGAATGTGACTGACCCTGAACACTGATTGTTCATTGCAATGAGTTGGATTGTACCTGCCATAACAGTTGCTGAAGAGCTTTAAGCAGAATCAGGGCAGTAATACTGTCAAAAAAGATTTTAGAAAGCACCACTGCATGTTCTACACAATGCTGCTCCACACCCAGAAACCTGACTCTTGGATATGCTTCAGTTGATGGGGCACAACTGTGTCAGCAGTGTTTTGCTAAATCACAGAATCAATTTGTTTGGAAAAAATCTCTGAGTTCATTGATTCCAACCTATGACCTGGTGTCCTTGTCACTGCCCACCTGGACAATCAGTAGCATGCAGCAATCAGTGTGCTGAATTAAGTCCAGGGAGTCTCCTGGTGATATCCCTTACCCAGGCTCCAGCAAGGAGCAGAATACCCCATGGTTTGAGTCGGGCTGACATCCAGGACACTCCATTCAACACTCCACAACAACCACCCTTCTTTTATTACCTGTAGTTGTTATCCCTCTGGTTGACTACATTGATCTGGGACACCCCCCAGACAGAACTTTTTCTCCACTGTCATCAGCCTGACCCTTGAGATCCAAGGCTTCACACCTATTCTGTAAAGGCCCCTGGGAAGGCAAGAGAAGCCAGCAGGGGATTCGAGCAGGGACCTCTTCTCATTTCCCTGCTTTTAAGTCTCCTTCTTCAAGAATAAGGTGAAGAGAGGCAGGAGAGGTGAAGCTCCTCAGATTCTTTTGGATCTTCCATCCACTGCATTTCCCTCAGGGATGGAAGGGTGCAATTCTACGAGTCTACTTCTCTTTTGCACTCTCTGGTACTTCTCAGCCTCCCCACCTCCTCTTTAAGCTCTGCCATCAGGCTGAGCAGACCATCCACCTGTTCACAGGGCATGCAGGTGTCTTTCCCACTATTCTCCAGCACTTAACACCAGGCTCAGACACTCCCTGCAGCCAGAGGCCTGGATATTCATGGGCTTCTCAAGGAACTCTGCTCACACTAGTTAATTGTGAGGTTGGGAATGGGTAGGACTAGGACGAAGATAATAAAATCTGCTTTTATTAATCCCCAGGATTTATTCCTGAAAGCAATTACTGTTTGCTGAGTTAATACCATAAACATGCATTTTAATGTCGCAAGTGTTTTTCTAGAGGAAGGTTTTGTAGTTCTGCTAAGTTTGTACTTTGGAAGCTGATGGAAATTCATCACCTGCTGGACACCTGCTGCTGGGGCTAGGTGTTGAACTGCATCTTGAGTGCTCCAGTAAAGCAGGGGAATTCTTCTCCTGTAGTGTATAAACTGTGACATGAGCTGTTCCTTTCTTATTGTCAGGCTATATTCAACATCCATTCTGCTCTCAAAGGTTTACTGAGGCTCCACGACAGAGGGACATGGAGTTTTGTGAGGAACAAGCTGTCTGCCATGCTGCAAACTCCACCAGACTGGCTTTGGTAAGCAAACACAGTCACACCTGTCTTGTCCTGGAAGCAGATTTGCTAAACTGTAGTTCGTGGTCAGTAAAGGTCTGTATTAATATAAGACTTGAAATTCCAGGGAAGTTGATAAACTCTTACAAGACACATGATGAATATCATCTAGGAGTTGCCCATGACTGGAGCCCTTTTTCTGATTAAAAAAGTGAGAGAATATGACAGTACAAAAAGCTTGGGACAACAACTTCAGACTCTTCTGCAGTTATGTTCCAGGGTGACAGCTGTAGCAAATCAGAAACCTGGCAGCTTTTGCAGTACCTTGAGCAGTACCTTGAGAAAGTTCTTCCTGTTCTTTAGGGCTCCCTGGTGTTGGAAGGTTTGCTATTCCCTAGTGACTAGACACAAGGCCAAAGGGCAGAGCCCCTTGAGGGAGACAGAAAAGTAGAGCTAATCATCAGTGTCTTGAAGTGAGATCCTCTTCTGTTAGAGAAAAGAGAATAATATAAACAGTTCCTTTAGGAGGGTACTCTTGGTTTGGGGGGATTTTGTTTTAGTTTATTTTTTTAAGACATTGAAAAATCTTATTCCTCTTTCACCTATTTGGAGCAGGAAAAATGGCTTGCAAATATGAGAGGGTGGACCTTCGGCCTGTTCCTTCCTAGCATCGCTTCAACAGCAATTTGGAGAATTTTCACTGGGGTCTATAAGCTCCTTGCTAGAGTTGAGTAATGATTGTGCATCTTTTTTTGCTAGGACAAACAACCATTGACTGAGAGAAAAACTCCAACCTTAACACCTGCTGTGTTAACACTTCTGGAGAGAGTACAAAAAGACAAACATAAGCCAGGAAAAGAGTTCATTTAGTCATATTTATGTTTTTCTTATAACAAATCCTGAGGTACTTGAAGAGAGGAAGGCATTTTAAAGCAGATCCTAGGCTTCGGACGTTTTCTGATAAAACAATGTAAAATCATAAAGCTTGATTTTTTTTGCTGGGCTTTTTTTTTGCAAGTCTTGACATGAAATCCTGAACTCATTTCTGCACAACACTTGCTACAACTGAGAAAGGGCAAAAAATTTCCAGGTGGATGTTGTTGATAGTAAATGGCTTTCCTGGTCATTATTTTGATTGGCTGTGTGGACTGTATGCACAGAGGTTTTAATTTGGGTCCTCAGGAGGGACTCAAATGCATTGTCATTTAGTGATCCTCAAACAGAAGAATCTACACAGACTTAAAATACACGTTCTGGCTTTGGGGTTCCTTTTGCCCGTAAAGAACTCAGTAACTTTTAATCTTCAATTTTTATATTTATTCCATCCTTTTTACCTTAAATCCATTTAGATGAGTTACGAAGCTTTGTGTGTTGTTTGTTCCAAATGCCCTTGTTGATTCAGCCTTAAAATTAACATCACCACTTCCCTAAAATAGTTCCCTCTAAGCAGGATACCACATAATATACTTTCTAGAACTCATTGCTATTGGAAAGCATGACCTGCGTCAATCTCTGGTTAGAAGATTTTTTTAAAGTTATTTTAAATGTTATTTGTAGTATAACCTGTGAATGATAATACATACTGCTCCTTGTATCAATATCTTTCATCCCTACATTTCTGAGGCTTGAGAATTTAGGTAGATTATCATGTCTTATGGCAAGTAAATTTCAAAAATAATGATCTGCAGAGACCCCTTTAGAAATACTGAAGAAAACAGGAAAATCTATGGGTGTATCTGCTATGAAAAATTCTTCAGGAAAATTTGGATAAAAAATAATAATTTTTTTAATTTCAATATTATAATGTAAAAAGAATTTGTTTGCTTTTGTTATATAGAATATTCTGTGTCAGCGTTTGCAGTAAGAGATCCTTCATATTAATTGAAGCAATCAATTTCACTGAAACCTGTTGCAGAGCTCCTCAGGGCCCTAGTACAGGCTGCTGAGAATACTAATTTTGGTGTTGAATGTTCTTTGATTTGGAACAGCCTCATCCCGAGCAGGCAGTGCCTGTGCTCTGCTGTAACAGACATCTCGAGAGGATTTGCCACTCCATAGTGCAGACCTCTCCAGCAGATCTTGTGCACTTCCAATGTGCTTCCATTGTCCATGTGTGGAAGATGCCAGCATTCACTTCAGTAACAACTATGTTAGGGTGACAGTGGGGGAGTTCTTCTTTCTCCTGAATGTTTCATTTCCCAGACCATGATGTTTGGTGCTCCTGCTCCTCAGACCATGAAGTCAGCGTGGTTCCCATCTCTGGACATGCCAAGCCACCTCAGAGCAGCAAGAAGCCCTCCCAGCCTCTGTTTAAGGTGGTTGTGGTGCTCAAGAGGATGGCTCAGATGGCTTGCATGCCTCTGAAATGCATGCAACTGCAAAACATGCATTCTTGACAGGAAATGTGGCCAAGAACGATTCCCTGTAGCCAGCAAGGTGTTTTGAGCCTGGGAGAGAACCTTGTGAGAGTGTTTGGAGCATGGTATGAAAAGGAACGTGCACAAAACAGTCAGTTGCAGAGATTCACTGTCAAAGATCTTGCAGGGTTCTTCCGTGTGCAGTTTTACTGTCCATGGTTGCTGTTGGGCAGTGGGAGGATCCTTCAGCCGTGAGGAAGACTGCAATGGGCATGGGAGTGTCCAGTCCACAGTGCCATTATCAGCTCTAGCCCTCTCCTTCACTGTGCCAGCTACAGGAACACTGCTGTCAGTACCCAGTGGTGTCATCTGTGTTACCTGGGACTCTGTTAACAGCATAGTAACTCCTGTGGTTATCACACAGGGTCTTGCAGACCCCCAAGAGGGATTTAGTGATACCATCACCATTCTCAAGGTTTAGCTGCTGAATTCTGAAACCTAGGCCTTGACAGGCTTGACACCTCCTCTCCCTAGGGATCCTGGCAAGTCCATGTGTCACCAGGGTTGTAGTTGCAGCCAGTTCACAGAGGCTTGGGACAGCCATTGTCCCCAGTGTGTCCCTGGGACAGAAATCCACACTCACATCTAAAACAGAGGACAGTGGAACTGTGAGAAAGTCTGGTGTAGGTGAGCTTGCAGGTGCTGGGTGCTGCCAACTGCTGCTGCATTTTCTATAAAACTTGAACTTTGCCAGGTGCTTTACAGAGCACTTTGGGCAGGTGAGAAATCAGTTTCAGTGCTATGCAAGACCATTTTTTAGCTGAGAAAGCAGATGTGAGAAACTGAGTGGTGCAATTAAATGGCACATCCTTAATGTGCCTGGAAATGGTTTCCAGGATGAGCTGCTCCATCACCTTCCCACAACTATAGGTTTAATCTTCTTAGAGAAAATAGAGTAAAATATAAAGACTCTTTCTATAAAAAGAAATAGCAACTATATGGCTTGTTGCTGCTTTTAGACCACAAACAGACAACAGAAGAGTGACTGGTCAGCAAGGATGTGTAAAGGCTTTCTTCTGACACATTATGGAACATACCAAGCAACACAATTTTTCAGCATCACTTCCCCCTGAAATGCTACAGCTACCAATAAAATAAGCAAACTGCAATTCATTGGCTCAGATTTGGTTGGGTTTTTTTCTCTCTAGGCTACAAATCTTATTATGTTATCCTTTTTTTAAGTTGAGAGATTATTTGTATGCATTGCCAAGATTTAATTAAATGATTGCTAAGAAGGGTGGACATTACCAGCGGTTCATTTAATGGTTTTAACAAAATGTAGGAAGATCCAGTACCATGTGATTTTCTTTTTCTTTCCCTTAGTGCTTTGATATATTGAACAAGACAAGTGAACACTGTGGAACTTCATGTGAATATTTAATAGAATCTTCCAGTAAATAATAAATGATAGTGATTGTTACATGATAAATGGTCATGTATGCTGGGCATCTCTTCAAAGCACTTTGAGTTCAGACTAAAACCAAATCTCATTCTTGCATTAAATACTTCAATTGTTTTTAAGAATTGATCAACAAGACAGAAATGTTGTGGAGGTATATGCCTTCTTATTTTTCTGGTCACTTGATCCACTGTTAACCTTGGATCACCTTCCATAAACTTTCAGTGATGAAACAAGTAGGGGCTTTTTAGTCTAATAATTTTCATTAAGCCTTTCAATTAAAATCCATAAGGAATTTTGTTACCTGTAAAATGCCTATGAAGTAAATGAAGATGAAAAGTAGTTGGACACAGCAGTAATAAATATAATATTTTAAAGAATTTAATTAAACTACTTAAGACTCTAGCTAAGAGTGATTAGCTGGATACAGAAAGGATGACACTGAAGCCACTGTAACTCCTAGAGCTAGAAAAAGCAGGCATGATAGTAGCCCCAATATATTAGTGCTGCTTAGCCTTTCTTTCAGTCTAGGAAGAAGAGGGGAAAACCCTTAAACCTATTCCAAACTATACTGTGCAATGTCACCACAGTTGCTTTCTTTAACAACCAAATGAATGAATCCTCAAATTTAGAGCAAGTTTTACTGTATCTGTAGTGTGTGTGCCCCCATTATTTTCTGTCTGTGTATTGAAGTGTAGGATTTCACAGCTTAGTTTCCAGTATCTTGCAAAAAAGAAAAATATATACAAGGGCAGGAATGGTGTATTGAGGAAGAGCATTTTAAACATTGCACTAGAAATGAACCAACCATTAATATACGGAATGTACCACCCCAGTTCAGACTGGCTATGAAAAACTCCCTGAAACTAGCAGCAACCCATTGACTAGGAAAATGGAAAGTTCCAACAGGAAAAGTTGATAAATAAAACTGAAGGAAAAAGAAATGAGCTTGGTTTCTAACAGAGAATGGGAACTTAGCAATAGATCTACTTGTGTTTACATAGAGGATGCAGTCTTTTGTTCCATGTAGTATAATTTTAGCTTCTTGACATTATTTCAGCAGGTTCAGGTCTTTTTTCTTCTTTCATTAAAAAAAATACTTTTTTAATGAGATCAAATGTTTAATAAATTCCATTCTTTTACAGTATTATTTGATTATAGCAATTATGTTGTTTATTCACCATATACTGCTCTGCTTCTACAGGTTTTCAAGCAGACTTCAGAAAAAAAGAGTATTTTTATCTCTATTTGAATGCGAGGTAAAATATCCTAAGATCTCCCAGATCTTTCTGTCCCATCTCTTAGCTGCTGTGCCATGGCCTATCCTACCTTCTCCATGGCAGTTCTCTGCCCTTACAGCCACCTCTCACATTTGGGAAAGGAATGGGCTGTGCCAGAGAGGGAGGACTGGTCAGTGCTTGGGCTGCTGCCTTCCTCCACCGTACCCCAGTGGACGTGGGGCTGCCTCTCCCCACACGGGTGCTGTCCCAGCCCTGCATGAGCCAAAGGCAGTGCCACCAGAGAGATGTTCTGCAGCTTGAGCCTCAGCTACTGATGGCCCTGAGAAATGCTCACAGAGGCCTCCCTAAAAAACACGTTCAGAAAGTCAAGCCCTACTTACAGTATTAGATGACTCGGGGGTAGCTCACATCTCTTGAGTCGCAAGAATTTTAAAACAAAACTTTTTTTTTGGCAACAGAACTTTTCGAAATAACTAGCCCTTCTTTGTCATGGGACATTATCAGCTTCTGCTACATTCATGATGTCAAGAATCTGGAAAAAGAGATTGGGCTGATGGGTTTAAGCAGCATTGCACATTTAAGGTTTGCTTCTGTGCTTTACTAGCAGACACCATCACCATGTGCTTTTAAAGTATTTTAAAATGCATCAAAAGTGGGTATTTTCTTTTTATTTGAATGAGATTGTCTTTAACTTGTAGTTACATATGTATAGGTGAGAAATGCTTATCATCTTTCCATATTTTGGAAGAGGCTGAGATCAGGCAGCCCAGAGCTCAGGTATCCTGCTCCAGGGGCTGAAAGAGCATTCTCAGGGTCTGCTTAATGTTTGCTTCTTAACATCCCATTTAAATTCAAGGACAAGTATTTCAGTAATTACTGACACCTCTTATAAAAGCACAAACCAAAAGGATAACATGTGTATGATCAGGCAGTGTTACAAATTTTTTTTTGTAGCACAGAAATTTTTGTTGCAGTTTAGTTTTTTGGGTTTTTTTTTAAAAGTACATAAGCTTACTTGAAGCCAAGTGAATACAATTTGCACAAACAAGGAAAAAATACAGTTAAGTGAATATACACACACACACCTTTCCAAGTCCAGATGAAAATACAAGCCTAGTTGTAGAATGTGCATATAACACTGTTTGCAACCTTTTCCCTATTTTGGAAGTTGTAATTTAAATAACTACTCACTGGACATGACTGTGCAGTACCCGTTCTTCTCCTGCTGTTGTCATTGCAGGAATGACCTTAAAATTCCTTTTGGTTTGTTTCATCCGAAAAATTTTCATAATAAAAAAATACCCCTCAGCACTGCATCTGCAGAACATATTCTCTCATGAATTGCAATAAGACAATATTTAATCCAAGTACCAATCAATTTGTAAGAATATTCAATGACTTTGTACAATTACAATGATCCATAGCTTAGTAACAGCAAAACAGCAATTTTTAAATATTATTTTTTATTTGAGACTCTCCAGAAATATTCCTGTGATTAATGAGGGAGAAGAGAATATGCTTGCTCCATGTTATATTAGTAATAACCATTGGATACTATGAACACTTTTCGGATTTAGTGGAAGAGTAGTTCTTGGAGTTTGAGAATTTACTGAGTTTCAGAAATTCTGGGTCTGTTTTAGATGAAACAGAATCCATTAGTAACTGAACCATCCACTAAAACCCTGATTATTTTTTGTAACTATGGGTTAGGCAACAAAGTAAATGGTGAAGAGTTTGTTTCTTTGTTTTATAATGTCATCTACTGGAAAATGTGATTTTTACAATTTCTGCTTGATCATGCATCAGGTTGATAGGACTGTCACACCAACACACTGTCCACAGGAACTGTTCATTTACATGACAATTTACCCCAGGAAACAAACAGAAGTGCCTGTGGTTCTAGCCTGCAAGAAACAAAGGCTGGAGTCCAATTGCAGCAGTCCCAATGTTTCTGAGCAGAACTCCCGTGAATAAAACAGCCTCGACCATTATCACACCCGCTAATCTCAGTGGACACTTGTAAGGTTTAGGTTTAGAACCTGGTTTTGAGCAGGGCCCAGTGTCAGCTCACCACCACAGCCCCTCTGCACGGACCTGCCCCTGGATCCTCAGGGATCCTCCTTGGGTGAAGGCTTCCCTGGGCCAGGGTTGGAGAGAGGTGAAAGCCCATATTTTCAGATGGTTAATTATTAACCATTTCCCAGACTAAACAATGGCCACTCTTATCAACAAAAGGTGAATAAAGGCCCCTTAGGTAGGATGCATTATTTTTTATTAAGGGTTAAATTAATCAAACTGTTGACCCAATGGGATACCATAAGCTTAAATTTAAGCAAATGCTCAAGTGCTTTACTAGAAAGAGAGAGAGAGAGAAGTGTCTGATGTCTTGATAGATCCAGCTCTAAATTAAAATTAATGTTTTGTTCTAACTTGAGACTATTCACTTCCCATCCTGAGAACTGCATGTATCCATGACAGCAGTTCTTACACAGTCGTTCAGAAGTGGCAGCTATTTCCAGCCCAAGGAAAAAGGCAGCAGAGGCACACAGCTGAACTGCCCACTAGAAAACAAAATCTAGTTTAACATAATCATAATAGTGATAATAGTGATAATCTTCATTGAAGAAAGTGAAACGAGGATGTAAGATTTACTCTTGGAATGATTCTGATTTAAATTAAGGATTAATAAACTTCATTAATTAGGTGCTTAACAGAAATCTATCTGTTGTTGATCAATTGCTTGTTACATTTGTCATGTGTACAAATTTGCTGTGATTTATGGCTCATTAAATTGATTTCCTTGTGATTTCCCCCCTCTTCCCATTCACCCTAACTGTATTTCTCCTATTGCAGCAGCCATAGTTTTATTGTGCCTGTTATAATACTTTGCTGTCATTGAAGATAATTATTCAGTTGTTTGCATAAAAAGAAACAAAAATATAGAGGGACCTGAGGGAAATAGGTTAGTTCTACTGTTGTCATATGCTAAAAAAACTAATAGTATGAAAAATAGAGCTTCTTGTTTATTAACATCCTGAATTTAACTACCATGTTCATAACATGCTTTGAAAACATCTGGGGCGGTTTTACTTCTAAACAAAACAAAACCAAAAACACCTCAGTTCTAATAGATTTAGGTAAGAAGCACAGTCTTTAAAAAATAAAGGGAAAATCCCCACACGGGGTGATGGTTACTTGAAGGCATGGTGAAAGTGAGGCAATGTTACAGAATTTGTAGTGGATGGAAAGGAGCGAGGAAGATGATGCAGCTGGTTTATGGCCATCCCACCAGTTGCTAGCTGAAGACCTTGCTGTTGGCTGAGGCCATTCAGCCTGTGTGATGGTTCCTCTGAGCCAAATGCCATTGTGATGTCCCCAATAGTGTTCTGATTGTCACCTGGTGGGAACTGCCAGAAACCCATCACATGAGTGAGATCCATGAAAGGCAGGCTTGCAGTTTCAGCTGCTGCCTCTGTCTCTTTGTGCACTGGGTACTTGTTAGTATCCCCTACAGGCCCTGAGGAAGCTTCTTCCATACTGATTTTGTGGAGAGACTGAGGTTCTGGTAATGGCAGGTCCTCGAGAAGATGCACGTTGTAACCTTTAACATCCACTTTTATCGGTAGATTCTTGAGGGATCCTGCGGCAAATGAGGTAGAACTAAGGTCATATTTGTTAGGCTGATGAAGGTCCAGGTTGACAGGGACAGCTGCTGAACACGGTGTGGGAGGGACAGCCGGGAGGCTGTCTGCACAGCCCATCCTTTGCAAGTGAGGAGAAGACTCAAGAGGAAGAGCAGTTTGTAAGCTTGGCTGGGAATGAAGATGTGAACAGTTGTATTCCTCTGTTTCTGAACTATTCACAATCCCATTCGGCACAGGGACGCTTTCAGGAAGAGGGGACAGCATGCTGGCGTCTTCCTTCAGTCTGTATGAAAAGAGCTGGTCAAGGAGACCCACTGAGTCACCATTCTGCAACCTGCTCTTCAGCAGTTCTTGTGGATGAGTCTTCCTCGTGTGGCGTGTCAAGTGGTCCTTCCGCCCAAACCTCTGGGCACAGAACTGGCACAGGAAGTCTTTGCAGCCTGTGTGAACCACCATGTGACGCCGCACATCCTTACGGGTATAGAAGTGACGCTCACAGTGGTCACACTTATGTTTCTTTTCCTTCATGTTGCCAGCCGGTTTCCCTGCATGACTTTTGAGGTGTTCCAACAGAACCTCAGTACCACCAAACTCTTGGGCACACACCCTACAGGTGAGGTCTCCGCTGGTGGCAGCATGAAGAGCCAAGTGTCTCTTATAGCCTAGCTTGGTGTTGTACTTCTTGCCACACTCTTCACACTTGAAGGCCATCTTGTTGGGGTCATGAGTCTGAAGGTGATTCTTTAGATGGTCTTTCCTGTGAAAGGTCTTTTCACAGTAGCCACACTGGTGAGATTTCTGTGGAGAATGAGTGGCCGAGTGCCTAAGGAAAAAAAAACCCAAAACACACACACAAAAAAAGTTATTCGTGTTCATATTTATTGGAGTACATTTACTCTTGCAGCCTCAAAACTTGAAAACACTGGAATTCTTGAAGAAAGGCATTCTCACAACTCCTCAGATTATTAGTAAAAGTCTAAATTTTATGGTGGGGAGGAAGGTGTTAATCATAAAGCATACAGTAGATTAAAACTACTCAACATCATCTTTTTGAGTAGCCACCATAATTAAGGGAGACTAGTTTTCTCCAATTCTACCAAAAACAGTAATAATAAAAACTGGGCCTCAGCGATTAACTGTCACTAGAACACCCCAAAGGAAAAAGAGGTCTTTTTTTTCTCCCCCACATACCCAGCAAAAAAAAGAATGCCTTCAGAGCTGTACCTGAGCAGTTTATATTTGGAAATGAAGGCTTTTGTGCATCCGTGCTGTGAACACTTGTAGGGACGCTCCCCTTTGTGCGCATAAGTGTGGACTGTGAGCTTGTCAATGGAATCAAATATCTTCCCACAGAGTCGGCAGGGATAACTATCTGGCTGCTTCACTTCTTTTCCCTTCAGCAGTGAAGACCGACCATTTCTCCATTTAGGTATAAACCTTACGAGAGCACCACAAGTGCTTCCTGAGCTGGCACAGCTGAACTTTGCAGCAGAGGAACAGGAAATGGTCCCAAAGCATTGAGTAATGCTTTTGCCTAATGACGCTCCTCTCAGTTTCCCTTTGAGTTTGCTTTTTGCTTTTACAGGTCCCAATTTATTTGGCGGTCTGAACCTCGTAGGAAGGACCCGGTCTTTATGGATGCACTGGTGAGATTCCAGCAGAGCAACAGTTGCAAAAGTGCTTCCACAGCTGGAGCATATCCAGGAGTCTACGGGCTCTTTCTGCAATGAGAACAGAGTCAGGTCTTTCTTACTAACCATTCTAAGGAAAGGTCATATTCTTCTCACTCATCTTCTCCTGTGCTTTTCTGAGACCCATCATTGTCTTTGCTGATATTAACTTCCATGTGCTACCACCTAGTTGTTTAACTGGCAATAGATTCTCTCTAGGAGTATAAACTCAAAGGAAAAGAAAGGTTGGGTAAGTACTGATTTACATGTTTTAGTTTAGCATTTACTGCAACAGTCCTGAGTCCTTCACCTTTATTTATCTGCACTTACTGAATTTCAAAGTCTCTACATTTGTTTCATTAATGAAATTACTCTTTTATGAAATACTGCTTTTATTTCATAAAAGCAGTTGTAAACTGTACTTTATCCTTGGACTGACATAGTTTATCTGCTATTCCAGCCACACAAAAATGGGAGGGGTTTCTGAACAAAAATGTAGTTTAGCCATACAGATGTTCCTTGTGTCTTGGGCTGGCTCCATGCTTTACCACACAGCAATGGTCGTTGGCTCCAGGAAAGACTTCCTCATTTAGCTTGACATTTGGCATTAGACTTCCATTAACTGGATAAGAAACATCTTCAGTTTAGGGATCTCAAGCCTATCCTGACTTAAAACTTTTTTTTTCTACAAACAGTGTATTATTTGGAAGTATTACTTCTATGGAAATAAGAGCTCTACTGGATTCAGTTGAATTCACTTTAAATACTGATATTATAAAAAAAAGAAAATCTGATGAAAAACAATTACCAAAAAAACTCCAATCACTGATGAAATGTACTTCCAATTAATATACATCATGAACTTCATCTACCTTTTACATAAGCTTCTCATGAACTGTCCTTCTTTTTCCTTGCTCTTGGGCTAGCCTGCTCTGGAGAGCATAGTGAGGCTGTATCCACTCCATCTTTATTTCTGACTGAGTCCTCCCCTCTGCTAACCTTCATGTCTGATGCTGTTGCTCTCCCACACCTTTCTTCTGGGGAATATTCTGAAGGCCTCACAAGTCTTCTTGGAACATGAATTCCTGGTTCATTTGTATTCCCTGTTTCACATTCCTTCTAGACTAAGTATTGATTTTCACAGCTTTGTTTTCAACACTTAACAAACTTTTCCTATCAGTTTAAGGATTTCTGCTGTGATACAGAGGGGAAGGTATTTGAATTAGTAGAGAGAGAAGGGTTACTGAACAGGAAAGACTGAAACAATTAGTGGGTACTCTGGCTAATCAGTCAGAGCAAAAGAAGGGGAAATGGTAAAAAAAATCTGAGGCTTGGTTATCCATAAATCAGTGTCCATCTTAAGTCTTTCCAATATATCAAGTGGTGCCACTTACTTCTGACTATATCTGATGGCTCCATTGGATTACAAACACAGGACAGGAAGAACAACCTTTCTCTGAGTAGCTGCTTGACTAAAATTGCTAAAAGTACTCTGTGGCCTACTGTGATATAAACAGAGCAAACATGTAAATAAAACAGAATTTACTATGTCTAGTGATGGCTTCAATGCAGACTAGGGGTACTTACTGCTACTGGAGGCAAAGGAGAGACATCTGATTCTTCTTTAATGAAGACTGCAGAAGCTTCCATAAATTTGGCATAATCGGCAGCATACCATACTTTCAATTCTGTGTGGGGTTCAATTGGCTGTGAATGGAAAATAACAACATATGTTTACTTGTGTCAATTTTCCTAAACTAAACAATAAGAAAGACAGGAGGGGCAGGAGTGTTTTGTCCTTACCCAAACTGCATTTTTTGACTCTGTTTAAATTATTGGTAACTTAGTTTCAAGATTCAAACACTTTTTGAGCATTACTGCCCAGCAGGGCTTGACACTTTCTGTTTCTAAAAGTGTAATTGTATTTCCACAAAGATTTGGGGGAGGCAGGGGGAGGGGCAGTAGCAGGAGGGATGCCTCAATCCTCATAACCTTTGCCCAGTGGAAGGCAATTGTCTGTGATGCTCAGACATCCAACAGTCTTTCCAAGCAATATCCCATACCCATGCCTTGATATCTGGGAGCCCACTGGACACAACACTTAACGATAGGGTACAGGCAAAGGAAAAATGCATCGTGAATACACGAGATCTTGGATGCCCCCTGGACGTGTCACACTGAGGATGGGTACAGAGCTGATCAATATCTGGACTGCAGGGCGAACCGGCACCTTTCCATGTGCTGGCTCTAATGCGTCAGGCTTGCTGTGAGCCTGCTTTGCTGTAACTCTGCCCTCCTCCCACTGAAGCCTTCCCCCACAGGATTAAGGGAGCCCATAATCTGCAGTCTCTCATCCAGTCATGCTTGCCCAAATCTCTCCTTGGACTGGACTATGACCTCTTCTGACAAATACTTTCAGTCAATAATATAGCAAATAGAAAAAGAGAGGCGTGATTACACTCACTGGCTAAAGATCTATTAGTTCTTTAAATGCAAAGGAGAAAACTAAACTTTGGGGTCATGATTTATATGAGTCCCTGACCCTGTACACAATTTTCTTCATCTATAATAAAAACCAACACTGCTGCAACAGGGGTAGAGCCAAACTGCACTGTACTTGTAGTTTTATTTTAACTAAGATTAACTCGTGCCACCAAAAAAAAGAAAACAAACTATCCTGGAAAGAGATCAGCTGAGTCTTATTCCAGAAAATGTGACATCATAAAATCCACTTATTTTGTAATACTGGTGTGGGATAAGCATGGCAGGGAAAAGACAATGTAGATTGTGAATGCAGACAAGTGAGGGGTTAATTGTGGGTTTAATGCTGAAAACTGAATTTTGAACTCCCAAGCACAAGCCTGCCTGCTAACTACAACCAGTATGGGTTGGGTGTACATTTTGGTAAAACCTGGCCTAAACAGAAATGGTCTGTCCTGTATTGTCCAGTTGATTAGGGACATGAGACAGAGCCATTAACTAGGAGGCTCATCATGCACTGTGAGACAAATGTTTAAGGATGTCTTGGGACCTTGGCCTGTGACACCTGAGACCCACAAAAAACTGCACAGCGTGACACTGTCATGACTTTCTATCCCAGCATTTCCAGACCAGCATCTAGGAACCTCCTTTATGGGAAGCTGAGACCTGGTCAACATGGCTTTGGGGGAAGAGCAAGTGCATCAGTGTGTGAAACAGTCAAGTAGTTCGGAAAAGCTAATCTCAGTAAAACTGACATTAAATATCAGCATCCAAATCCACTAAAAGTTGTCTTTTACTCTGTGCCACCAGTGACAATAAGAGAACTGCAGTGCACACATGAAACTCTCCTGGGATCAGACCAACAGCAACCATGAATGATTTTTATTTCCTTACAATTCTATACCTTTTAAAGTACTTATTTCTAAGGATAGCAGCCATAAGGTAAGAAAGTAAGCTAATGGTGATGTGAGGTTGCCACTTACATGTCTGCTTTAGTAGCTGTAGTTTCATGTCACTGAAATCCGATTGCTTTGTAAAAACAGTGGGGAAAGGAGCCAATCCTACTCCATCCTAATACACTTTACTAAAAATGTCTTGAGAATCAGTCCTGAGCCAGCCTCAGAGCACGACCAGCAGGGTGTGCCTAAGTGTAGCACAAGGCCATCGCATACCTTAACCAAGACAAAATCTGCAGGATGCCGCAGTACCCTGAATGATACTGGGACTTCGGAGAAATAAAACCCCAGTAATGCCCTGTGACACACAGCTCAGCAAAGGTTCCAAGACACATGCCTCATCCTAGGACACTCTTTGTGTCAGTGTATAGGGTGCAACTCACATTAATGCCAATACACAGAGTTCTGCTGAAGTCAGCAGAGAGATGGTTCAATAGAATTTAAATTATACAGTAAATTTTAAGTTACCAGTTTATAACAACTACTTGGAAAAGTTCATGCTTCCCAAATATAGTATTAGTAATCCTGTCAATTTTACAAGTATGTCATGCATTTCAAATCAAATTGAAATGTCAAATGATATTGACTCCATGAGAGTCTCAAACACAGCCTAAATATGTCTCAGAGTAGCATATACTATTTCACATTTTTCTTTTTTTCTTTAATAATTATGTGGATATTAATCCCAAAACCAACTATACTCCATGCTGTTATAAAAGACTTCAAAAGTATGAAATGTTATTCTCTCATCACCACTATACAGTAAATATTTTGCTCACTGTGCAGGTGGAGAAACAAAAATGGAGGAAAAACTGTAAACACTACTATGCCACAGAAATATGCACCAATTTTGGATATGAAATGGAAATGCTGGATTTTAATTCATAGTAACTACTTTTCACTAGTATTCCTTTTTCATTTCAATGTTGCTCACAATGATACACAAACATTATGTTCAACAGATAGATTTCCATTTCCCAAGTGTGCAAAAGAGTTATTTCTGATTAAAACCAACTCTGCCTAAGAAAATGGCCAATAAAACCCAAGACTGTATGTTCTAGTTTCTTTTATAAACACAGAGTACCTTGTTCTCTCTCTTCACACCAAGATGCAGTCCAGAATCTCTAACATAATCTGATCATTTCAGGACAACTTAGGTATTCTAAGTTTTGCAGTTAAGTCTTCAGATTTAATGAGCATGGAAAATTGTACATAAAGATTCCCTCAACACCCTGTTCCTGAGTGCAGGGTAATGTGCTCAAAAAACAATATGTGTCCAGAAATGTAATAAAAGAAAGGAATTAGTTATTTCCAGAATGAAGTACTGTTGAATGTAACAATGCCAAATAATCTCACCATATACCTATCTGGGACTAAAGAGCATTCAGTTTAAACACTATCACCGTGAATAATTTTCATGTTCCCTCGGCTCAGTTTCTTCACTACCTGCAACAGCAAGTACACAACACCTTTTCCTGACAAACCACATACACTGCTTGCTTTACTACAGATTAAATGACATTAAAGGTGGTATGTGTGCAATGATCCAGTTGGCAGAATATAATCAGGCTTTCATTGTAAAAGAGTTAGTCTTTCAGAACCTTAGTCTACGAATTTCCTTTTGGATGACAGGTGAAGCAATGTAGGTTTAACTACCTTAACTGTAGTGAAGTAGACTTCTCCACAGTGCTGATAAGCCACAAGGGTCTGTTCTTCTTGGTTCCGGGCTAGCCGGACAAACATCATCCAGTTTCCACAGTCCTCATTGGGAGTGTCCAGAAAGTACTTCCCTCCATCTTTCAATACCTGAAACAAAGGGGGAGAACAGGAGGATGAATATGATAAAACTAAGAGTCCTGTGTAGAGGCACATTAGTTTTCTTTAATTTGCAATCACAGCTATCAGTTATCTACCTGGTCTTGGTCGTATGTCCCTTGAAATCATGGTTGTTTTGAAATAGATCACTCTCAATGAACACTGAGTGCAGAAGAAAGTGAGGAATGAATACCTGCTGAGCACCTTGCTACTAAAATAACTGTAGGCCTTTGTATGTATTTCCCATTTATAGTTCATCATTTTTATGTTATACAAAGATAATATTATAAGAACTAAGTGCAGGCAGGTAGAAAGATAAGCTTTATGCCTTAATCTACTTCCTGAGCACTCGATAATCTCAAGCTTCAGTGCTACTACATTTTGCAGGGAACAATTGTATAGCTTGTGTTAATAATTCCAGAGAGGTAGCATACAAACATAATGGCATTTTAACAGTCTTCTCTTTTTCCCCTTAACAATGCAAAAGTAAATACAAGTGAACAATTGTGCCAGAAAGATCTTTTTCTTTTGCCTTTCCTTCATTCTTCCTAGATTCCCCTCCAACAGAATGCCCCTATGAGGCAAAAACTACCAACTTCAAACAAGACAGTTGCTTCTCTGCACTAGTGTCTCGAGCATGGACAGACAAAGCTGCAAAACTGATGTCAGCACAGCTTGTATTTGTTCTACTAACCACGTAACTGAGCAAGTAACTGCAAAAAAAAAATGTTGCATTTTCTTTGCTGCTGGGAACTATTTTATCTAACTTCATCAAGTTTCCGATGAAAGCACCTGCCTGTTGGACAAGTTTGGTCACATACTCATGCTAGGGAGAAGTCAAGGCAGCTACCGCTGTCATGTAGGAAATCTGGGACTCTAATCTCCTCTCCTGTAGAAACAGTCCATTCATCAGCCAGAGCTGTGCTTATCACTGTATACTTTTAAGCAAATGGTGCTGACTGATAGAGGATAGGGTGTGGTTTACAATGGCTTGGTGAAGAGGAAGGAACTGGGTGCTTAACTCATCCATCCATTGTTAGAGAAGTACATTTTCTGCCTTTTTAATAGTTTCTAATCAAAAGACGAAAGATATTTAGTTATAGAGAAGAACAAATATTTTCTGGTGTCCACATGCTATGAAAATCCCATAGACGGACAGTGTTATTTTCTTGGCAGATAATTCCCGTGATTTCCATGGGCAAATCAAGTTTACAGCAACTACTGAAGCTATTACTACTTGGAAGCTCTCAAACTAAAGTTCAGAACACAGTGTTTTCCAGTCCCAGGCTTCTGGAGAAAGCTCAAATGAAGACACAGAGTGTGTCACAGGACAGCTGCTGCTGGTGTCTCTCTATTTGGGGGTGACAGGGACTGATATGAAATGCAAACTCTGGAAGAACCATGACCTGTTGGGAAGTCCTGACAGAGGCTGTGGCTTGACCATGGACTGTGTGACACAGAGCTGTGCTCAGCCACGACCCTGACAGCAAAATGCAAAGACTAGGATCCAGAGGATTGTGATCAATTCTCACTCCAAAGGAATTCCTGTGGGAAAGGATGTCCATGTAGATTTGTCTAAGCTGAGCTAGTCCTGACAGGCCACGATTTTTGCTGGATAAAGTACAAATAATAGTCTCATGGTCCAGGTGAAACAGTCAGTACCTACTTGTGCAGCAACAGAAGGTACCAGCCCTAAATAACAATCTGATTAGATAAACTGAGTTAGTGCACTGTGTGTCAAAGTCTATATATGAATTAACAATTATTATTAATTAAGAACAAGAACATTTAAAATAAATTAAGAAGTGTTTTCCTATCCCTGCACTGTTTCTCCCTCCTAAGCCGGTGCCTTAGTGCGTATTTCTGTCACTCTCTCTAACTCAGTGCACAAACTCAGACCTCCCAGTGGTATGGTGTAAAGCACAAATCGTTTTGTGTTATCTGAGAAGAAAGCTCCGTAGCCATGCTCTCTGAAAAGCTTATCAAGAGCTATTAGACTGATAGGCCTAACACCCTAGAAATGGTAAAACCAGAAAGCACGAAAGCAAACCTCGAGAAAACACAGTGCACAGGAACACTTGGGTACTTCAGGTTATGCTGTACTGCCTAATAATGTGATTTACACTCATACTTACACATCAAAAGTACAATTAATGAACTAGATCAGATGGCAAATTGACTGATTAAAACACCTAAATAAGCATGAGCCTCTAAAGACACTTAATGCACTTCATAGAAAGGCAGAGGGTTTTTACCTGCAGGACTAGCCTGCTCTCATCATAGCAGGTCAGTTTTGTAGACAGTTGACCAACATAAGGGCCAAATTGTGTTCTCTTCTGTATTACTTTCTTTGCAAATACACCAAGGACTGTGAACAAAACAAAGAGCAGTCTAATATTAGTACAGATATCACAAACTATTTCTTGTGTGCTTACAGTTGTGAAAACGGAGATAAACAAAACAGTGCAGAACACATGGATTCTTTTTCTAGACAAATAAGCCCAGTAAATAATTATAAGGTGAAGAAACTAAAAAGGATGTAAATAGGTATTGTTTGGTTTTTTTTAAGGGAACTACTTAGAATAGAAAAGTACCAAAAATCCATGACAGAACGTTAAACTGAGTATGCAACACAAACGTGTTGCTACTCCTCAACATACAAACTGATGTTGTCGTAGTCCTCTGCTTTTTGGCATAATTTGGGAGGTTGTTCTCTCCCAATAAGAGTGGAGGAAATCTATAAAAACACAGTATTAGCCTTCTAATCATTCCAGTTATTCCACGGCCAGATCAATGGAGTGACAGTGTAGGCACCTTGTCATTCTCTTTCTGAAAAGCAATCTAGGCAGGACTAATTTTACACAGGTAGCAGTGGAAAATTTGCACACTAAGAACATCATTCTTCTGTTCACGTTCGGGCATTCAAATTGCTTTGCTTTCCAAAGTAAACAAAAGTCTTTCTATAATATCAACTGAAAATGCTGCAAAAGGTAAATTACTCCACTGTGATCTCTTGAGTTTGCAGGGGGTGGATAAGGGATGTCATTTACCATTTTGTTTCTGACCTTTCATTGAATACTCTTTCCTGTTTTGCATGCTTGGGGAAAAGAGAAAAAAAGTAGTAGTGCATGGCTGTTATTATTCGACACAAATTCAACATTCATTAAACTTGGATTGACTGAACAGAGCTAACTGGTTGCTCACAGCTAAATGTCACACCAACTCTGGCTAATGTCCTGCCATCAGTTTATGCGTCTGTTACCAGAAATCAGTCATCAAAAACAGTAGCTGACTGTGAGCTTTAGCTGTGCTCAGCTGAAAACAGTCTTCATAATGCTAATGCCCGATGATTATGCCTTGAGTTACTCATGAAAACAGGCCAGTGTTTTTGTCTCCTCTTTCTCAAATGTGGGAAAAAGAGCTAAAATACTTACTCTGCTGGTTTCCAGCTCTCAGCTCCAACACTCGCAAAGTGAGGTAGTGAGGTAGGGTGAGACGGGCTCGGCTGGGAATGACCCTATCTTTAGCCCTGATGAGTGGTCCGTGGAGTTTGCACTCTCCTATAAGGCTTTTACCGCAATCCTCACACCCTACAAATCCAGAAAAGGGAACCTGTTACTAAAAATGACATACTGCTTTCCAATTTAGTCTCTTCTAATTTTGTCATCTTGAGAACACATCTGGAATTACGAATGCTTTTCTTCACATCAGTGTTCTACATTTGGTAGGGAAAAGATTATCTGTAAGTCAAAACTAAATGAGGATGGTTTGAAATAACACCTCCAGTTTGTGCATTCTCTCCTGAGAAAATTGGTGGGTCTTGGCCTCCAAAGATTTATACGTATGCTCATTTGGAGGTGTCACAAACTTTTTTTAAAGACTTTTTAAGTCTTTAAAAGACCTTAAGTCTTTAAGTCTTTTTTTAAAGACCTTTAAAGACTAGGATGGAAACAAAACTGGACTTCACTGCATGCCCAGCTATGAAGTAAGATGCATACATTTATACAGAAATGTGGACAAAGTTGTTAGCAATAACCTAGGTAATGCTGGTCGCTTCCAACCTTACCCATTCCGTGATTATGAAATTCTGAAATCTGCAGAGATCCAAGGAATCCAAGAAAGACATTATGTCTGCTGCACAGACCATTCTCAGCAGAAGACAAGACCCTCAGGATACCATGAGAAATTAATAAGATGGGTCCTACAGCCACAGGTCAGTTGACAATCATGCAGGGGCAGCCTCCTCATAGGCCACTCTGCCTGTGGTAGTAAGGAAAAGGGGCACACCACATCTCCCAGCTCTTGGTTCCAAATGACATCTGCAGGCTGAACACAAGGACCATCCAAAGAACTCATTAAAGAGAAATACAAGTCTGCAAACTGACTTTCCCCCAGCACAGTGAGATATTTTTGGTTCAGTGCAGCTCAAACTGGTTGCCAGGGAGACTCATAGAGAGCAGTGACAAAACTGAGCAATGAGACTTTCCAGCAGAAGGTCATCTCAGCACTGGTGTCACACAGAGCGATGGGAAAAAGGGGACTTCTTGCACAAAACCTTTTTATAGACAGTAGAAACCAAACCAGTGAGCCAACAATGCTTTATGACTGAGTTAAAAAGAAAAGCTGATATTGGTCATCCATGACTACCTCGTTTTGTTTTCCTTGTGAAAACTCTGCTGAGCAAGTCTATTCAGTAAGTGACAATACAGAGCAGAGGCGGGGAGCCAGAACAGCCAAGAGCATCCAAAACTGTAGCAGAGACTGTGGCAGGAGAGGTAAGGCTTCATCACAGACAGGGGCTCATAACCAAGGAGCATAAAGGGCTCAGGAGACACTGCCTGGAGAGACATCAGAGATAGTCTTTGAAAAAGGACAGTAGCACCATAAATGTCATATTCATGGTACCTCAAAAAGGTTTCTGTTTGTAAACACAAGCAGGCACTTGACTAAACCATGCACCTTGAGAGCCTAGTCCAAAATCTCCCCAGATAAGCCTAAGTATTCCTACTGAGTTCTTTGGGCTCTCCACTAACTCCAGCTGAGGACATAGACTTGTGTATGGGTCAGGCTGCAGGCACTATAATAGTCAGTATTTTTCAATAGTTTGTGGGCCATGGAAGTTTTCTTTTGCCATGGCTCCCAGTCTGTACACCTGCACTGTGAATAGCTGAAAAACATGAATTATTTTTGCTAGTGCTACAGATAAAGAACATGCCCCTCTACAGCCATCACTTAAATTGCACAAAAACCCCAACAATATAGCTGCCAGGCAGATTTTTGTTATACACTTGTTTATGCTCCCAAAAGTCCTATACAGCCAGGCTTCAAGAAAATAAAAATATTTCCATGGTGATTTAACTTAATTGGCTTTTAAACAGGGCAATTCTGAGGGCAACAAAATTATGAGGGTTTCCTGAGCTTGCTTGGAATAATAGTGACTTTGTCTCAAGTCAAACAGCTCCTGCTTGGAGAGTCATTGTATGCAAACGGCTGAAACAAATTACCAAAACCAAAATGGAGACAAATAAATGCTGTTAGAGGAAGGATGTGTCTAATCACAAAGTACACGACCTTATCAATCCATGCCATACCTCTGTGATTCATCACTAGCAAGCTCCTGAGCAAACCTTCCAGCTGCCTGGGGGCAGTGCCCACCTCCGAGGCTCCAGGGTGGCTGGAAAGGAAAAGCTGATTCAAGGGATACAGAAAGCATCCCTTGAATCAGCCTCCAAATTCTGCAGTAGTGCTCCATTAGCTAAGCCTCCTTGGTCCTCTAGGTCCAAGACATAGGGTCTGAAATGATTCACACATGGATAGTAGAGAGGCTCTCCTCTGAAATCAGGAACTGCTTTGCATCCAAGTGGATCTTGAGCAAGGGCCTCCAAGCTGAGCAGCCCCAGAGGCAGCTGCGTCGGCAGCACACCTCAGCAGCAGCACAAACACATTGGCTGGCCCTGAACAAAACTACCTGCAGAGCTGGGAGCACTGTTAAACACCTTGCTAGCATGGCCTGGGATTCTGGCCTGGCAGAGCTGCCCAACACCTTGAAATATGAGATTAGCTCTGCTGGTTAGAGTATGGCGCTAACAACACCAGGGTTGTGGGTTCAGTCCCTGCATGCTTAAGAGTTTGACTTGATCACACTTGTGGGTCCCTTCCAACTCAGAATATTCTGCAATTCTGTGAAATATCCAGAGCTGTCCAATGCCTGTCCTAAGGTTTTCTATGTTTCATTTTATGGCTCATGAAGATAACTAGAACAACTTAAGTTATTTAATAACAGGCATACTGAAATTACATTAACTACACAGTATTTCTGACCCCACAACAACATGTTAGTACCCTGACTGCAAATTTATTGCGTTCTAAAAATTGCCAGGTGTACCAGAAAAACAGGAGAAGAGCATTGCAAATAGAATAACTTTAGGGGCTACTGACGGAAACTGAGATCTTAGCAATTTCTCTCCCCAAAACTAAGTGCAAAACTGTCAAGTTCACATTCTTCCTCAGAGATAATTACAGGCCAAGTCATGATCCTTTGTGTTCCAGTGCTAAATTACAGATGCCATTGGCAAAGGAATGTACATAGAGCCACAGCACAGAGTTTGTAAAGCTCACACAGATTTTATGCCCCTTTTTAACTTGGCTAATCAAGAAAACAGCTTCAGAACACACTAACCAGCTCTGAAATAGGGTGCATCCAGCTATGGAAACAACACACACTTCGTCGTATTAGCACTAGAAATAAAAAACACTTGCTCAGAAAAACAACTTTCTGCAAAGATTTCTTCTGCTTTTTGCTAGGCACCTTAGCACCCCAATGCTTTTTCAGTTCTCTTGCTCCCCTAAATTGTATTTACACAAACAAAATTAATGGACTCGAGGTCATGTGCAAGCATGCAAGAAAAAGTAGAACTTCCACCATTCCTCTGCTTTGTTGTGATTTAGATGAGTAGGCAACAAAAAGAAATCAACAAGATTTACGGGAGTTACAAGCTGTTGAAAACCAGATTGTGTCATTTACTACATCCTTAGGAAAACAATGCTATATTGTCCCCTAGAGGGTACTTCTTCATTCTTCCTCTGTCCTCGCAATGATTCTGAAAAAATTCCAAATGATGCCTTTTTATCTATCTGTAGATAAAACTGCACAGGCTAATAGATCTTGTAGCTGTTAAGATTTTTATTCTGCTGGACCTCCCTGCAGCAGTGGGGAGGCAGGCGTACAGAAGAGCCCAGCCCTGGTGCAGCTGCAGGCTCTGACCAGGTTGCAGGTGTGCAGCCACCACCTCAGTCGCAAGGACGAGGTGCTCACCCCTGCCACCCACCGCTGGAGAGGCTAAGAGAAGAGTACCCCTCCCCAGCATCCCCAGCTGGTACCCCTGCACCTGAATGCCTCTGCTCCCATTTCTCCCATGTATTGGGAGGCATGGCTGGCAGCAGCTAGCCCCTGGCTTTCCCCTGCTCCTTGGGTCATCACAGAACCAAGACTCGCTGCCCGCAGGATGCACTCCCACCACATGAGCTCACTGGACACTGGTAGCTGTGTTCCCAGGGAGGAGAATGGGCTGTGAGTGTGGCTCACCTGTACTGTCCTTCCCATGCTGGTGCTTCGCCCCAGTCCAGGTCTAGGTGACAGTTCTCCTTTGCTGCAGCCTATCCAGCCTGGCAGCCTCAGCTGCCAGCCTGCCTCATCCTCCAGACAGCTCTGGAGCCAGCCACGCTGCACTGGGACAAGCTCCCAGAGCCAACAGTAGCCAAGCTGGCACAGCAGCTTGGGCAAGCTGGACTTGAGCACAGTCAACAAACTGGTTTCCAAAACAGCAGCACGGTTGGAGCACTGTGCCACCCCCACAGGCACAAGCCCGGCCTCGGGGAGAGCTCATTATGGTGGGCAAGGAGCCACGGGCTGCGGTTACAGAGCCCTGCTGCACAGATAACGGGAGCTATACATAGCCATACTAGGAACTGCAATCACTGTCGTGACAGCTCACACATGCCACCAGATCCTTAACCAATCAGCAGCAGAACATCACTTTTTAAAACCAGTCTGCTAAAAACTAGATGCCTATCAGGATGGCCTTCCTGCATTTTATCCAACCTTTGCTTTCAAGCGAGGCTGTACAGTACCTGAACATTTCAGTGGCCCACAAGATGCCTGCGGTGCAATTACGTCCCCTGTGAAGGCAGAGGTAAATCATTCATTTTCAACTGTCCACTTGGAGCAAATGCACCCTGTGAGAAATGATCAGAGGCTGAGCAGACCTTGGCATTTGCTGTGCTGTTTTGCAGCATGAGAATTAGCTCCCATGCGCAGAGGGAACAAAGATCAGTGTACACAGCAGTCCAAATCCTAGCCTAATTACAATCATAAGATTTGCATAGCAAACAACAGTAATTTATTCCAGAGTAAAACTGTAGTGCTCCACTAGCCTTGTTCAGCTTTCACAGAGAGCAACATTGTAGAAACACCTGGATATTTTCTGTCTGAGGTATATTGCACATGCCAGTCTTGGTTCTCTTAGCCAAAGGTGCATGAGGGTTTCCAGCCTGAGGTTTGTTCTGCAGCACTCTGTGCTGGAAAAGCTTGAAATCCTCATACTACAATTTATTTGGCAAAAAATTCAAAGTACTCAATTAGCAAACAGTTAATCACAAGTTGTTTTCCCATTATTGTGGGCCACTGACACACATTTTCTCTCTAAAAAACATTTATGAAAGAAGCCTTATATCCTGAGTTTGATGTGCAAAATGAAGTTTGTAACAATTGATTCTACTAATATTAATAATATAATTAATAATTAATTGATTCTACTTATATTGAAGTAAAATAAANACATTCATGAAAGAAGCCTTATATCCTAAGTTTGATGTGCAAAATGAAGTTTGTAACTGATTAATAATTGATTCTACTTATATTGAAGTAAAATAAAACATGTAATAATTACCAGATTTCAGAACAGTTTTAGTCAAATCCCATTAACTTCTAATATTTTGCTTTCCTAAATTGTCTACAATTGATCTTTATTTGTTAACTGTAAAAATTGATGCCTAGTCCAGCATCAAAATAGGTGAACATTTCCTCAATGTCTCCTTCTCATGTCTTTTCTATGTCATACACCAAAACCATGTATTAGCAGAGATGTACAACTGCTCAGCTCTGCATGGAAAAGAGAAAAAACAAAGAAAGAAAGAAACCCCACTACAGGCTGACTTTGAAATCACCTGGATCAAGACTGAAAACTTGCATTTCTGTGCATGACACTGTATTGTTTGGGAAGAAGGTGCAGTGTTTTCCATAACCCTGCACTCAAAATAACATCACCCTCACAAGGAAAGGGAGAAAAAAACCTCCAGATTTACTTCTATGTGCTTGAGAAGGACACCTTAGATTTCAAGCAGCAAGTTCCCATGTCTTTGACACACGGAAACCCTGAAGCCTTGCAGTCTCTACCTGGTGGCACCAGCGCAGAAACTGTGGACATGCTGCTGGGGCAGTATTGGCCCCTTACCAAGGCCTTGTGCTGCCGTGCCCAGGATTTCTGGTGAGAGGACAGGAGCTCCTGAGACACAGGTGAAGGGTGAGGAGGAGTCCTAGTCCTGCTCAGGCATTAGTGGCACCCTGCACGTAAATGCCTACTGCTCTTGGGGCCCCCTCCCTGGGCATGAGAACAGTAGGTGGTTTGCAAACATCCCAGAAATCATTCTGAACGTTTAAAACATATTCATGGGAACATGACCTCACTCTACTAAAATGTAAAACTTTAAAAATGAGTTACTATATTTGGAGACAGAAACAGAGAAAGAGAACAGCAAACATGCCTTACTGCCACCCCACCCCATACATTCAGTCAG
The DNA here is from genome assembly GCA_013397295.1 of Polioptila caerulea. Classification (NCBI taxonomy): domain Eukaryota; kingdom Metazoa; phylum Chordata; class Aves; order Passeriformes; family Certhiidae; genus Polioptila; species Polioptila caerulea. The sequence goes on from VYXF01001531.1 coordinate 1,702,991, forward strand.
ACCGGCAGGTCAAGCTGATTCCCTAAAACCCAGCACTGCAGGTGAACCTGGCCCTCAGGCACCCTGACCCAGCCACTGATGTGCTGTGACACCTTCCCTCACCTCACCTCCATCCTCCCAGTGCTTTTCTTTGTTCGCAGGAAGAATGAAGATTTGGAAGGAGAGTACACTCTTGAGTTTTCAGCAGTGGCAGATCATCTGTCAAGGCACCTGCTCCTTCCTCACAGCAGTATGATCCTGACCAGCTGTTCTTATGGAAGAATGCCTCTAGCAGGGTGGCTCAGCACTTAGCTGACTGTAAAGAAACCTAACACAAAGCACGTGTGTATTTTTCTGGCAGACACAAGTTTGAATATGTAAATTCTTCCAAACTGCAAAACTATTTGTTATACAAACACGAACAAGATAACAAACATTATGATTCATTACTAATTCCTAAGAGGGAGTCATCATCATGATAATCAAGCTCATCTGGGAACAGTGGCCACTACACTTCACCTGGTGGCCACTACAACAGGCAGAGCTCAAAGGAATTTAAACAGCTTTCCATAAAAAGTCAGTCTCACACCAGTCCAAGTAAGGCTTTCTACCGTGCTCATTCTGTCTAGCAAACCTGAGGAGGAAAACAGTTAAGAGAAACCTCAAGGAGCACAGCTGGGCTATGGAATTCAGCAGTTCCAGCACATTCCCATGAAGGCTGTGCAGCAAAAGCATGCCTGTGCTCTGCTGTATCTTACAAACTCCACAGAAAAAAAGTTACCTTCACAGTTTGAACATCTGAAAAGGCAGTAACTTAAACATCTTTCCTGCAAAACTAAAGGAGAAAAAAGCCCCAACAAAGCCACAACACAGAAAAAACCCCACCAAACCAAACAGGAGGGAAAATATGTAGGTGCAAACTTCACTGCAGTCTAATCAACTAGTTTATCAAAGTTCTTGGTATGTTCATTCACTGAAAAATGACATGAGGTCAAAAAATTCATTGACTAATTGAAAGCTAACTTACAAAATAATTATTTTCTGGTTATTCCTGGGATAAAACTCACGTGTCACATTTCCAATACACCACATGGGGTTTGGTTGTTATCAGAACCCATATACATAAATGAGCACATTTCAAGTGAAGTCACCTCCCATAGTTTACATGTAATAGCTTCTAATCAGCTACAAACAAAAGAGATTTCTCTCTCTGCTGAAAGCTGAGCACGTTTTAAACAATCATATTGAAAAATGCAGTTAGATTTTCCAGAGGTTATTTTTCCCTCTCTCCCTCTCCCTCCACTGTCTTGGCATGAAGTCATATAAAATTAGATCCAGAAACAGGGAAGGAGGTTAACAGCAAATTCACAGAAACAACTACTACTACTTTTTATGAGAAAGAACCCAAGTCTGCATAGCATGGTCCTATGAAATGCCCAGCAAAAAGCTCTCTGAGAGGGAAGCCTTTCTGTCGCACTCTGCTCATCTCCCCCAGCAGCCAGCAGCAGTCTGACCTGGTGCAAGGCTGTGGCTCCTTGGCTGTGACACCTTCTGCTTGCTTTAGGTCTTCACTAGCACTGTCCAAACTGTGCTGCTTCTACACTGCCGATGGCAAGACTAAAATCCCTGTCACAGAAGCACAGACAGCCAAGAGAGTCATATTCAAATTGTTCATAAGCACCCTGTGGCTCCTGGGCCACATGTTGGACCCCCTAATCTGCATCTCCCACACCACAGATTCTACCTACCACAGCAGAAGTATTTTATATATCTCAAGCACTTTTCTTTTGGAGATATTTTTGGCAAGATGGTTGATTTATAATAGTGTAAAATGTGAAATTTATTGGAAAATGTGAATGCTACTGTGGCAGTTCAACATAGACACCAGAACCTTCCATCTTTGTAACTGCAGAAAAAAACCCATATAATACATCTTCCTAAATGCACATATGTATAAATACACATACACACAGCCACACACACACCACATTCAGTGCATTAATACTGTCAGCAGTTTTATTGATGGCAGGTCAGTCAACACCACGGTTTCAATTCTGATAAAGGAAGTGCAGCAATTATAATGCCTAAAGCTTAGTATCGACTAGTTGAAATATTTCCAAGCCCTGCAACATTCCCTTAAAAGGGAACCTTAGATTGGGTCTCTCGCTCCTTCATTGAACTTGGTTGTTACTGGCCCACCAACTCCAGATGTTGTGTGGAGGAGACTGGTGGAAAACTTGGTGACGAATGTTACCTCTCCCAAGGAACCCAGCCCAAATCAATCCTTCATTTTCCACTGGTGAATTTCAACATGGACTTGTGGGAGCTTTACCAGCAAAGACACTAGCACCTGGGATGCATTTCCAGCTGCTTGCTGGAAGAAGGAACCAGGCAGGTAGACACACTTTGGAGAATGTAATATTTACTGTAGAATGCAAAGAGGATGCATGGCATGCAGAGTGAAGAGATACCATACTCATCCTGTGGCTGCAGAACCTGATGTCTTTAGAGGCATAGGATGAACAACATGAAGCAAGCACAGCCACTGGTAATCAAAGTGCAGTGTTTGCATGCCAGGACCCACTTCTGCAGGTATTAGTCTGTGCACATGGCTCCACTGACGTGCAAGTGGACATATTATGAAAGAAAGAAGTCCATGTGAAGAAGTGAATACATGGACACTTAGGACTGGTCAGGGCTGAGACCACAGAGTCCTGAAAGAACACTCCAGTCCATATTACAATCAGTGGAAGCTATTAATAAAACTGGAAAATGAGTTAACTTTCTCAGTGAGCCATCCAGACTTCCTACTGATATTCCTACTCACTCAAGAGAAAAAAAAAACAAACTTGATCATTTTAAATCAATGAACCCTAAAGTATATATCTAAAATACTGAAATGAAGGAGTCATCCTTTAAAAGCACTGGCTCTTGTAAATGAAGGGTTATTAACAACTTAGCAGAACAGCTGTAGTTCTTACTATGCATCTACTTCATAACAGACAGCTTCTGTTATTCCTTGCTTCATTTCCAACAGGAAAAGCATGCTTGATTCCCAGCCTCTATGGGAACAAAATGGGTAGGAGACTCTCATCCTTAGCCTTTATGACCCTGTTAAATTATTCTCCTCTTTTAAGACATGGAGTGATTTCTTAAAAAAAAAAAAAAACAAAACACATAGGCACTGGGAAGGTCTGCTGCTGAACAGAGACAAAATTTTATTTCTGTGAAAAAATACATGTGCAAGTGTCGTATCTGTGTTTCCATTCATTTGTTTTCCTAAAATCCAATATTTATTTCTTTTTTTTCCTACAAAAAATATTTTTGTGGGGAACCATATGATAATTAGCTAATGTCTTGACTGCTACTGTAATAAAGAAATTATGTCTACCTGTACTTCTTCAACAGACCAATTTAAAAAGGCTAATAAGATTGGCAGCAACAAATTAGATAGCACTACAGTACATTTTCCTCACAATAACTATTCTCTTGAGGCATAAGGACAGCCCTGTAAGACACAGAAATACAAAGTACATGATTATAGATTATTATAAGAGAATTGCATGGAAGTTGCAAAAATTTGTGGGTTTAAAAAAATGGCAGATTTTTTTCTATAGATTAGGCTCTCAACTCAGATTATAAAGTATCTCCATACAGCTTTATTTATTCTGCTGACAGTCATCTCAGTTTGAGATCAAATAAAATTCAAACACTTTTTATAGATTTCTGATTCTAGTTTCTTTAAATTATTTGCAAAAGTCACACAGACACAAATAACAGTAGTCTCTATTACATAAATCTAGGAAGCGATCTTGCAATGCAAAGTTGAAAAGAATTTTTTCCTGGTTTTGTACTTTCCTAGCTCAAAGAACAAGATCAACAGATGGTAAAGGCATCACCTTGGGGAAAAATGCACCATTTGTCAGATACTTATTTATATAACTCTGGTTATTTAACATGCATTTTTACTTAAAGCTGTGTATGATTACATATCTCATCTTGTATTTGTTATATTTTACTCTGTTGGTTAGAAATCAAACAATTTATACTTCTTCCACTTCAACATTTTCAATAGGTCAAAACAATTTCATATTTTATAAAGATGTTAGAAGAGGCAAAGACACAATTGTCCTGCCAGAACATTCCTACACACCTCCCCACTCACATCTGCCTAAGCACCTTCCAGTCCAGTAGGTTAAACATAACACACTCTGCCTTGTCTTATCGCTCGAGGAACAGGGAACAAGTGCCACCTTCTGTGTCACACATGAATCATCCACTTTCTTCCCCATTACACCAACTAAAAAAGCCCCGATCAACTGAGCTTTCTGTGACTGTGATTCTTTTCTATTTGCACCATTATAAGTACCCAGGAACCCACACTGGTCAACATTTTCATAACACATCTAGATTACAGCACTAAAAAGACCTACAAATATATCTCCCGTCCAACTTAAATGTTAACTTTATTTTAGCTTTACATTTTAATGGCTTCCAATGCCTATCATGCATAAATACACTTAAGTGAGGTCAAAAAACAGTCCTGACACGTTTGGATAACAATAATGACAACAGAGCCCACAAACTTTGATATCTGCCTGCTTGAGTTCAGTGTTTTCACATCTTAGTCAAAATTATAAATGCATTTGCTTTTTTTTGCTTTTTCTCTGTGAAAATCTTGGACACTTAGCAGAAGCTACAAGCAAACATGCTGATGCTCTACAGTTAAGCAATGTATTTTCATTCTCAGGATCACAAAGTAATCTAAAGAAAGCATGTTTGCATATGGAGCCTAAATTCTTCCAAGAAAAACAGATAAGTTATCTGCTGGGAAAAGAACAAAATGAGACACAACTAATAAGATTACTAGCTCAAAATCACGAGTAGAAAAGACGCCAGGAACACAAATTATTCCAACAAAACATGAAACTTCCCAAACACTTCTCTCAAAATGGGGGTCTACTTAAGAGTTTTCAAACTACTGCACCCCATGCACAGATACTTTTAATCGGGTTTGCAACAAAAACACAGCAATTCCTACTGCCACGTAAGAACAAGGCTGCATGGCAGCAATTACACTGTTCTGAGCTTGCCCTCACACTTAAAATAACAAAGGAAGAAATGACACTACTTAACATTTTCCCTGTTATCATAAGTGGGCCACACCTGGAAGTTGTAGCTGCATGAGCCCAGAAATCTTTTCCTTCAGTCACCACAGAAACTAATATAAAAACTCTGGCAATTTGTTCTCCTATTTTCAGTAGATAATTTACATATGAATTGCACACCAAATTCCCTTGGTCTAATAAACTGTTCTGGACTCGCACGATGAAAATACTGCTTCTTCATTATCAGCCTTCTCTTGCTTTTCTTTTCTGTCTTTATAAAATTACCCATATACACCTAAAGCCAGCAGCAAGGGTAGTGGTGAGTCTACCTCTTGCCTTGAGCCCATGCACGGAAACAGAGGTTTGGAAATACATCCTCACACTTCAAAGGATTTTAAGATTCCCAGATTTTCTGCCAGACAGGCCCTCTTGTTAGTCACTGCCTTGTGTGTAAGTATTGACACAGCAGCCTGTACCAGTTAAGAAATCATCTGATGCAACTCAGCTGATTTTCAAAGGTATAAAAAATTGCATATCATAGCTTACATAAATAATTGATGTTCAGGACCTGACTGGAAGACCCAAATACTGATTTTGTATTACTTTTCATATTCATTAATCACCATAAGATAAAGAACAAATGAACTCACACAGAGGCTAGAAACAGCACAAGAGTTACTTAGGTGTTTCCCATGACAGAATACAACTCAAACATTAGTTTTGCACTCAAGAACAGAACTGCAAACATTTCATAATCGCACTACATATGGGAAATCAAAACAAACCTTACCTTATTTAAAATGGCAATTTTTGTAAAAAGTCAGGCTATGCTAATACAGGGTGTAAGGAACCATGCCATCCTCCTTCGGCAGACTTTTCCAAATGCCCCCGTATTCAACTGAGTCTAACTCTGCTCTGTTTTGTTTCCCCAGGAGGACCCATTCAGGACCATGTGCTCCTTTTCAGCTGTCAATAAACAGAAGCAGTGAATTCCCCAGCGCTTCACAAAGCTAGTTAGGCATAGCCATTCATTTCTTCAGGAAAACAGGGCATTGATTTCAGCAAATTCCCAGGGAGCAGCTACAACAAAGAGATCAAAGACCCACCTCCTTTCCTGCCTGGCTTTGGCCGGCTGGGCTGAGAGGAGCAGCAACAGGTTTCCCAAAGAGCGGGCTCTATCCCCACCGGCCGCTGCACGCTCCATTCACGCCCATCGCCTTCCTACGTTCCCTGGACAGCCCCCGGCGCTAACCGTGACAAACCCCGACATTCAGGCAGCATAATATACTGCACACTAGTTCATCCAAGGATAAAAAGAAAAACAAGCTCCAAGGGAAGTCTGCTGCTTCCCCGACCAGCCGAGCTTCAGTAGCTGACAGATTTTTCATAAACGTCTTCTTTTTTCTTAGCTTCGTCACCTAAATCAGAGCAATGCTTGCTACCTCAGTTTCATTGTGCTGAAAATTCTCTGGAATGTTGGCTTTTCTGATTTATTTCCACAAGCTTGAAGATTTAGCTGCTGGAGTTTGAGGTCTAGCTGCAGCAGCCCTTGTGTTGTGCAACCATGATATTTTCTTTGTGCAATTTGCCCTAGACTGCAGTGGGTTTTTTCTAAGGAATTTAAGGGGGTTTGTTCCAGTTTGGTTAGAATTTTTACTTTTTAAAATTATACATCTTGTCTTCATTACTGTAACCTGGAACAAGATTTTTAATGCTAAATTTTGACCTCGTATTGAACCAAGCATTAGCAAAAGACAATGTCATGGTCAAGCTTAAGGCCTGGCGGTTAGGGTACATGTCTACTGCTAAACAGTAAGAGCCAGAGACCTGGTGCAGAGACCACCTGGCACCAGCTCCATGTGTCTAAATGCTCCTCATCTCCTTTTTTTTCCCCCCACTAACAGTTTGGTTAGATCCAGATTCCTTACCTGGAACACAGTCTGGTAGATATTATCCCTCACACACACCCTAGTGTCTGTGGCTTGTTAGTATGCACTAGTACTGAGCTCACAGGCTGGCCCTGAAATATTTATTTATATACATACAAGCATAAAGATCTGAAGTCAATTCACACCTGTACAGATTTGCCATGTCATTCTTTAGCATTCTCCTGTGCACTGATGTTTTACCAAGGCACTACCTGGCTGTCACAAACACCAACCAGCTGGAACCTGGAAAGTTCCCTCAGCACTGGTACTGCCTCTGGGCCACTGACACATCTCCAAGTGAGAACACAAATGTCTATCCCACTAACATGAGCAAGTATCACAGGACCTGGCACAGCACAAGCAGTACAATACTGAGAATACCAGGGACAGGTGGTAGGGATGACGGCTCACTGCACAGCAGACAGCTGAGAACACATGGAAATACAGAACTGCAGAGTTATTGAAGTTACAGGAGACCTGTAATGATCAGCTATTCAGACTCCTGCTGATTGCAGGGCCTTTAATAGTGTTATCCAGGGCCTTGTCAAGCTGTATCTCGAATACTTCCAGTGAGGGCAGCTCCACCACTTCCCTGGGTAGCCTATTCCAATGTTTGATCAATCCCCCATTGAAAATGCCCCTTGCATCCACAAGCATCTCCCCTGAAGAAACTTGCGGCCATCGCCTCTTGTCCTGCCACTCTGGACGCCCAGAAAAGGCTGCTTCCAACTCCTTTTCCATAACCACCATTTTTGCACTGAAAGACCATGACTTGATACCCTTGAGCCCTCTTTTCTTCAAGCAGAACACACCCAAGTCCTTCAGCCTTTACTCATGTGACAACTTCGTTAACATCCTGATCATTAGGGGGAACATGAGAAAGGCTCTGTTGCTGCGCTGAAAAAAAAGAAAAAGGGGAAACTGCCAGGGCATACAATTGCTAAAACAGACAAACATCTGAGTCTAGTTGAGGAGTCTTGACAATGACCCCTGTGCATTCACCGTGCCCTCTGCTTTCTTTAATATTTCACTCCTGATGACGGTTTTGCCTGTTGTATACAATACAATCAAGCATATTACATTCCTCATTTTAGAGTTCTCTCTGTATCTAAATGGCATTTAACCATGCCCCAGAATCACCGTTTCACAGAAAAATTTTTAAAAATGCATTTTAACAAATAACTTGATCTCCACATACAGTTGCTATTTTCCATTAAGCCACTGATGGTTTTATATGTATTAACTGATTGCATTTATTAATGAAAAAAAAGTCAATCCTGTTTTCCTTGTTCCTCTAAGGAAGTACTGAAAAATGACAAAATCCGTGTCTGAAATTTCCCTCTTATATTGCACAGTGTGCAGCTGGCAGCCCTTGGAGGCAATGATAGAAAAAAAAAGCAGCTGAGGCACTGGAGAGACTCCAAAAGAAAGCATGTAGATCAGATCAATAAGCAGAAAAAATGTGCTTAATACTTCAGATAATATAAACTGGACTGAGAAAGTGCAAGTATCAGGAAAACATGAGCAGCAGCCTTCCATGGTAGTTACAACAGCAAAGTATAAGGATATACCACTTGTCTGTTAAGAAGAAGGACAAATAATAGTGATAAGGCAGGAGATTTGGATGTGGCTGGGATAATGATGCTTTGGAAGCACAGGAGTTAAACTCACTAAATGATTAAAAAACCCCAAGCACATCACTCTGTAGTAATCTGGAATGGTATTTGTGCCAAAGATAGATAAAGCATTTTAGACAGAATTGCAATTTTAAATCTCAATGAACCAGTCTGTTCTTATACTTGGGCCAGATTTTTACAATTTTACTCACATTAAGTCATGCTTTACTCCAAGAATAATCCCGTTGATTATAATGGTAATATTGTTTCACAGATGTCTCAGAAGAAACGCAAATGTAAAAGCAGACTTTATACTTCAGATAAAAGACATCAATCATGAGTACATCTGGGAATCCGATAAAAACATATGGTACAAAAAAATCACTGTGGGATGATGGAAATGTACTTACAGAGCAGGTCTGTGGACATGTTTACAGATCAGGCAAAGGAAACCTACACAAAATAAATGAAAAAAGAATTATCAGTTTTCTGAACTAGGACTATTCATGTTTATGTCTCATGCTAATAATCATAGGCATAGTCTTTTAGCTCTTTGGAAAATAAGGAGAGTTTATCTACAGAAACCCAAAAAGGAAGAACTTCAGTTTGTAGAGGTAAAGAAAAACTGATTCCACTTCATTTCACAGACAATGTAAACTGACAATATTAATGTAATGCACTTTAATTAAGAACAGTTCACTGTATTCCATATCTTCATTAACTTTTATTATTATGTTTTTACCAGGCATAGATTACAACAGAATTTTCAAGCATCACGTATTTTACCCCACTGCATGCTATTCTCTGTTTAACCCTTATTTTTCTAACAGTCCTGACCCTTATAGAGTCAGAAAGAATATTAACAAAATAATATTATTAAGAAAGAATATTAACCAAATATAGGGCAAGACATTTTATTTGCTCTCTTGAAGGACTTCTGGAGACTTTTGGTTCTCTGCTGAAGTCATTCATCTTGTTCCCTTCCCTTTCATCTGCTGTTTTTTGACTGAAATATTGCTATTAGCACATAGGAGTAGAGTCTGAGTTTTCTGTAGCTGTCTGAGCAATCCCCAACACAAGAGTATGCCAGTGACTGAATAAGGCTACTTGGAGCTACAGAAATAATAATGTGTGTATTAGTGAGGGGACACACAGATAACAGTACGAATCACATGCAATTTTATGCAATGTATGCAATTTTATGTGCTGCGTTGGACCGGCTGTGTTTAAAGGGGTGTATGTGTATGAATCAGGGTGAATGAAAGATGTTCAATAAGGCCAAGTGCCGAGTCTTGCCCTTGGGTCACAACAGCCCCACGCAGTGCTACAGGCTTGGGGAAGCGTGGCTGGGAAGTGGCCTGGCAGAAAAGGCCCTGTGGGTGCTGGTCAACAGCAGCTGAACAGGAGCCAGCTGTGCCCAGGTGGCCAAGAAGGCCAATGGCACCCTGGCCTGGCTCAGCAATGGGGTGGCCAGCAGGAGCAGGGCAGGGATTGTCCCCCTGTACTCGGCCACACCTCGAGTGCTGTGCTCAGTTCTGGACCCTCACTCCAGGAAGGACATTGAGGGGCTGGAGCACATCCAGGGCAACAGAACTGGGGAAGGGTCTGGAGCACAAGGCTTATGAGGGGGGATGAGGGAGCTGGGGGAGTTTAGCTGGAGAAAAGGAGGGTCGGGGGGGACCTTATCACTCTCTACAACAACCTGAAAGGAAGGTGCAGCCAGGTGGGGGTTGGCCTCTTCTCCCAAGTAACAAGGGACAGGACAAGAGGAAATGGCCCCAAGTTGTGCCAGGAGAGGTTTAGGCTGGATATTAGGAAAAAAGTCTTGAAAAGAGTTGTCAAGCACTGGAATAGGCTGCCATGGGAAATGTCCCCATTCCTGTGGATATTTTAAAAACATGTAGATACAGTGCTTAGAGACATGGCAGTGCTGGGTTAATGGTTGGACCGATGAGCTGAAGGGTCTTTTCCAACCTAAACTATTCTACGATTCTATGAAAACTTGACTCTGTAAACAGTATTTTGTGGCTGACTGAAATGGGTCAAAAGAAAACTTCTTTATTTTTAAAAATACAACGACAGTCAGTAAGATACTTCCAAGTCAATTGAAGCTGGCTGCAAGAACTGAGTTTTGCTGAGAGAAAGGAGCAGCAAAGGGGCCCTCATACTAGAGGGCCATCAATGAGTCCTCTTTCCAGATAAAAACAGGCATGCTGACAGCAGGCATCCTAAGCAGCAGTGTCCTAGTCTGATTTCCATCATCCAGAAAACACTTTATTTCTGAAAAAAATCTGCTCTGCAGTTTGATGCCGTTCTGGCTGAGAGCAAGACTCTTGTCTGTGGTGTAAATTTCTAAAAATATAGTCCTTGCAGAGGGAACAGTGGACTTTAATGGCATCCATATGTGACTGTACACGCACCAGCTTTTGTCATCCCCAGAAACAGCAGGCTACACGTTATTACTGTCAAAGCAGTGCCATCAACTAAAAGAAATTTCATTTCCCCCAGTGAATAACTAGATTGCTGATAAAATGATTTAATAGTGTTGCCATTCAATCTGCAGAGCAATTACCTACAAACCACCACAACACAAGCTCTTCCCTCCCTTAAGGTTTGAGTCACAAGTATACCTTCATTGTCACACATCTGGTCTGCAGCTCTCTCCTGTCATGAGAAAGTGCAGCCTCACTCCATGTCCTCCCTGGCCCCCACACATCCTCCATCCACCCTTGTTACAGTGACACTGTGGTCCATGTACACCCCAATTAAGGTTTGGTTGAGTTGTTCTGTGATGTTCCTTTGGAGATAAATCACCAAAGTGTTTTTCTCCACAGGCCACTGACGCCTGAGAAACTTTTCCCCCCATACAATTCTATGATGAAACAGTGTTAGCAACAGCAACCCCAAGTGCCCAAGCCCAGCCCTTGGGAAGGGCACAGAAACTACAGACCAAGAGGGAGCACCTCTGTGAGGGCAGCCCAGTCACGGCAACACAACCAGAAGAACAGCAGCCACATCACCACAAGGAACTGCTCCCCTTCCAACAGCTGGTTCAGACATTATCTCTGACTGGGTAAGGACAAGCATAACAAAGTGTATTTGCAGGGGCAGAAGAGTTTAAGTGGAACTACAAGCTCCATCATAAGATATGCCAGCTCTTACCTGCATTTATCCTCAACATGGACCCAGAACTGCCTGTCACCATAGCTTCACAAAACCCTACCATAAATCCCTCTCCTTCTTCGATGGTATGAGAGGACCCCTTGTGCAGTGTATTGTCCCCTGACCAAGGGGGCTCCAACACATGCAGAGCTGTGGCAGCCACACATACTGTGCCAAGCAGGCACAGTGCCTGGCAATTTCTGGCCACATCAGTCACTTGTCCATCTAGACTCAGGTGGTTGGCCATGTACCATACTGACCTTTAGACAAAGTGTTGTAGATAAATTGCCCAAACTTGCTGTGTTGCCCACACAGTTAAAAGAAGCTGTTTGCAGTTGCTCTTAAGTATCCTTCTTTCTCATAAAAGAACGGGAGAGGAGAAGCTGAGATGGGGATGTTCCCATACATGAAAATTGCAGCCTTGAAAATGTGAGGCAAAGCTGAATGAGGTTTTTACAGGCTTTCAGGTATCAGGAAAATAGCTTATCCATTTAGGTTGAGGAAGACTTGATGGGTTAAGTGTAATAGATTGTTAACAGTAAAGAGATAGCAAAGCATTGATTACAGGCACTTTGAATGACAAAAAGTTCAATGTTTTCTGATGGTGGAAAGTGGTTTGCACCTGTTAGAGGAAGTGGGGATGGGTTCTGCACTGCCTAGAAGGACATGCCACAGTCTATTTTGTGTAGGAGGATTTTAGGGTTTGGGTTATTTTCGGTTGCTCAACCATTGCTGAAAATTCCCAGACTATGCATTTTATGATCTATAAGTGATTTTAATGGGCACACTCTGGGCATATATGACTCAGAATAGATATAGATGATGGTGGTGGGACTGCTCTGAGATGTCCAGAGTCCATAGTGGGAAAGGCAATGCCTGTTACCTGCTCTGTTCTGGTGCAGAAGATACGGAAGTAATGAAAACAGGCAGCAGTTTCCAGGTATGGTTCATGAGGAGGATTTACAATGAGGATCAAGGTCACTACTACACCAGAGGAAATGTGACTTCCACAGGGAAATGCACAGCAAAGAAAACCAGTCTGCACAAGATCTATGGGCTGTTCATGATACACAAGACATCGGCGAAAGCTTCCAGCAATGGCCTTGGTAACTTCCTTGCTTAGCAGTGGTTCACACTGGGCGGCAGCGAGACGGGCAGCAAAGATTCCACCTTCTACAGTGGCTGCAGGTCATTGCAGAGTTCTGGGAGGATGACAAGGTTTTATAAAAAAAAAAGCATTAGTTTCCCTGGCCTTGAAGCTCATCTCTACCAGAGACAACTCCATGGCAAGGGAAGCCAAGAAACTGCTATGTGAGGGACCTGTGCAACATCTGCAACATAAGACTACAACTTGCTGTTCAAGACAGCTGCCCTGCATGTAACACCCAAGGATTCTCATGTGGGTTCACATGACAGAGCTCTTCCACTGACCGCTCTTTCAGAAGATGTACATCTGTCTTCACTAGTACCATGCCACAGAAAGCCAAGGGAAAAGCAGGCCCAAATGTGGGAAGAGACGTAAGTGGCAGCAACAGGAAAAGCTTTCACACTGAGGGTGATACCCTTGTGCTTGCAGCACAATGCCATCTGTAGACAACAAGAGAACATGCTGCCTGCAAGAGAGACCTATGCCATGCAAAGACAAAGAGCTGGATCAGAGCTTCTGAATTACGAACCCACTGTGAGTTGAAACACAGCTGTTCTGAACCAGTCAGCTTCTGCCCCCAAACAAGTCCTCAGAGGTTATTACAGAATTCCTTACACCGCTTTCCACATAAAAACAATGTCCAAAAACATGACAACTGTCAACACAGGCATATTCTTTGTAGCAACCTGAGGTTATACAGCCCCCAAATGCACCTCAGTTTCATGCTGCCCACCAAAGAGGCACATTAGTTAACCAGTCATCAAAAGACTAACCTCATAATGTGAAGTCATCTGTCCACTTACTCAGGTAGCTGAAAAGGGACACTATTCAAGGACAATATCCTTGGATATTCAGAAGAATGCACAGCACAACTCATTTATAGACTCACAACAGCCTCATGTAAGTGACATTGTTATCTAAGTACCTTTTATCATATTTTAACTAAGTAAAGCTAAAACACAAGTAAATGTATTTTTCCAAGACATCTACGGCAAGTCATAGAGTTGCAGATGTCTAAAATGCACAAGCAAAGATGTGACAGGAAAACCACATTTAACCTACTTACACTGAGATTAAATCAGGAAGGACCCTCTTTCCGCCACCACAGAAATCAGTTGCTGGGGTTTAACTTTCAGCACACCTGATGACTCAGGTTGCAATCCCTCAGATGAAAACACCTTCAGGAGACAACACATTTATCACACAGCATTAGCATTCCACTAGTGTCCCTATTTGTGTTCTTTTGGCTACTGCTAGTGCTTGTGCTGAGCTCACTGCTGATATAGTTTCTATTCTCCCAAATTCATGGACAGGAAAGAAAATCATAATGATGCAGAAATTATTTATAACAGAGTACTAACAGGGAAAAATTAATATGCACAGCCAAAACCTTCATCTAAAGAAACCTATGCAGATTTTCATTAGCTTGTGTTAGTCCCACATGTACCTCCATATCAGGATTTAGTGCATGCTAAGTAAAACTCACCAAACACATGATTTGTTCAATGTCACTGACCAACAGTGATATTCTGTGCATTTTTAATCCACCACATGTAGAGTCCCTCACTGGCAAAATAGATGAAATTATAAATCACTTAATTTATAATATAAAATAGCATAATCTGTACTTTTACAATTGGGTGGGATTTTGTTTTTTTTTCAAGTCATGGTATTATTTTATAATTACAGTAGAGAAAGACTGCTTTGCCATCATCTTTTTCTTTATGTACAGCGTTCTGCATCTTTCCCTCAATTAAGGAGGAAATCTTGTGCAGTACAACACATGAAAGCTTGTGTCCACAAGCCAGAAATTCGGTTCACTAATATTGCAGAAGCTCCCTAAGTAGGTCTTATTTGTGAATGTAAAAAAATAAGGAAAACCCAAAATCATAAATGTAATGCCTTTTTCTTTTACCAAAGACTATGCAGAGGTAAAAGAACTGTACAAAATCATAAGGCAGACTTTGACTGGACAAAAGTCATGTTCTCAAGGATGTCTTTTCTCATGTATTTACTAAGGATATTTTGTATACCTTCATGATAATGTTTCAAATTGTGTTTGCAGACACGCAGAAACAATACATATACA
Organism: Polioptila caerulea; assembly: GCA_013397295.1. Taxonomy (NCBI): domain Eukaryota; kingdom Metazoa; phylum Chordata; class Aves; order Passeriformes; family Certhiidae; genus Polioptila; species Polioptila caerulea. Next base: position 1,718,020 of record VYXF01001531.1, read on the forward strand.
TAAGCTGGTCCCACTGCTGAAGGAAACTTTATACCTATGTACACATCTCCACAGGTTAAATGGAGTAGTATGCAAGCAACCACTGTCAGTTCCCAGTGACATCTTATTGAAAATGTTTTGATCCGTTGGCTAATATTTCAGCAAAGCTATACTGAGCATTAAATCTGGATACATAAAGAAGTCCTGCCTTACCATTCCCTCCACCAACCAATCAGTATTCTAACCTGGTTAGGATCACCTCAATGTGTAGCATCAGTAAATATGATCCACACACAGGCACCTAATCTATCCAAGTCTGTTTTCAGTTTAAAGGAAAAAAATTCCAATTTTCATGAAAAGTAAATACATCTTATATCCTGTGCCCTGATACCAGAAACACAAAGACCAACAAATCCCACTCCATGTTTCAAAGCAAATTCTTCCTGTTCTGAAATACGGCACTGTCTCTCACCACATTTTCCCAGCCTGTATCTCTTGACACTGGTCTATTTTGGTCAGCAAAAGCCCTGTGGCAGACAAGGCATCAAACATAAGCCTTTGCCCATCTCCAGTGCGCTGATAAGAAGAAAAGCCACTATATCGAATTTTTTAAAAGAGATAGTAGCAAAATGGAGACAAACTCCTAGGGAAAGATACCAAAAGGCGTCTCATGCCAGCCTGCCTTACTGAGGGCTGCTCTTGTTGTTTGGCTTTGCAAAGCACTCAGAATTTTGACTGCGATCCAGCAAAGCAATTCTGCATTTCCCATGTTTTCCCACCACTGACTTGCAGGGAACTATTTGTACACATGAAGACAAACCTACACTTCATATTTTGCTGGGTCAGGATCAAGGCACCAATCATCTTTCTGGATCCTTATTTTCTTATGAGAATTGGATAAAATGAGCTAAAAAAAAAAGAATCTTGTAAGTGTGAGCTTTAGAAAGCCTCAAGACCCAGGAACATTCCTAAAATAATTTGCATTCCACAGCAGCAGGGCAAAACCATTTCCATTTCAATGAGCCCTTTGGAGAGAGGACTCTGGTCTACTGGCTGAAACTCAGGACTGAACCCCAGCATAAAATAAACACCAAACCCACTTGTACAAGGTCACGTGAAAAAGCACTTTTTCCTGTTCTCCCTCAATACCTTGGCTATACTCTTTTTCATCACTTCAAGCCTCCATGCCAACACTTATTTCAAGAAGGGTGCCGCCACTCTGCTGGACAGACCGGTCAGCAGGGAGATTTCCTGTCCCTTTCCTGCATCATCCTCAAGAAGCCGTCCCCAAAGAGCCAACAAGTCTGTGGCTTCAAAAAACGTTTGACAAAAAACCTGGGTTTTAACACTCACTTCTTTCATAAGTTTGATACAAATAACACACACTAGCAGCTGAAAACTTTCCAAATGCGGTGAGCAAAACCCACAGTGGAGACAGACAGACAAGTTCCCACAGGGTGCAACAGTCACTCCCATGATCAGAGAGGGGGATACACATTTAGCCAGTACTTTGGCAATGTCAGTAAATTTCAGGAATTTATAAAAACAGATTTGTCATCTAGAAGCCAACACCTTAACACATCTTGCTTAGATTGTGGTAATCTAAAACCTCCCACCCTCAAAATGCTCTCAAACTTGCACATGATCTACGACATATGCAACCTAAGCACTATTGCAATAAGGTGATGCAGTGTGTAATGTTGCTGCTCTATTATAAAAACACTTATATTCAAATTATTTGGTCAAATTCCACTTCTCAGTTTTGCTCACTCTCATACAATTTTAGCAGTTTTAAATTTCAATGACTACTTCATTCAGAAACTTGCAAAAGTGCGGAAGTTTTACCTGAAAAAGGATTTTAGGCCAAGAATATTGGTATTTTTCAGTTATTTTAGATGCAGAAATGATCTTCACAGTGGTTCCAAGGGGTTAAGCAGTTTAGTCTCTTTACTTGCTTCATAAAAACTAGATGTCTCTATATATAAATTATATATCAAAGCATAATTATTGCTCTTCCACAATATGCCTCGCTGTTTGTTAACAGTTTCTTGGCTATTAGAAATGTTTTCTTTTTTCCTCCCAGCTCCCAAAGGTCTCATACTTCAGAGATTTGCTTGAGCTGCCTGAAGTAGGCAATGATAACATGAATACATCCTTGTAACTCTGAAGCATAAGCAACGTTCCCACTAAGAACTTAACAGTCGAGGCAGAGAGACAGCAGGAGCTGATTTGTTTTAATTAACGCTACAAGACTCACACTGGGTAGCAGCTGCCTGTCACATCACTCCATTTGTTTGCTTCAACCTGCAAGCTCAGATTTCCTTCGGACAGCAGCTGGACCTGTCAGTGGCCAGCTCGGAAGCAATACCACCCACATCCTTTCCCTCCTGTTCACACACGTGGAGTGGCTGGAGCAGGACACTGCACGGAAAATGCAAGCTGCCGCTTCATACGGTACAGAGGCAAGGGATAATTATTAGAACTCATTTATTGAAATTAGCTGTCACATTAATTGTCAGAGACTGATTCTATTTGAACTAAACTGTAATTTAAGGAGTGATTTCTTACTGTTTTTTCTTAAAACACATGTTTGATTTAGGGATTATATTTTCATAGCAGTGCCTAGAATGCCTACGGTGCACAACTCTAATAATATCCAAATCCTCCAAATGGAACATATATGCTTTAATAATGAAATCTACACATGTTCCTAAATATTTCTCGGCTGTTTCCTTAATTTTACCTTTGGTTATCAAGCCATGTAATGACTCCAAAAATCTGCAAATTGTGGCTCACAGATTATTGTTGAATAAAACCAGATATAGATGCAGACTATTCATATTCAGCCCAGTAACCTGTTTCTCAGATAACACATTGCTCCTCACTGTCAAATAAAGATTAACTGAACTTCTTGTTCTCCCATACTGACAACTGGTAACACAGACTTATAACTGGACTCCTGCCTTTCCGAGGTCTGGACTGGAATTGCATGGTATATAAACCTGTTTGGGATTCTGTGCCACTTCTTGCACATTACTCAAACAAGAAGCCAAAAAAATGTGGCATCACATGCCACAGTGCTCATGCTTGTTTAAAATTTCATCCTGCAGGGCAATGTTGTTCTACTGTTTTGTCCAGCAAAACTGAAACTTGAATACATTAAAGGAGACTGTCTCTTCTCTACACAAGTTTTTTTTTTCAGTGAAAGAGAACGCAAAAGGAATTATGAAAACAGAGTAACAAGGTCAATGATACAGAGACTGGTAAAGGAAGAGCCACTACCTTCACAGAATGACAAAGCCAACTTAAAAACAAGTCACTATTAATTCCCCTCTCAATACCAAATAAAGAGCTTGGAATATGGTACATCGTAGATTAATGAATGCCAAGCGCAGGCTGATATAAAATACACCTTGTATTTCAGCAGTTTGGCATTTTTATTGCAGTCACTTGTCTGTAAGCCAATTTTTCAGAGACAGCCTTGGAACCTGATTAACTTCTCCATGTGCTCTAGCAGCAGAGGCTAAGAACGCCATTTCTTCACTTAAAAGTGATCCTGACATAGAAAGTTACAATAATGTAGAAAAAACAAGCTAAGTGGTTTCTAACCTTTTACTAAAATTCACTGAGAGGTCACTTGTATTCATTTCTTCCCCCAGTTGCATGCCCTCTTCAACTCTGACTTTTGAAACATCCATCTAGTATGGTTCTGTGAGTTAATTAAAAATAACCTGAAACAACTCAGATGCCTGGCATTTGCACCCCAAGTTACCAGAAGGCTGGTTTAGTAATTTATAAAAACTTACATGAACATATTCTGTCAGATGTTTATACATCATGTGAGGTCTGCAAGAGGAAGAACTTAGAGTTATCTAAAAGTGCCCACTATCAAATACTTGGATGTTTTCTGTCCCAGCTACCAAAGCGTATTTTACTTGTTGCATCATGACATTCTGATCTCCAACATCTACTACAATCTTAATAACAAACTAACAGATTTCTAGTAAATGGTTACTGATGACTTGCTAACCATATTCACATTGGGAGAATATATATGATTCAGGAGTCAGTGCTCTGCTGGGACAAACTGAAGGCACAGGTCACACAATTATGCTGTCTTAAGTTGCCCGGTAAACTTCGTGGATTCAACTTTGGAAGAATATCCATGTCAAAACATATGATATTAAATAAAATTTACTGCAATTTCAGATCCTGGGACCCAAATACATTATTAAAGTATGATAGCAACCATAACACCTAAGCAGATGTGACAATTTTTGTTATCAGGCTGGAATTTAATATTAAAAATTATAACCTGGCTATGGGGCTTTCTAAATTAGATGATTACTTAGTAAATTTATAAAGTTATCAGGGCAAATCACTGACCACAAAGATAATTCAGAGACTTATACAGTCTAAAAAATTAGTGAATGCAACAAGTAAAAATTTTCAAAGTAATATATCGTGCTGATATTTTTACAGATCAAAAAAAAGACACTCATTCTACATGGTCTTCAACTGTTTTGTGAACTGCTTTTTTGATTTTGGTAAAAATATTTAAAACCATCTTCTTTATATTCTCTATTTTCTATTAGTTTAAGAAGTCCATACTCATTTTTGTAATGTCTTATTTTAAAATTATTTTATAATACTGAGATTTTTGATGTTGATAAAAATGGTATGAAAAACTTAGCAAAAGTCTGATTATTTTATTTTTGAAAGGACTGAGATCACAACCCCTTCTCAATTAGGTCGCTTTGATGACCTCTAACATCATAACATACACTGTGCAATTCAGTATTTCATCTTTGCTAGGTGTCTAAAAATCTGTGAATATTTGGCTGTATAGGTCCTGAAGCTTGCAAAGACATGAAGCATTCTGAGATTCAGGCATCAACACTGACAAATCACTGATACAATAAGAACAACTTAAAGGAAAAAAAAATCATTTCAAGCCTTATCTTTTTGATTAGAGTAAGACAAAGGGTGGAAAGCAATTTAATCTCCTATTTATCCTTGTTTTGTTTTCTATCTTGTCAATCTCTCTATTTTGGCCAGGGCAGCCTTTCTTCTTTTCATTCAATGAATGCTTAAAAATTAGGATGCATTTTTATTAGCCAAAACCCTCCACAGACTCAGTGAAAAATCTGCATAGCAAATTCAACGATTAAAAAGGGAGACAATTCCTTCTATCGCTTATACTAAGGGTATTTTGGAGAGAACAGCATGTAAATGTGCACAAGTCAAGTAAAGATGATTTCCAAGTGTGAAAATTATTCTTGTCCCTGGCAGCTGCTATGTGAGAAGTAATGAGGTCCAGAAGCCTTGCCGGGCCCAACCAGTGACAAGAATATCATTACGATCCATCTGCAGCCCGCAAGAGACACGAAATGCCTCGCCAATCTTTTGTTCTAGGCAAAACTAGAAATCCAAAGCAACATGTTTCCAGGCCAGGACATAATGAGTGTCACCACATGAACACCTCCCTGACCCCCTCAAATGGTTTCAAATAAGGGCAAGCTGAGAATACCTTTCAGAACTACAGAACTTTGGTATCACAGATTTTATAGTAAATGTGTTTGCTTTGCCTGCATATTTACTTGCTTTGTGAGGAAAAGAGTGTTAGGTTTGTAAAAACAAGTGAGTCATGAATAAGTCAAAATATTTCCAGTAAACTTATTTTTGCCTGAATACCCTGAGTTAACTGAAACCAAAACATTTTGCAGACTTGTATCAGTTTCACTGGCTTGTGATGAATCAGTGCTCCAGGCTGTGCTACATTTTGCTGAAATTGTTAACTACAGAATCACAGAATCAACCAGGTGAGAAAAGACCTCTGATCATTGAGTGCAACATGACCAATCGCCACCATGTCCACTAGACCATGGCACTAAGTGCCACATCCAGCCTTTCATTAAACACCTCCAGGCACGGTGACTCCACCACCTCTCTGGGCAGCCCATGCCAATGTCTCATCACCTTTTCTGTGAAGAATTTCTTCCAAATGTCCAAACTAAAACTCCCGTGGGCCAGCTTGAGACTATGTCCTCTTGTCCTGTTGCTGGTTGCCTGGGAGAAGAGACAAGTCCCACCAGGGTACAGCCTCCTTTCAGGCAGCTGTAGAGAGTGAGGTCTCCCTTGGGCCTCCTTTTCTCCAGTCTCAACAACCTCAACTCCCTCAGCTGCTCCTCATAAGACTTGTGCTCCAGGCCCTTCACCAGATTTGCTGCCCTTCTCTGGACAAGAGACGTTTCATTCACCTTCATGGCAGGTCTAACAGCCTAACTGTGGAAATCCTCACCTGACACATTTTTTCTCACTTCCATTGGCATCCACCACTGAGGACCAACACTGAGTGATCTCTTTCCAGTGCCTGGCACCAATGGGATGAGGAAGGACTACCTGGCTCCCAGGTTTACAGGAAGCAAATGATGCATCTACTCAGGATACCTCATGTGCTAGTTTTCAAATTTCTCTTCCACTGAAAAAGGGAGGAGTGGTTTTGTCATAGCACATTTGGACTCATTCTGGTCAGCAGCCCTGGTCTTTTCTTGGATGAGCCCTGAGAATACAAAAAAAGATAGTGTTTCAGCAGGCAAATAATCTGCTGCTCTTCCTTACTGTGAGAGATATTAAGTCACTTGCCTAATTAATATGGGTGATTGCTGAGATACCTAAGTGCAGTTAAAGCAGAAAAAGATTATGGTACATCTTCTTGGTTTGTCTTCATCACTTTAAAAGGGTTTAATGTCTTTTCCTTACTTATTGATGCAGGTGAGCCATGACTCTCAGCATATAAAAAAGAGAATAAACAGAAGCCAGAAAGCAGCCTAGAACATGTATGGAACATTTCTGGAGCTTTACAAAGGCTGCCTCTCTGCACAGAAAGTCAAGCTGGTTGCCAAGACTAACTGAAAATTGAATTAAAATAGAACTTACGATTTCAAAACAAATCTCTGAGGGTTTTGAACTCCTATCTGTGAGCTTCTCTTTTGTTATGCCAATCAGTTACATTTTTAGTAACTTCTCTTAGCAAATACTTTCCAGCATTTTACTACCTTCTCTCTGCCTTTTGCTTACTCCCTCTTTCCAGATCTTTGTTCAGCATCTCCCCTTCCTTTCAAACTCTTCTTGGCTCTCTGCATGCTGTATCTGTGATAATGACTCTAGAAATAATTCCACCTGGAAAAGTAATATCTATCTGTCTAGGGACAAAATAAGCATTGAACTACATTAGTTATGTCTTTAATATGTGCTTCACTGGTCCTTCCACTGCTTATTATTGCAGAACAATATAATGATTAGACACTTGGTGTCTTCTTTGGGCATCAACCTGTCAAGGCACTGGCAAAATAGAATTCTAATGCAATATAAACAACTTGTTTGTTGCTCAGTTTTACAGAGCTTTTATTGTAATCTTCAAAAAAGCCATAATGAATTTAAAATTACTTATTTCTGAAGGACAGGACAAGACAAACCAAAGCTGTTCATCACATTTTACAGCTGCAGTGATTGAAAGAACATTCTAGCTAAAGTACACCAACAAAATTGCAGTGACCATTTATGACCAAAAAATCACATGGGACTCTTGCTGCTGTGGTTCTCTCTGAAAGACACATGTCACTCTTGCAGAAGACATCCTTGCTTCTCCTCAAGAGTCCCTCAACACCATTCATAGCAACAGGAACCTGGTAACAAGAGAGTGAGTGGAAGAGCAAAGTTTAATATTGCTCAATGCACTACATTTGCTTGGTGTTGTGCATGTTAGCACAGGTTAGATACTGCTACACTAATATTTTCCTAAGTGCTTTCCTAAGCTCATACTTTTCTATCCCGAGTTGTTTGTGAAACAGCTTCTCCTAAATTAGTGCCCTAGGTGCAAGACACAGAAAGATAAAAGCAGATCTACTCTGTCCTCCAAGACAGAACTAGTTCACAAAGGCATACTTGGTTCTTATTTAGCACTGCAACTCCTGCCATTTTACAAAAGATCAATCAGTACAAGCAGAAAAAGCAAGAAAAAAGAGGAAATATGAGATACATAGAGACAGTAAAGTCCATTGGAAATAACTGTTGCTTCTGGGTTGTCATGTCAGAGACGTCTGGAACCCAAAATACTCTTTCACAGCAAATTGCAAATAGCCCATATACAGAAGAATGCATTGGAACATAGAAACAAGTCAGCAAAAAAAGAAAAATTAGAAGCAAAATATTTATTTGATTATCCCCAGGATATGTGTGCAATTAAATTTTATGATCAACTTTCAAGATTTTCCCATACAGAATTCAAGTCAACTGACCTTCTTTCTGTCCTAACTCTTGCTATTTCCTGCTAGTTATCACAAAATAGCAGTATCCTTGCCATCATTCAAAGAGATTTCCTACTTCTTTCCACACACGCAAGAAAAGAACAAACAGATTCTTCTGGGTTTAGTGACAATTAAATGATGCAGCTGCCTGCACGGTGGCACAGGCTAAAGTAGAAGTGTGTGACTGCTATTCCCTTGGTGTTTGGAGCAGTCTTGTTTGTCTCATGCTTATCTTTGAAAGCAGGAACATCTTAAAATAAAAGCTCAGAGGGGCCAGTAGGGAACCAGCTGGCAATTCTCTAGTTTTGAAAACATCTTGTGAGCCAGGTTGCTTTACTAACGAGGACAATTTAGATTTGTAACGTTAGGCGTAAGGTCAAGTGCTCAAACTCAACAAAATTACAATGCCAGCACTTACTGCCTTAAGTACAGCGTGTGTATTCACTCACGGGCAGGGTGGGGGTCGATGTTTTTGGGGGTTTAATCATCAGCCAAGAAATTACAAATTTGAGGGAGGGACAGCAGATCATGTCCCAGTCCTGGCAATACACTGTAGATTAAACAAGTCTCAATAGTCAAGGGGAGGGGAATTATCTTATGATGACGCTTCCTTTCCACCAAGTGCTGGCAGAAGGGCAGACACTGAGAGAGGACATGTAAGTGCTCAGAGAACTTCACAACAAGGAGGTTCTAGATGCAGAGAAAATTACAGAAATTAAATGAAATAGAAGTTATTGCCTCTAGCTAGAGAGCATGAATTTGTGACCTGCCCTGGTTAAACTTAGAGAATAAACTACATGATTCAATGCCCCTCTTTGGGAAATAAATAATTATTTTCTTGTATTTATGTGATTTTTTTGTACCAAACTCTCCAAAACTTCCACTACTGTTCTCACTCTGATACACAAGTCCAGAGGAACTGGTACAGTCCTTCTAATCTTATTCTTCTCTTTTATTCATACTTGTCCCATCTTCTGCTTCGTACACAAATAACTCTATTATCAATTTTCAGCATCTGTATGATCAGAACAACCAGGTCCTATTTACATGTCAGAGCACTGAACAATTCAAAAAGTGGTGGTGGTCAGTCCATTACACAGTTGTAGTACTCCAGGATCTATACCAGCTCCCATTAGGTTTGCAAATGAGATTTTGACTGCTTTGACTTGTAATTCAGGGCAAGTAACACACTAGTGGTGGAAAATACACTGCACATACAACAGCACCAGGGCAAAACACACACAATATCAAGGAATAAAAACACAGTGTGTCACTGATCCTGTGGCTGTACCTATACTTCTGTTTAGCACAACTCCCTGTGTTCCACCCAGAGCCACCTGCCCTGCACAGCCCCATTTTATGTTGAGCAGTGTGACCACTCCCCACGCACAGAGGTGGAGCGGTGCTCCTTGCACTGCCTCTCCAAACCAACAACAGGGACAGCAAGGACCAGTCAAGGGAAATTCTCAATGACAGCATCTTTATTTCTCCCTGATGAAGGCTCAGAGCGCAACAGAGATGTTGTAGTGTCACTGGCATACTGAAGACCTCACAACAAAAGAGGGTCACTCTTGCAAGGTGCCAAAAAGGGACAGGACTGCTTGACACCTTGTGCTGCTGCGTGTAATTAGGTATCTCAGACTTAAACAGCCAGATTTTCTGCTAAGCTTTGGGACAATCAAGAATCAGGCCATACCAGCTGATGTTAATTTTAGAACTGCAATGCAATCCCATCTGAGTGTTCAGATTGGGAACCTCTACCCCATTCTGTCAGAGCTGGATTTGCTAATCTCCTGGTAATAATGCCAGGCACATCCTTTCCTACTGATTCCTGGAAAGGGAACGTATGTGTCATTTATATTTATTCAGGAAGATCCTCATCATGTTAGACAAAGTGGCCACAGACAAACATGCATGTACATATATCACGTACCCCAAAAACATGGCTTGGATTCTGCTCTATATAGTCCTTTATAAATTAAAAATATCAGCTGAGGTGGGAAGATTGTGTTTAAACACACATTTTAAAGGCAGCTAGTACTTTTGCTTTCATCAGCTACTCTAAATATCTTCTACAAAAGCAGTTTGCCTTACTTGTGTTTAAGTCAGACAGGGGAAGCAACAGCCCTCAGAAAAAAGTTCGGCTGTCCAATATTCACCTTTCTAAAAAATGAACTGTCATTTGACTTAGGGACAGAAACTTCTAACAGAGAAATAAAAAACAACTGAAAGTTAAATTTTAACCAAGCTAAGTACTTTAAGAAAAAAAACAAATCCTATAATGTAGTAAATCCCTCTTCCTCAAAGGAAAAAAAAAGAATTAAAAAAAGTCGTGTGTCCCGTAGGAGTCAATGACAGCTCAAGGCTCGACCTCGGCAAGAGACGGAAAGCTGCGTTAGCCGAGCTGCGGCGGCTTCTGTCGGCGAGGGGTTTGATGCAGGCGTCGAGACCCGCGGGCGAGCGGCGGGCGCACCTTTGGAGCCGCAGAAGTTTTTCCACGCGGGAACAAACCCCCCGGAGCACGACCCGTGTCTCCCGTCACGGGGGTGCCACCGCCGGACGCGGGTCACTGCACCGCCCGCAGCCCCACGCTCTGCCCTGAAAGTCCCGTCAGGGCTCTCTCTGGGGAGATGCACGAAGGAGAGATGAGGAGATGTCCCCTCCTCCCCCAAATTCGCAGTACTGCGGCCTTTCTGTGCCCAGAGGAAAGAGGGGCCGGGGCGGGCGCCCATCCCGGGGCTCCGGTCCGTGGCGCTGCGGGGGGACAAGTGGGAGAGCCTGCACGGAGGCCGTGGCGTGGGGAAAGTCGAAG
>VYXF01001531.1:1729416-1796046 GCA_013397295.1 Polioptila caerulea
CGGAGCGCCGGGGCTGCGCGGGGCGGGGGGTGAGCCCCGAGCGGAGCGCGGGGCCGGCCCGGGGGTGCAGCTGCTTCGCCGCTGGTGCCCCGAGCGCTCGCTCTGCGGCGGCGCTACCGGGAAACTCGTTCTCAGGGCAGTGCGGGTGCCGCGGCCGTCCGGCCGCCGATACTGCCTCTGCCGAGGGCTTGTCTGTGCTTGTGAAGATGCACAGAACGCCCTGACCTGCACTGCTGTTGGTCAACAACTTCCCAGGAAGGCACCTCACAGCATTTAGAATGTTCTGCACACACGTCCCGGTTTTGCTTTATTTGGGGGTCGGTTGCAGACTCGCACCCCAGCAGGCCGAAGGGGAAGGCACGGTGTGCACATCCCCTGAAGCGACCAGTGGCTGTTTCTTCTACTGTCATGGGTCAACCCTGAGGAGATAATTCCACCTTCTCCGTTACCACCAAGCTGGATGGGACTTTGAGCAATCTGACCTAGCGAAATATGTCCCTGCTCATGGCAGGCGTGGGATTGGACTAAATTATCTATAAGGTCTCTTCCAACTCAAACTACTCTGTCATTCTATGAGCCAGTGTGGATTGCATTGGGTGATTCAAGTGTTGGCTCCTCATGCTATAAATGAGTAAATTTTGCAAAAGTTAGACACCATTGGGGTTCAGCAGAGGAGGGACGTTCAAGCGGGCGTCCTAGTGCAGAGTGTACAATGTGCAAAAGCCACCAGCAGTGTCCTTCCCCGCGTTTCTCCAGCCGGATTGCCGCGGGCTGTCCTGCCCTCTAGTGCCTGCAGCGTCCGCTCCCTCTGGCCTCTCTCCGCTCCCTCTGCACGCACACACCGAGGAGCTGCAGCCCCCCGCGCACCCCCCGTGCCCCGTGGGTGCAGAGCTGTCCACCCTGCGGCCCTACCTGCCTGCCGGGGACTGCTGCTGCTGGGAGCACTGACCCAGCACCGACACGGTGTTGCTGCAATGGACCACAGTACAGTACAGTAGTACTTCTGTGAGGGGGAATGCCCCTGGGGAACTGGCTTGTGAACAGACAACTAACTACACGCGGCAGTGAAGGCACATTTTGTCAGTCATGTCTGGTACTGTTTCCAGTAGGAAAGGAAAAGGCAGGAAAGGACGATTACAAAGAAAGTCGAGACTGGACTTAGTGTGTAGCTCCAGCCCCTCACCTCCAGGAGGGGCTCCAAGAGAGGATGCTGAAGAGGATTTTGCACAGGCAGAAATTCCCAGGGGCAAGCAACTCTTTGAACATGACAAGCCTGAGGAACAGCTGCTTTGGCTCTATTACCAGCTGAGATGTCCATTCAAGTTTGTGAGAAAAGGAAAGATTGACATGAGTCAAAACCATTTATTTAATTGTTGTAGTAACTACCTTTCAAAACAAGGAAAGTATGGAAATATTGTTCCAAGAAAATTATCAAAGCATTTGCAAAGGTTACTATGCTCTCAACATCCTTCTCATGACCTTCTAGCACAGGGTGTGGGACAGCATTACTTTTCAACCATAAACCGCCCAGGTTTTGATGGATTGGATTGTGTAAAAGAGGATAGAATTTCTGTGACATCCATTGCACTAGTAACTCCTCTCTTGATTCTAGCAGCCTGAAATCAGCAATTCCAGCACAAGGATAACATGTTTTAATGCTCTACTGTTGCTTAGGTTCATCCTTCAGCATGGCTAGGGCACAATACCTGTAAATAGATAGAAATTAATTCCTTATTTCTAAGCCACTGGTCTCCATTTATTCAATGACTTGCCTGTTTGCTACTCAGTTTCCAAATCTTCTGTTCCTTCTTGACCTTTTTCTTCTAACTGAGAAGTGGTGGAATCTGAAGGCTCTTCCTCAGCAACAGGTTGGTCAGATTCTTCTTTCTCTGCAACTGGTTGGTCAGCAGCATCTGCCTCACCAGACACCTGAGGAGCTGCATCTGTTGCCCAGGGCTCTTCAGCAGGTGCCTCTGTCTCACCACATGGAGGTGGATGGCTAAATTCATCTAAGCGTTTTTCAACCACCATACGAATCAAGGCTGAAACAGAGATGGCCACCACTTTCAACCATACAGGAAAAACCCCACAATTTGAGGTTTTTTTGTACTTATTACTGACCTATAAATCTTTAAATAGGAAAAGAACCCTGAAATAACTCTAAAAATGAAAAAAAATCTAAGGACTGGAGCAAGACAATGGTATCTGGTTAAAAACTTAAACAGATTTAACAAGAATATGATAGATATTGTCATCAATATTGTATTCTGCAACACCATTCTCCTTAGGATGTTTATTCAGTAACCACATAAAATATTTTTTTCTTAAAAGAAATTTCCCTTCCTTCTGAAGAGCTACATGAAGAAGTGATCCTTGAATGTACATACTGGCACATGTATCAGCATAAAATACCTAACACACCAGCTGTAATTGTCCAAGCCATAATATACTTTAACAAACAAAATTCAGGGTCCTGATTAAACTAAAAATAAACCAAAGGAAATAAACACAAAATTGTAATAAAACCCCCAAACACCAGCAAGAGGAAAACTGTAGGAATAAAGATGTAATGCAAGTGTAAAAAGTGGTTTAATCTAGGAGCATACTGCTGGGCACACATATACCATACTCTTGTGTTTCTACACAAGACAGAATCCAGGTTTTTCAACTACAGAACTAATAAAAGAGCCCAAATATTTAGCTTGAACTAGTCCAAAGAAGATTGGTATTTCAATCTATTTCAAAAGCAAGGGCATGATTATTGACTGATAAGAAGTTAAACCCTTGTTTTGATGAAAAATATTGGTCACCTCACTTCTCAGTCAACCATGGCTTGCCATCATCCTCCTTTCATGTAGGAGAATAATCCTCTGAGAGCTTACACAAGCAAATTAAGAGACTTTCATGGTATACATGTGGCAGTACATAAGACAGGCTTTTCTGTTCCCACCAGCACGATCAGGTGCACTACAGAGAACACTACAGCAGTGGTGGCTGTGTAACACAGAGGAAGTAAAGCTTTATAGCAGAAAAAAGAATTGTGTTCTTTAACCATTCTGTTCCTGACATATGTGTCATATCTCCCAGTACTAACAAACCTCAAACAGTATAAAGTTAGAAGAGAGTGGATAGTGCAGCATGACTGACACTTCCATTGTTTCAGCTGAAAATCAGTTACCTAGTTGTATGTGGTAGTAGTAAAACATGTTAATATAGTAAAAAAATCAAACCAACTAACAAACACAAACAAACAAAAACCCCAACACAAAAAACCATGGTCACTTGGAGTTTTTCCTAAAATGACAATTCCTACCTTAACCCACAGTGACCACATAAACATGACATTTGTTCTGACCCGCGAAAAAAATCAGGCAGCCCAGATTATATTCCAGGATTTGGTAACTTACAGTCAAGCATCATTCTTCCCAGAACCTTCTTCTGAAGTGTTTCTTCCACTTCTGACATCAGCCATGGAAGGAATTCTGTCTCAATCTCTGTAAGAATTTAGCAGGAAGAAACACAGGAACACTTTATAAAGGATGACCAACAGGACTTGGTGGCTGTGTTTACTTGGTTCATGATCATTATAGATTCAGAGCAGAGTCCTCTCAACTGCAGTTATTTTCAAAGAGGTCTGGCACCCTTAAACAGCTTAGCACAGATGAGATACACAGTCATGTCCTAGCTGGATCCAAACAACTTCCTGAACAAGTCAGAAGAATAACATTTCCTGCCTTGCTTTCCAAAGACATTTGGCTTCTGATCTGCTAAAGGCATTTGTTCTCTCTGACTAAGAAGGTCTTGCTTACCTATGTATTTCTCAAATGATACTTTTTGTTCACTGTGATCCCAAAGCCTGCCCTGGCTGCAAAACCCAATCAGTTTCTGCATTGCCCCCATGATTTACCCTGGAGAGAGTGTAACCATTCCCAAGATATGGTCTATGCCCATGTGAAGACTGGTCAAGTGGGGTTCAGCAAGGTAGCTCATAAGAAATGCTGCTGATTCTAAGGACTTGGAAGTCACTGATATACAATTCCAAAATTATTTTCAGGGCCTAATTCTAATTGACTAATTTGTCCCTTGCTCTGATAATCATTAAAAAACTATTCAGAATGACATATTGATTTGTCTTTTCTATAAAAATACATGTACTTTCAATTTGGATCTCTCTCTCCCAATCCTAACCACCCATTTATTTCTCTCCAGTTCCAAAGTAGCTCTTCTCATTGTCACGCTGCCAGCTCTTGCTTATTCTTCACTATTTGTACAGATAACTAATAATGTTTTTTGTGTTCAGCCACAAATATAAATGAATAAAGTCTTATGACATTATTCTAAATAATAGGATACTATGCTATTTTTCATGGTTGTTTTGAGCAGAGTATTACTTTGCTTACATATTTAAAAAGAAAAAACAAACCAAACCTCTTTCTACAGGGTCATAAAAAAATCCACTGTCATGAAGATTGTTGAAGACTGAAGGAATGAGATCAGCCAGGTAACGCTGAGCAAATGCCCGAGCTGCAATTTTCTCTGCAGTCTCTTTCTGTTTCTGCAGCTTTTCCAGGTGTTCCAGTCTGCGACGTTCCTGTCAAGGCAATTATGCAGATAAAACTTAAGGGGCCATTAGCTGTGACTCCTTTGATCTAGACTTTGAAGAATTATCACAGTGTGTGTCCCATAAATAGCAAAGATAGTAAAAAGTACAGATAATTATGATTTCTACCTGGTATTTGCAGCCTCTAACCTTCAGTGAAATTCGTCACATGAAAGAGTGCTTGAGAGCAAGTTTGTACTTAATCTATGGTGTATTAAAATACCCCAAATTACAGAGAAACACATTTCTGTAGTATTCCTTTTCTGATTTTGGCAAGTCTGTAAAATAAGGGCTTTGCAGCTGGCCAAATGAAATCCTTCTCTGATGCCTTTATATACATTAATCTCATGCCTTTTTGCTTTATTATTGCAGATCAAGCTGGTTATTTGCCTTGGAATGTGATGAAGTTAAATAAGTATTTCCCACACTTACTATTTTCCAGTAGTATATCCTACTGCATGTACAAAAAGATTAAAACTCAAATTGGTTCAGAAAAACATTAGAAAACAAAATTATACAAGGCTGATGAATAGTAAGTAATTAAGACTTGCCTTTTCTATTTATTCCTATTTAATAAATATTACTAATATAGCATAATATTTTGTAATCTTGAAATGTACGTGTGCACACAGGGTAGAGCATGCATTGTGTGTGAAAGACCAGGAGGTGTCTCACTTACTTCCAATCACTCTATTTGTTTAGCACTTACTATAATGAAAAGGCTTAAGAAACAGCTGCACCAGGTACAGAAGAAAACACTGTTGGTTTTGGCCTGTTGACCAAGTGTCCAGCTACACCAAGTCACTCAAGCATGACTGCTCCAATTAAGCACAACAGTGTGGTGCTGATCTGGGAGTACAAGTGGCAGAGTGCAGCTGTATGCCACCAAAATGCTTTAAGGTGTATCAAAGCTGACAGTACCCTTTTGGGCACACCCAACTTATATCACAGCCTGTCTTTCAGTACTGGAAATGTCCTTCCTCCTTCTGACAGCATTCAGACAGGCTTTGCCCTTAGGA
The DNA here is from genome assembly GCA_013397295.1 of Polioptila caerulea. NCBI lineage: Eukaryota > Metazoa > Chordata > Aves > Passeriformes > Certhiidae > Polioptila > Polioptila caerulea. The sequence continues at coordinate 1,735,036 of VYXF01001531.1, forward strand.
AGTCCTACCTTCTCCTCCCTGATTCGCCTGTCCTGCTCTTCCAAGCGCTGCAATTCAGCAAACTCTGCATTACGCAGCTCTGCGAAGGCACGCTGATGTGACCACAGCTGGGCCAGCTCTTCTTCCTCCATGACTTCCAGCAAAGCCTGCTCAACTGTTTTCCCAACCAACACTTCCAGGATTGGCTTAACTTCAATGTCAAAGTCAAACAACTGAGGATGGGAGTCAGAGAAACAGAAATAAATGTCCCTTGATCACAATTACCCTTAACAAGGATTGGCGAGGAGAAAAGGAGGATGAACAAAGCCCTTGTGCCAAAGTCAGGCTGGAGAAGTTCAGGTGGGGGACCAGTGTCAGCTAAGGCAGAGGGAATCATGAGTGCTGCTGGGGGCTAAGTGGTGAATGGGCTGGACTGAGACACCGCACCCCCTCCCACAGCCCCTGTGGAGACTGCCAGGGAGAAGCTGAGCACTCACCTGTACCCTATTTCTGTGTTCCCAGCCCCTTCTTGGGCTGGACACATTTTAAAGAAGAGAACATTTCTCAGCACTGTATCACTTAGCTGAAAGCAGCAGAACCAGTGCACACGGAGACAACATCTTCCTTAATTTTGCACTTAACCTCACAGAGGACATTGGTGAGTTGGGTCTGGGTTTTTCTGCATGTTCTGTGAGGATTAGTTCCTTTCTGTTTCTACTTGAATTTCACATCAGAAATGCTTTTTGTACAGGAGACATATTTTGACAGCACTTGTGGACCTGACTTCATACCTCTCCTTCTTCTATTTGTGTGGCCACATCCTTTCCTGTTTTAGCTGGTATGAAGAGTGGAGTGGGTGGTCTGTCCAAAAAGTCATCTGTTTGACACTCTCCATCAACCTCTATTATCCGATCACTAATCTCTTCCAAATACAGTTCTAGAAACAAAAGCACAATGATACTCAAAGTAGGATTCCTTTTATTTTAGCTTTCAACTGTTTTTGACTACTCTACATTCAGAATTACATCCAAAGAGTGCAATAAAATGTTTTCTATAAAGTTAGAAAAAAAGGCCTCTCAAAACACAGGCCCATTTGCTGCAAAGGTCATCTAATGCTCTGTTCTCTGTAGTGTCAGGTGCACTTCATGGAAGTGATTCCCAGAACAGTAGTTCACCTTAAGCAAAAGTTTCAAAACCTTCCATTTTAAGCATTTATGAAATGTCTCTGATTATACTTAAAATGGAAAAATTAAATGAAGCAGTCTTGATTAGTGTTCAAGAATGTACACAGAAAAATAGACCTTCTGGGAACAAGTCACTAGTTAGACAAGTTTAGAACCTCTTATTCTAAACTGTGTGATTCTACAAATTCATCACCAACTTAACAAGTGAATATAGAACAGCAAGCTTTTGTTTTCAGACAGATATAAAAAAAATGCAGCCTTTTACCTGTCTGCACATAAACATGTTCTCTGCCCTCCACAGGCTCCGGCGTTGTTGGTTGAATTTTCTCTTGTGTAAGCTTTCTGGACAGTGATTGTTTCTGTGCTCTCCTCCGCCTCTTAACCTCAAGGGTACTCAAGGCCTCAGTACTCTGAGCACAGGTGAAGAAGAAAAAAAAACCCCCACAAAACAGAATACACTTTGTACTTGAAAATTGCCTCTACAGAAAAATGAAGGTTGCTCTTTGATTTTAATGCTAGCCATCTAGTATTTTGGATTTACTTTCCTGGGTCCTGGCCCTAAATTTTCAGTTGGCCTAAAGACTGTATGTCTTGAAATTAGTAAGTTATGTTAGCTGTCTACAGGCACATAATAACCACATCTCATACTAAGAGTAATAATTAATTAATTTCTTATTTGAAAGTGAATATTGTATACAGAACTTTGTTAGATAAAGGATATTAAAATTGTATGTTCTTAAATTTTGAGAGGTCAAATGGACTAAAGTCCAGTTATCATATCATGAACAGAATTGTTTGCTAGATAAAAATTATAGGACCAATTATTGCTGATGAAACAAAAGAAACTCATAATAACATTTAAATTCAGTATTCTACTTTTGGATTGAGATAAACATCAGCTTTGAACTTCTTAAACAAAACTTATGTTAAATTTACTCTAAGAAATAGCTACTGAACAATACAAAGCTATTTTCAAACAGTAGCTTTTAAAAGTACAGACTGCTTTAAATTCATATATGATCAAATTATCTATGTAGATATATTCTCTGAAAACAAAGTATCACATTTGGGTGGGACTCTGAGCAACCTGGACCAGTGGAAGATGTCCCTGACCATGGCAGGGGGTTGGAACTAGATAATATTTAGAGTCCTTTTCAACCCAAATCATTCTAAGATTTACTATTATATCAGGATATAGCACTAATACAAACAAAATACTTTGGCATCCTCACAAGCAGCTTTTGCATGCAGCTGGACCATTTAGCTCTGCTTCTGTGGTAGGATAAACCAAAGCCTACCCCACAACTCGATTTCCCAAGAGCTGTAAATCTCCCTGATGACACCTTGCATATGATAACAGATTATCGAGTAATGACTTGTGTTCAGGATCATTACACTAAAGAAACAGAAGGAAAATAAAAGCATCACGTACTTAACGGGGAGCAAAAAACCAGAACTGCTGAAGTTCATATGAAACTAAGTGTTTTAAGGAAGAGCTGGAAACAGCCAGAGGCTGGTTTAACTGGCGAGTCTGTGACTACGTGAAACACTGAAAGTAAAATTACAGCTTCGGTAGTTAAAATTACAGAGGAGGAACAACTTTGCTGCCCTACCTATAACTTTCCAACCAAACTCTGAAGTCCGCCCATACCTGCGGCGGGGGGGGCCGGACGGACAGAACGTTTCCGCGCACCACCCTGGGGTCCACCATGATGTTGCCATAGCGTACCGCTGCCTTCTCCCTGCGGCACAGCACAGACAGCGCCGGCTGCGGCTCCCCCCCGGCCGGCGGGAGGCAGGCAGCGCGGCGGGGGCTGCGCTCCTCGGGAAGGGAGCAGGGCCGAGAGGAAAGGCGGAGGGCAGCGGGGCAGCGGCCCGGGCCGGGCGGGGCGGCCCGCCGGACACCGGCACTCACGTCTCGGCGGCATTGGACTCTCGGTACTTGGGGCGGGGCAGCAGGGAGCGGGGCTGGCTGCAGAAGCTGTAGCGCTCGTCGGCGGGCGCGGAGAGCCCGGCCGCTCGGAGCGGCACCAAGGTGGGCTCCATGCGGGGCTGCGGCTCCGCGCGGCGCGGGCGCGCCTCAGGGAGCGGTAACGGCGTCCGTCTCCCGGGCAACGCGCATGCGCGCTGCGGGGATGGCGGAACGGCGCCGACCGGGAGATTCCTCAGGGATCGTCCATGGGCAGGGACGCCTCCCGCTAGACCAGGGTGCTCAAAGCCCCGTCCAGCCCGACCTCGAGCACTTTCAGGGTGGGGAATTCGCAGCCCCTCAGGCCAACCTGCTACAGTGCCTCACCACCCTCCCAGCAAACAATGCCTTCCTGATACCTAACCTAAATCTACCCTCTTCCAGTTTGAATGCATTCCCCCTTGTCCTGTCACTACATGCCCTTGTAATAAGCCCCACTCCGGCTCTCTTGCAGGTTCTCTGGTGCTGGAATGCCGCGCTCAGGTCACCCCGGAGCCTTCCCTTTGCTGTGCGCGGCCTCCCCCCTCACGGAGCTGTTCCTGCCGGGACGGAGCCCAGCCCCGGGACGCGCCGGGCGCCGGGAAAGCATCCCCGTAACCCACAGCGCGTCCGTGCTCGGCAGCGCCGCGGGGCCCGGCCCGGCCGCGGCAATGAGGGCGTCGGGCCGCCAGGTGTCACCGTCCTCCCGCCGCCGGAACAGCTCCCCGGGGACTCGCGGCTTTCCAGGGAAACGCCGGGCAGCTTAACTCCATCTGCGCTGGCACTGGCGTGCGAAGGTTGGCTGGGGGGCAGCGGGACCCTCTCGGATGGCGGGCCGGTGGCTTAAGTACCGATGTCCTGGAAGTAGCGGCTGGAACAGCTGCTCCCCAGAGCTGTGTTTTCCACACAGGCTGGAGATTTGGATACTGTAAAGGCATCCTGTGATGACAGAGAGAAGATGAGGTGAGTCCTCAGTGTGCAACATGTCCCATCCGTGGTGACCTGCACTCCCTGCCAGGGCAAATCATGAGCACTTGTTTGCAGCTTCTGTGACAAATTTCCAGTGAGAGAAACATAGAGGCATTGAAAGGTTACTGATAAAGTCACAACCTTTAACCTATATGGGTAGGGATATGCCTTGATTCTTTTACCAAGACTTAGCATATATGCCTTTTGTTTCTGAAACCTTTAGTTTAAATTCTTAGTAATTCTTGTGTTAAATTCTATTTATTTCAGCTCAGTTATGTCACTGCTGCAGACATCTGTGCTCCACTGCAGCCCTGCCGTCCCTCAAAGGCATGGGAAAGCTGTGGAGCAGGAGAAACTATTTGGGAAACAAGTTTAAAAACCCACCTCAAACTAAAAACAAAACAAAACAAAACAAGCCAAACAAACTATCAAAAAGCCAACTGTGGGAGGCAACAGGGAAAAAAAAAAATTGTGATTCCTTATTGTGCAGCTTGTGGAGTCAATAGAGAAATGGTAATTGTGTTCACTACACTGTTGCTAGCTGGGTGGTGGGACAATTGGACATGGGCCTGCAGAAGTACAGTGCAAGTGTCACCACAGTAGGAAGGGAAGAAGTCCTTCAATATTTTAATATTTGCTTGTTTCTGGGCAAGAAAAGTTAATGAATGGATTCTTGGTTCAGCCAAGCCAGAGCACTATGGTGTTTAAATTTGACCAGAACCAATATAATCCTTTGATTTTGGAGACCTGACTCCTATTTTCTGAAAATTTAAGTTTAGCTATATAGTTGGCTATCCTGCTTTAGACTGGGGACTTGAAATCAGGGTAGACCTTTCCAGGATTGTTTATGGATCTGGTGTTTCTCTTTATGTGAAAACCAGCTGCAGCATAGCCTTTAAAATGTCAGTCTAAAGCTGTCCAGTGCATGCTTGCTGAATAACCCTAGAAATTTGGCTGGAATGGATTGGAAAAGAAGACAAGAAGATGACAGCCTATAACCACTGGAGCAAGGATTTCTGAGGAGCTGCCTGTTCCCTGTTGACCACAAATCTTGTGAGGATGAAGGTGTTGCATCACAAGTTCATTTTGTTAAGCTGGACCCAGGTGGTGTCTCACTTTTTGTGAGAATTTCTCACTCACCTGATATGTTCACTGGTTGAATGGCAGCAACTCTCCTCTTTATCTCTGTGAAACATTGCTACCTCCTGAGTTACCAGTTTGGTGCAAAGGTCTCTGCGGGTTTGTAAGTGACAAAGACATGCACAGAAAAAAAGGCAGCTTTTCTCTCTTGCCCCCTTTTATGCTGGGGGTTTTTTGTTGTAAGTTTTTTGTTTGGGTTTTTTTGAGGGGGTTTGTTTGGGGGTTTTGTTTGGATTTTTTGTTGCTATTTTTTGTTGTTGTTTCAGTTTTTTTCTAAAAATACCTGGTGAGTTCTGGAACACTTTGTGTCATCACAAGACTGAGTGGAGCAGGATCCAAAACCACATTACTGTAATCAGATTCCTGCTGTTAGTTGCTTTCTGGATCTTACAATAACAATGGCTTTTTCACATATTCTTTGGAGGATTTTCTTGGACCTGCACAATCACAGTGCCAGAGATATTGCCAGGGAAATTGGCCTAGCTAGCAAGGAATGAATCAGCTCATCTCCCATATGGCAGCTAAGAAAGGTCTTTTGAAGTGCCTTCAACTGACTTGAAAGCTGCAGAACAAGGGCTGTATCTTCTTCCAGGTTTGTTGTGGGTCTGTTAAAAGGCCTTGAACAAACTTGGTTTTTTGTTTGTTTTCATGAGAATTTCCTGGCATTGTACCATGCCTTATGGCATTCCCTTGGCTTTCTTTTTTTTGAATGTGAAACAAGTTTATTCACAGCGAAGCAAATGTGAAGGTGTCAGTGTGTCGTAACAGAAGATGTACACCCACTATTTCCTGCAGCACTTGGGATGCATCTGTAACTCGTGAATGACACCTTGAAATACAATATAAGGGATCTACAGTGCTGAGCCTGGGTCTTCCTGGGGCCCTATTTTGGATGTTGCTAGATTGGGAGACCTTGTGCCACAGTGCATTACACAATATAATGCTGAGCAGACTAGCTGAATCCAGTTTCCACCATCTTAACTTTCTGCAGCATTTCATAATTAAGAAATGAAGGAAGTTTATGGATCTAGGCAATGTTTAATTGTCAAAAAGGACAGGGAGTGGCATAATGCCTTGCTAGAGCATTGTCTTCTGTCTGGAGGAGGACCATGACTGCTTATAAAATCACAGGAATGCTTCCCTGGTGTAAAACTGTGTAATTATATTAAATTTGGGTTAGATTTGGCTTTCCATGATCCTGAGATGGAATTTTAATCTGTGATTCTTACCCCTTTGAGCCTGCAGTTAAAGGCATGGATCTCCCAGTCTTGAAAGTAACTCTATTTGGGGCCAAAATGCTTTTGCTTTCAAGTAGACATCAAAGAATCACAGAGCAATCTAGACTGAAAAGGACTCTGGAGATCTCTAATGTAACCCTCTTGCCTAAGCCAGGACAAATTCAAAGACAGATCAGATTGGTCAGGCCCTCTCCTGCCAGCTTTTGAAAATCTCCAGGGATGGAGATGCTTGAAATAGCCTTGAAAATCCCAGAAATTGTCATGCAACTGCTAATCAATGCCTTGAGAACTCTGATGGAAATACAAAAAGCGCAGACATGGACAGCCATCAGTGTGATTGCAAAGATGAAAAAAAATCACAGAGCCCATGTGAGGTGCATATGTGCTATACCTGCTGTGAGGGAACAATTAATAGTAGTGCCTGAAACCTGTTTCAACTTGCTGCAGAGAGGTGATCAGAGAGAATTAGCAAATACCATGTCAGTATTGTATCACTGGTGTCTGCCAGCCCGCAGATGGTGGCTTTGCTGCTGTTCATGGGTGCAGTGCATCAGAGACAAACAGGCCTGATCCTAGCAGGGAGATACTCAGCTTTAAAAAATATAATGTGCCAACCTGGGAGTTTTGACAGATGGGAGACACAGAAGGAAAAATAGATACCAGAGCTAAACTTGAGTTCTTCTGGTGACATCAATATTTTTTTTAATAAGGGTTGTTAATAATGATATGTAAACATTAATAGAAAAAACCAGAGATCCTATCACTCATATCTTCAACCCAAATTATTAAACTTCCTTTTCTGTGAAGAAGCACAGCTTCCTCTTGACTCCGATTTTGAGTTTGTGGGCTTGGGCAGGACTGGAAAGTTTCAGTTCTCAAGACCTTAATTTCTCCAACACTAGTGAAAAAACAGAATTTATTAATCATGGCTTCCAGCCAAAATTTACAATGCTATTTCCCCCTACCACTTTGCTTCTGACTCTCAGCGCCATTTTCCCTAGGTTGCCTTTCCTCCATGTTCCCCACAAGCTTTGTTTTTCAGTGTGCCTGCTCTTGGGGCTGCATTCTTGCCTTTTGCCACCATGTGCTTTCAGAGAGAGTAACTAGAAAAAGATTATGAAGGAGTGATAAAGCACCTTGTAGGGTGGAGCACCCTGAATTTTAAACTATCATTCATTACACTGCCAAATGGAAAATCAATTGTTGGTGACCTTTCTACTTTAGCTCAAATAGACTGTGTGCTGCTATCCTGCTCCAGCTTCTTCTTATCTCTCCCTGCCTTGAACAAGGCTCTCCCACTCCATCTTTTAGCTCCAGAAAGCTCTGCCTTATTTTGCATCTCCCTGTATTGAGGGAAGTTGTTCAACTGCAGTAAATTTGCAGAGTAAGAAACAAGACAGATCTTCTTTTGTTGCTCCTTCACTTCAGTCTTGGTGTTTGTCCATCTTGATATAAATTACCCTTTATCACATCTCGGGAAGGCAGATCAGTATGACCCGTGCTTAACCTGAGATAAACTGCACACTCCAAAAACTGCACTGGGTTGGAGGCCTTTTGGAAATGCAGACCCAGATGTTGAACACCCCAGCTACAAGTCTCAGGTCTTTATCTCAAGGTCATCCTCCCTGATGACCTATGGAGAACTAGTGGCTGCTCTGCTCTTTCTCACCAAGGACTTCTCAAGTGCCATGTCTTCTGGTGTCTGTAGCTCCCAAGATAGGTGTGCATCTCTGTATTGTATCATGTAACATTGTGTACTCCTCAGAGTGCAGCCCTGCAAAGCTGTTGAATGATACCATGGTTGCTTTCTCACCTGGTCACCAGTTGTGCTGAAGAAATCTGGTAGGTGAATCACAGGTACAGCTGCAGAGGTGCACTTGCTAAATCTTTATGATGGAGAGATAATTGCATGGCCCAAGACTGTGCAGCAAGCATGTGGAAGAACAGAAAAATCCCTAATCTGTGTTGTAAGAGCATCTTCTCTGATCACCTGACTTGGAAACTGCTTGGATTTGGCATTATTTTTTTTTTTTTAAGCACAGTTTTATAATTTTCAGCATAACCTGTGGGATACTGAAGGTGCAGGGTTTGAATATGAACTGTTGCATTTGTCAAGGAAGTTGGTGGGAGGTTTGTGGGTTGTAGGAAGGAAGAGTTTTGAGCAGCCGTTGGATCAGTTCTGTAAATAGACTTGTTGGCCGGAGAGCATTTGTTTAGAAAGTGTGAAACCCTTCATAGAAACCTTTTCATATTATTACCTGTCAGAGGAAGCAGAGCTCAACAGAGTTAGCCGTGTTTAGAGTTTGTGAACTGTTTTTTCAGACTTATGTGCTGACACCTTAGGTTAGAACCAGAAAATAATCAGTGTTCTCCTCTCCCTTTGCAGAAGAACAGGTAGAACTTGGAATGGGTTGCACTCAGAAGTGAGATTTAAATGGATGTATTTATCATAGTGAATGGTAAAGACTGATTAAAACAATAAAAGCAATGTATTTATAGAAAAAATTATTATTAGATATTTAGCATTTCTGAAAACAGAGAGGTAAGAAAAGCAATTTTTTTGTCTAGCATCTACAGAGACTTGCAGACAGCTACATATATGACATTCAGCTGTCCATATGAGGATTATATAACTTCTCCAACAGCGGTTCCCCTTTTGCCATGGACCTTTCTCTATCATTGTCAGACTTTTTATTTTAAAATTTCTCCCTCTTCGGATTTTTTAGCTTTCAGAAGATCCTCTGGAGTTTTCACTCTGTTCTGATGGCACATGTGATAAGGACTGACTGCTAACAAAATTCAGAGAAAAAGGTAACCAGAACGCCTACCCAAGGTGGATTTCCTTTTCCTGTAGTCAGAAATTGTCCTCCTGGAAACACACGATAGCCACACTAGCTGTGGTCTGACTCATGCTACCAGAGTAGCATCATGTTCTTGTTTGTTCAGAGTTCACCCTTACTAAGCCAAGTGGCCTCACTGTAGTAAAAAGTAGTATTCTCTTCTCAGGTTAAGAGACCTGCCTGGGTATGATGGGAAACTGAAATTGTCACTTGCAATTTATGAACAAGGAATGAATCAACCTGGGAATAACCTGGTGTGGTGCTGCAGTAAACCACCTAGTCTCCTGTGATGTATCAGCACCAATACCAGAACAGTCAGTACAGAAATAAAAACTGCTATTCCCAGATAGAAAACAACACAGATGGGGTTTTTATCAGCTATGATACTTCTTCATGTTGTGATTGGAGACATTTGATAGCAGTATTACAAGAGGAACCATTATGTCAAAACCATCTGTGTAGAGCTCCCTACAACAGAGAACTAAGCAATGAAGCAGTAATTTTATTATTAGCTTTTAACATCAGTATTAGCTTTTTACCATTAAAGTATACATAACCCAAGCAGAATCCCCAAACTACCCATTTTGGCTTTAGTGTTATGAGAAATTAGAGATCTAGTTCTAAGCAAAATGCCGAAGAAATACAATCCCATTACAAAAAAAATCTCTCAAAAAAAAATCCCCCAAACAAAAAAACCAAACAAAACAAAACCCCCCAAACAAAAAACCAAATGAAAACCAAAAACAAACTCCAAAGTTCTTGGCTTTATTGTAAGTGTCAGAATTGTGGACCACAGTCACAGCCTACAGAGTGGTTCAGTCTCAAAAGCAACAGAGTTAGGGGTGACCCACAGGATTCTCTACCTTCCCTAATACTACCTGTCAGTGCAGGGTATGCAGTCGTGTCCACCAGTTACACAATGTCCAAAGAAGAAGATTTCAAATCCTATTTCATCAAACTGGATACAGTATAAGGAACTCTGAAAAGCCAAATGCACATACACAAAAGGAAAACCCAGCTGTCTGTGTTGTAAAGAGGTAAATATGAAATACTAAGTGTGGGCTACAAGGCTGGTATAATTCTGTCCACTAATATTTTTCTCATGGGTTTGTACCAGCAAGCGTTACATCAGTGTTGCATCATGTGCCTGTGGTACACAGGTAGCAATGATGGGAGGAAGATATAGTAAATAGATCTTATGTAGAAGAGTGATTCTGTTCTGCAACAGTGATTCTGTGTCCAGTGAAGGGCTTTCCTGGGTTATGTTGAGGCAGCTATCCCAGAAAGTGACCATGACAGTAACAATTCTCTTGTGCATCATTGCTAAGTGGCTAGAAGTTCTTCTTCCTCAGGTGTGAATTCATTATCTCTTCAGTTTTCACAGCTCCCAGAAATAAGCGCCCTCCAGATAATAGCTTTGAGAAGAGGTCAGACAGGTGAGAAGGCTTCTCCCCCAGGACCTTGCTTGCAGAGGCAGAAAAAAAATTTACTGACAATGCCTAGTCTCAGAGATCATGAGCAAATTACTGACGATATCCCTTTCATCATAGCTTGTGCATTGCTTTCATGAGGCCCAGGGGCAATGGCTTATTTTGACTCATTATTTCACCTTAACCTGGCTCCAAATGTCCTTCCATCATAGCTGACAGCCTGTATTTCCACACAACCAAAGATGTGCAGACCACTTGATGAAATCCCAAAAATTCAAGGATCTCTGTCCGTGGAAGGTTCATCCTGAGGCTTTCCATTGTTACAGCTGTGAATTGAGGTCATCACCAGACTTTATGAAACCTGCATTTTTTTTCTTGTAGCTTGCTGGGGGTTTCTTTCTCTCATTCTGGTTCTCTGTTTTTACAGAGACTAAAACAAAACAGGTCATGTGGGTGGGACTGAGACTAGAAGAGTTTTGATGGGGTTTATTGCTATAACAACCAGTGCAAATAAGACAGGAAAATGTGGAAGAATTGGAAGGGAAAAGCTGAAACTGGCTGACTGAGAGAAGTGGGTCTAGGGATTGAGAGGAATTGAAATTGGGACTTTGAGAGCAAGTCAAAGGTTGGAGCTTTTCAATTAAAAGAGAAATAGCTGGATGAGGTCAGGAATGGAGGCTGGGAATGGAGAGGGAATGAAAATGAGGCAGAGATAAGGGGTCAGGGATGGAGAAGACAAAGGTCTGAGACAGAGTTTTGGAGCAGAAAGCACCAAACTCTGCAGGGGGGCAAGCATGAGAGCCTTTACTTGCTCAAGAAGGCTTCTTTTGAAGGCTTAGATGGTACCTAAAGGAAGGCTTAGATGGTGCCTAAAATCCCAAGTGTTACTGTTTCTCTGGTGGCAGTAAAAATGTCAGCCCTAGATTACGGAGAACTCCATTCAAGGTATCTAAATGCATCACATATGTGTGAGGTGGGAGTCTAAGCTTACATCACAGTCGGAGAAGACTTCGGGAAAGGATTTAATAACCAAAGTATCTGGAATTGTATCTGCTTTTGATGCCTTAGGAAATTCCTATGGTCCTAAGACGCCCAAATGACTTGAAGGGACACCTTCTTTCAGACAACTGTGTTCCACCTGCACTCAATTCAGTCCCAGGAATCCAGAGAAATGAGACACAGAGACACATTTTCTGCAGACTGTGCAGAAGATGAGGCACAGGCTTACATAGATATAAGCCTTGCATACAGATAAATAAATGTATGTGTCTACATCTGCAGTCTACACCTGAGTGTTTGAATGCCTGCAGTCTGAATGTTTGAACCATCTGCAGGCATGATGGTTCTCTCAATCTTCACTAATGTTTGGACATGGAGTTGATACCATCGTCCCTTTTCTGTAAGTTGCCATCCTAATTCAAGTGGCAGGGAACAGGTTTGCTACTTGCTGGTGCACAACATGGTTAAGGAAGGAAGTATTTCATGAGGAAGTCCTTTGTTCCACTGTTTGTTCTTCCAGATCCTAGCAAATGAGACATAGCTATATGTCCAAAACCTGGATGCCTGCTATGCAGACTGTACTGGGGAATGCCAGAATTAAATTTTTCTCCTTTGCTGCACAACCTTTTTTCCTTACTGGTGCAGGTGCATCCTGTGGGGAAGAACAGTGCACTATGTGTTTGAAGACAACAGCAGGATGCAAACATAAGGAACTGAATTCAAGCTGCATCACCAGCTGTAATTCCAGCATTGCCTTACAAGGCAATAGCTTGGATTTTCTGCTTTGATATTGCTTTTTCCCTCTTTCAGTTCTACTGTCTTCATGAAATTTAATTAGAAAATTCTGTGTGTGCAGAAAGTGGTGCAATAATGGTGACAGAAGAACTTGTAGAGAGTGGGAGGCTGACTGTCATCATTCAACTCCTCTACCAAAATCCATCTCTAGCTGACCCAGTTGTAAATGGGTGTTTGATCTCTCTGGCTGAGGAGTCAGTGACAGCTTTGGCAGGGCACTTGTAAAACAGATATACACTTGTTGGATATAGGATTTAAAGGGCCTTACTCTTGGAGTCCAGGATAGTTGGTCTGGATCCTAGAATGTGGTAGGGTGGACTGGTAGCATGGTGAAATGGTTTTCTGAGACAAAGGCAGATAAGTGCTAAAGCTAAGTTCTCCACTTCCTGTGTCGTTCTAGCCTTTTGAGGTCTCTTATCTGCCTGTATAGAAAAAAAAATCACTTCTGTGGAGAGATATGACATGAAAATAATGCTGAATAAACAGTCAAGTCTGAAGGGATGAAGGAAGTTATCTGTCAATGAGGAGGTAAATATCTTTTGGGTCTGTTTGCATTCAGATTTTCTTTAATCGTGGTGTTCCCTGGACTTGAAAAAATGCAACAGGATGAGGGGGACTAGGCCACTCTTCTATACAGCTTCTTCACCTTAGCCCTTTTTTGTTAACAATTTGTATAGCTTCTTTTCTCTTCCTTTTCCTCCACCAGTTGAAAGTGATCTTTTCCAAATGGTCTTTCTTACCCAGGAGCTGGAGGATTTAGACTCTTCTATACTGAATATTTAAGCCCAGATAAACTTTCTGAGTGGCGTTGTCATATATGCCTTAAGACACCTTAGGCCTAAAGGGAGACTTTCCTCATTTCTGGTGAAGTGACCATGCTTATTCCCCCTAGGTTTTCTGGTGTGGTTACAGAGCAGGAATCTTCTTGGGAGACTTAGTCTTCTCACTGTCAAAAGGGAGTGAATCACTGAAAGAAGGAGCTGTATTGTTTATGTTTTACGTTATGTTTGTGTTTTATTGTTTAAGGTTTATGTTTTTGAGCCTTTTCACTGCACATGGACTCTCTCTTCATACTTTTTGTGCCACATGGGTAAGATGCCTGTATTTTTTACACAAGAAAAATATAATTCCACTTAACACAAAACAAGAGGCGATAGGCACAAATTAAAATACAATCAAATTCCATCTGAATGCAAGGAGACACTTTTCCCATGTGAGGCTGTTCAAACATAGGAATGGATTGCCCAGAGATGTTGCAGAGCCTCCATCTGTGGAAATATTAAAAAACTATCTGGACACGATCCTGAGCAACCTGTTTTATCTGGCCCTGCTTGGGCAGTGGGATTGGACAGGAGGATCTCAAACCTCACTGGTTCTGTGACCCAGGCAATGCAGATTTTAGAAAAAGGGAAACACATTTTCATCAGATCCCTCTCATTCAGCTTGCTTGGAAGCAGAGTGCCACTGTTCAGGTGGCTGACAGAAATTATATTTTCTCTAGTTGCAGCCTACCAATATGGTCCTTCTCATCATTTCCTCTGTCAGGTCAGGCACCCACCTTCCATTTTCTCTGTGTCCTGGGAACACCTACACCTGGAAAACATAATTCCTGAGAAGATAGTGTGCCATTTTTAATGTGTTTCACTTTTGGAGCAGCTTCACCTCTTTGCAGGTTAGCTGCTATTACATGGTAGTATAAGTTGTTTTCCTGACAGAGAGGGATTTGTAGCCTACAGCCTCTTACAACAATGGCAATGATACTACTGATAATTTGCTTAGCTTCCTGCTACTCAGCTCTGCTGCATCATTCAAGGAAACCTGGAGTACCTGTAGAATAGTATAAAAGTAGGTACAGTACATTTAGGGCCTGGATATCTTAAAATCAGACAATGGACACTTAAGCATTCATGCAGAAAAATGTTTTATTGTAGTGAAGTTACACAGGAGAAAAACGTCTCCCTGCTCCTGGTTTAAGGCTATGCAGAACCATAAAAGCACATTGCACTTCCAGTCATTTTTACAATTTTGTAAGGACACCACCTAGCATTTTCTTTTTTGTCTTTTTTTCTTTTTTTTTTCAATGAGCTTTAACTATTTAAAGCTGAAATCCAGAATATTTCCTTGTAGGAGTTTTTGTTTGTTTGTTTGTGGCTTTCTTGCTTTTCCTTTCTTGCTTTTCCTTTCTTCACCTGTCCAGTCTATTTAGTCTAAAAGCACCTCAGGACACATGAGGGTTACTTCATACATTCCCATAATGACCACACAGGGCTCTAACTCCAGGCTCAGTGTACAACACTAATGCTGCTTAGTGGTCAGATCGTTCTTATCACCAGCAAGCAGGAAGATGGAATGGCAGCAGATACAGGGGGTGTGTGGAAGAGTGCTGAAGTGGCCTAGATGACAGAATAGTTCTTCCCCCATTAAGGTAACTGCCAGCCCACATTTAATGCAGAGAATCAGCAAAGCACTGCATCAGCCTGGTATACACACACACACATGAAAAATTGTACAGGATCTGTGACCATACAGAAAACAAAGAGAAGGTGAGACAGGTTTTGGACCTGCCAACATTTTAATTGTCATTTCAGGAAAACAAATACAACACTGTTTATCTTCTGCTAACTACTCTTCCCACACAACAGGTTATGTACAGCATACTAACTTACATTTTTACATAATGATACACAGGTCTTCACTAGCAACAACTAGTGGTGAAAGGATATGACATGTCAAGCTGTCTGACACTTCAGAAAAGAAAGTTCTTGCAGAGTTAGCTTATTCTTTGTCTCTTGAAAGTAAAATCCAACAAATGATTAGCAAGATGTCTATTTTTACAATATTTACTTTGTGCAGTGCAAAGAGGAAGGAGAGGCTTTTTAAACGTAGGACTCCTTAGCATACTGAATCTGCTCTACCTCAAAAACTGGCTGGCTGCACCTCTGAGCCACATACTCGAGTTTGGTCTTTTGACAGGACTCAGACATGGCTCTCATCCGGTAGACTCCTGGGGTCACGGGTAAATTCACACGGGAGTTTACTCCTACAGTGATGCTGAAGGTTTTGGTTTCCATGTCAGAATCCTTTGTTGCAGAAACTCTGGCACTGCGTAGATCCCTCAGATCCATATGTGCTGTGTCCTGTGCACTGTGGCGGCATGGATGAGGCAGCAAAACATCCTGGTTTGACACCGCTAATCTCAGAGTTTGAACCGTGAGATTTGGGGAGGGAACTTTAGTGGTCAGGCAGTTTTTAACAGCCTCTTCATAAGAGGGTGGTCTTCCAGGGTTTTTCTGGTCAACCTCTCTGAACACTTCATCAACTGACCTGAGACGGGGCCTTTGCTGATACTCCACAGGCAAGAGTTTGTCACCATTACGGCTGTCTTCCTGGACAATTCTGCAGGAGAACTGATCTTCTTTCTTTGTGAAACTGTCCCTCTGAAAAAACATGGGTTTTCCAGGCCCCCAGCTCTGGGTTTTTATTAATGTTTTCCTGCGGTTTGCAAAAGAGAATGACATGGAATGTTTTTTGATCTCTCTGCTATGTGTACTGCAGTCTTCGGTGGCCTTGGTGGAAAAGGACTGAGGCCTATTTAAAAAGGTATTTTTGGGGCTAGAGGGCGAAACTATTGGGGAGCTGGTGAAAACTGAGCCATCAGAGCTCTCCAGGGAGCAACTGGAGGATGTTTTGGGTAGAGAGTCCGTTGATAATTGTGGAGGTAAGCTTGCAAGACGTTCCTCCAGTGCCTCCAACCATAGCTGTTTCTTCTGAACTGGAAAATTGTCCTCACTTTTGTTTAGCCTTTGTTTCCTTATTGTGTCATCAAGGCAGTTCTGGAAGGACAGGTCTGACTCTGAGTACCTCCTGTCCATTGCATTGATGTCATTTCTGAAATTAGTCAGTGAAGGGGCAGAGATATTTATTGGATATTTTCTGCTAACAGTAGCACTCCTCCCTTTGGCCTGCTCCATCCCAGAGGTACAGGGGCTGCCTTCTGCTTCAGGATCTGGGCTGTCATAGGCAGAGTCGTTCTGATGAGCTGCACACAGTTGCTCTGTGGGGAGAAAGCAGGCATTAGTTTTCATGACCAGCTGGGGGTGAAAGAGCTACACCGAGAGAGTTCAGAAGAGGGCTTCAACAATCTTGAACCTTTTGTGTTTCCACACATGTATTCACATATAAAATTCAATAATTTGGCCCAACATCCCCAGCTGGTGACATCCCCAGTCTATTCTCATACCTGTGGAGCTGTCTGTGTGCTCTGGTGACTCCTCAGCCAAGGCACAGACAGGGAAGGCAATCTCCTCCTCAAATATTTCTGAGCAGTTGTTTATGAGGAACTCCACCAACACTGTCACCTGCACACCAAAAAAAACCCATTTCAGACATATGGAAGACTCTTTCCTGACCCCACCTGCTGTCTCTGTAGGAAGGACAGCACAGAGCAGGGTGGCATCTGCCAAAATCCTGGCTTAAAGTGCAAGGGTGAGTGCACCTTGGGGGATAAGGCCTGATGCTGCAGACAAATGGATTTGCCCCAATACAGACAAAACACCATCAGCCACAGCTTTGGCCTCGCTGCCCAAGGGCCCAGGGGTGACAGTGGGCACGGGTGCCCCTTGCCCTCCACATTCAGTCTGCAGGAGCTGTGCTGTGACCCAGGGGGCTGCGGAGCAGCTGCTGCTTTTGCTCAGAGGAGTCGAGGTGAGGGGCAGCCTGGCCCATCCCATCGCAGGCTGAGGGGCACCCCCAGTGTCCAGGGGTGCTGTTCTGTTCAGCTGCTGCAAAGGCAGTGGGATCCCTCTGGATGGCTCTAAATTGCCCCAGAGGGAGCGGCTGCGTGCTGAGTTCAACGCACCTTGTCATTCATCTCCTTCTGCGCTTCCAGCGGGAGCGCGCTGTCCGTGCCTGGGCTCAGCATGTTTGGGCCAATGCAGATGGCCAGGTTGCTGGAGTCCATCCTGTTGGTCTCAGAGCTTTGGCTGATGTGGCGGAGCAGAGAGAGCAAGAGCTTGAGCAAGACGAGGTTTGGTCTCGGCAGCTTGTCAGCCACCCTGCATAAACACAACCAAAATGGGACATTAATTGGTGGGGCAGTGGCCTCTGCTTCTTGATTTGAGCCAGTCTCAATTAAACTTGGAGTGACACCACTTCCTCCAGAAAGGGGCACGTGTGCGTATCTTTCAGAAATCCCCATCTGCAGCTGAGTGTGTGGTTAATTATGAGACCTTAAATTACAAGGTCTTGGCTGAAAGGCAGCGTTGCAGAAGCCCATGTCCTGGAATAGATGGCATGACATCAGGAGATGCCACTGGAGGCTTCCCAATGCCTGTGGTTGTGCTGTGGGGCTTTCAAAGCACCCTCAAACCTACTGTTCCTAAAGAGCAAATCACGGTGGTGGTCTCCATGTGCCCGAGTTCACCCCCAGCAGATGTGAAGGCTCCGTGTCAGTGCCTGTCCCACAGCACCATGAACTGTGTTAGCTGGGGCACTGCAGCCTCTG
The DNA here is from genome assembly GCA_013397295.1 of Polioptila caerulea. Classification (NCBI taxonomy): domain Eukaryota; kingdom Metazoa; phylum Chordata; class Aves; order Passeriformes; family Certhiidae; genus Polioptila; species Polioptila caerulea. The sequence continues at coordinate 1,753,061 of VYXF01001531.1, forward strand.
CCCTCTTCCTGCGTTGGTAGTTTCATACAGCAATCTCAAGTAACTTCAGGAAGTGCTGCTGCTCTAGTCCTCTAAACCAAACCCCATGGAGCAATCGCAAGCTGATATAAATGACAGGCTTTTAAATGAGACTCTTGATTTTGAAAGACATTGTTGGCCTCTACCAGCCGTTCCATTACATTGGCACTGGTTGCAAAATTTCCTGGTTGAAAAACTTACTCTTTCAATTCTTCAATTTTTTCTTGCTTGCTTGGCTTTTCTAGAGCTTGCATCCATTTCTCATAGAGGTCAGCTGATAGGAGTTTGGAGGGAATATTTCGGAGAAAGTCCTGCAAGGCCAAGAGATTTAGATGAAGCTTTGACTCTACACCTGAGCACAGAGAGATTATTACTGTCGCCTGGGCTCTGTAGGACACAGGTTGGCTTGAGCTATCTGACCATCAGTGCTGACAGAGCAATGCAATGCACAAGTGCACTTGCACTGGTATAGTAACATGATCCAGCTTTCAGTTGCTTTTTCTTCACCCATAAATCTCACTATTGCTCCCTGGGAGAATGCTGAGCAAGAGGACAAAATTAGTTTCCTCAGGAAATCAGCAGCCCAACAAGTAGGACTGACAATCAGGTGGAAAAGGCCAAACTTTCCTAAGCTTGAAGAATTTAGTCCGGCTTTGTTCTGGCTTTAGCCAAGAGTCCCACCTTGGTCAGCTTGGAGCACTGGATTGTGCCTGTGTATATTAGCAATGTCCTCCCACCAGTGTTGTCGCTGTGGGTCACTTGCTAAGGACACACAGGACACGTTCTCAAGAGAAGGTTGAAAGAACTTTATTTAAATATCTGACTTTATATTTATAGTATTTTTACAAGGACCAGGGATTGGAGGAGAAGCTGGACACTTCTTTCATCACACTGGTTAAGACAAATGTTAATTAGTCACTTCCTACTCTTAAGAGAAGGAATTTTTAGCGACCTTGTCTTAGCATAAACAAGTTTCTAATAATAGCATTAATTCATGAGAAAGTGAACTAGGAACTACTAAACATTGAGTTAGAAAGTGTACTAGAAAACTTGAAAGAATCAGGGCAACACAGTGTGGCTCAGAATTACCTTCAAAACCACTGCCAGCAGGTGCACAGATTTGCTTTTCAGATCAACATTCCCGCCTTTGTTTAGGTCCTCCTTCAACTCCTTTCGTGCTTTCTCATTGGCAGCTTTTCTGAATATCCCTTCAGTAGAAGGTCCTTTCATATACAGTATGGCTAGGAGATCCTGCAGGGAAATAAATCAGACAGGAATGGAAGAACGGTTACTTGGATGAAGGAAGTTAGCAGGTGACTATTCCTTTAGAAATAGAAGGAAAATTGTCTGGAAGTACGCTGTACTCTGATTAGTTCAGTATCCAGTTCTTGCTTCAAGTACATTACATGGGAAGTAGTCTTGATTTTCCCCTAATCCACTTTCTTTTTGAACTGAATAATTCCACTAGCTTCAGTGGAGTCATCCTTGCTTACTTTCAAAAGGAAGCAAGGGATGGCTTAAATCTTAGTTCACATCCCCTCTCTCACAAGCCAGCCAAATACTACATAACAGAGACAAATGCATGTCTATTGGGAAAGCAAATTCAGTGGAAGAACTATTACAAGACCATTTTATCCAGAAGATTGTTTAGGCGTTTTTTTGTGCCAGTCCATAGCTGAACACTTGTTTTTGGGGAAATAGAGAAATCCTTGGAAGTTTATGCTGCTGAAAGATTTCTTTAAATTACTTCTTTAAAATCTCAGATGTTTATATTAAGAAGTAAATCTTCCATTCCTGGTCCTGGGTCCTCTACACTCAAAGTTACTTCCAGTGAAAGTTGGGTGAGCTGGATAAAACCCTCAGACCAGACTCTTCCTACATCTGGGATGGGCCCTGAGCTTATCAGGGGTGCGTCTGCAGGGGAAACACCAAAATCATCTCCCGAGTGATGCAGCAGAAGTACTGGGTATCCTGCCTCACACTGAAGTCAGAGGTATCGCAGAATCACAGAATAGTTTGGGCTGAAAGGGACCTTAAAGATCATCTCATCCCAGCTACCTGCCATAGGCAGGGACACCTCCCACTAGACCTGATTGCTCCAAGTCCCATCCAACCTGACCTGGAACACTTCTAGGGATGGGGCAGCCACAGCTTCTCTGGGTGACCTCATTGCCCTCACAGCCAAGAATTTCTTCCCAATGTCCAATCTAATCCTGCTTTCTGTCATTTTGAAGCCATTTGCCCCTTGTCCTGGCACTCCAGGCCTTTGTAAACAGTTCCACTATAACAGTACCTCCTTACCTGGATTGGCTGGGGCAGTGTGTCATCTTCCCCACAGATAAGTGCCAGAGGATGGCCAAACAGATTGATTTTGGCACCCAAGTCCAGCTGTCCTGAGGAATTTCTTTTGGTAAGGCTTCGTCTCAGAGTAAATGACTGCGATATCACCTTCTTTCTTTTCTTTGTTCCATTTGCTGCAAGTAAAAGGAAAACAAAAGATCGATTTAAAATAATTTTTAAAAAAACCTGCAGAGCTGTGTGGTCTTCATCTGTGTGCAGTGCAGAGGTGTATGTTGAAACAACTCAAACCAAACTGGGAGTAATTGAGACAACTGAGTGGTTACTAGGGAAACAACTGCCTAAACTGTAAAACTGTGGCCGTCCCCCTAAGGCCACCACCTTTCCTGTTTTGAGTTGGCTGTTTTTTACATTCTAGTCACTGTTTCTTCTTAGTGAGTGGAAACATACAAGGCACAGAAATAACTATTACAGAGATTTTTGATGTTGCAGTGGTTTCTCTGATAATTCTGAGGCAGATACACCACTTGGGCGGCTGGCAATGACAACAATTTTCACTACATGATCTGACGGTGCCCCAGTCTTGGGGCAAGAGTAGAAGTAGGGACTCCTACTTTTTGACCTTTTTCACAGCCTGAAATGAAAACATATGGCTCCAGCTCTGCTAGCTCTGGAGCCAGCTCTAATGACAATGCTCTCAGAGCTAGTGCTTGCCCTCAGCCAGAGGAATGTAATACTTGCTCCAGAGGATCCATCACAGTAGGTGCTCACTGGCTTAAGGGTTAGAAATCTCTTAGCATGCGTTTTGCATCTGCTTCATAAACAAGAGGGCCAGGAATTTGAAGATGATAGTTGTATTGGGGTGGGGTGTGCCTTTTTTTTCCCTTTTACAAACAGTGAGAGAAGGAACCTTTTGAGAATGCTTTCTAAAGGATTTGCTTTCTGCAAATTTGCAATAGGTGTCATGCCTTCTACTCCAAAATGAAGTTGTCTTACCCAGATGAGAAATTCTCAGGACCTCTCTTTGTGACTTAGCATAAGCTCTTGGCAGGTAGGAGTTAAAAAAAAATTGAGAAAGTCAACCTAACATTATAGTGTGATATAAAATATTAGCTTCTGATACTCCTGAAAACTAGTCTGATATGATAGTCTACTCCAAATCTGACCCTGCCCTGTTAATGGTCTGCTTTGGGTTGTTTACAGGTGCTGAGGTTTTGCATGGTGAGAAAAAACAAGTGCTGGTGCTGCTGCCAGGGTTTGTTTGCTCTGGTGTGCAACAGCTGGTGCAGTATTCAGTACTTGCTTGCAATGCCACACCTCAAAGACCATGCTTGACTGAGAGAGAAACACATTTACTTCCCATTGCTACTGGGGAACACAATGAAATGTGGCTCTGAAGCCCAGGGAACAGGAATACAAAACCTCTGGCACTCAGCACTGTCACCTCTGCCATGAGCTTGTAGGAAAGAAGTAATTTGCAAATGAGTGGCACTCCAGGGCTTAAGCCCTCTCCTGGATTGGGACTGTGGCTTGCTCTCCAGGAGGGGGAGCAGGCAGTGCTAGCTTGCAAGCATTTTACAAGAGGGCAGTTCCTCAGTTTGTTTTTGAAACTCACCATTTGAGAGGCAAAGTCCATCTTCAGTATCTGCTGAGATGGACAGGGGACATTTCTTGGCATCAGCCTGCAAAAAGCATGTTAGGGTTACACATCTGCTACAGTAGTGAGAGCCACCAAGTTGCTGCAGCTCCTCAGAAATCTGTCGAGGCTCTGGGGAATAAGCAGACAAGCCCAACACCTGCTAAAGAGGTGCCTCAGCCCAGGACTGACCCTGCCTTGCTGCCCAGTACAGGTGTCTGTGGTAAATTCTGCAGCCAGACACCCCAGTCATGCCCACAAGGTCACAACCCTGTGCTCTTTCAAGCTGCACTTTTGATCCAGAGAAGCCATAGCCGGACACAGCTTCCTTTTTTGTGTCCTCCCCTGGCACTGAAAATTTGCTCCCAAACTCCTCTGGGGAGCCTTGATGGCTTTGAAGCCTGCAAGGTCCCTGAGCAAAGCTCCTTGTGAGCCTGGGGAATGCACAGACTGCCCACAGCAATGCCCTGCTCCCCCTGCTCAGTGCAGCACAGAGCTGCCTTTGGGTTGCTCACCCTCCTGGGTGAGGGCAGGCAGCTGGCAGCTACTCGAGGAGCCACCCCTATTTTGCTAAGGTATCTCACACCAGTACCCGAGAAGGATCCAGGAAAACATAAGAGCTGCTTACCTCTGTCTGGCACTCAATCAGATCTTCCATGTTCCCAGCATTTAGTGTCTTTGACTAGGCAAGAAAACAAAGACATACGAGCAACTGAATATTATGGTTTGGAAATCAGAGTTTTTCAAAGTCACTATGTTGACAGAGCTGAAATAATTAAGATACTCACAGTATTACAGCTGCTCAACACTTTCATAAGGAGTTTGATCAGAGGAGCTCTGGACACTCTGGTTTCCTTCAGTCCTTTTGTTTGCCTGTTTGTTGAACAGGGAATGGACAAAGAGTCTTGTAAAACTGCGTCCTTCTTGGCTTTCTTCTCTGCAAGCCAATCTAGTGTGTGTGATCCTGAACCAGCAAGACCTCCCACACAAGTAAACCATAAAGTCCTTCTCTGAAAGGGTATTTAGCCCTGCTGCCTTATCTCCCTCCTGATTAAAACAAAATAAAATCAGCTTTCCATTTTTAATCCATGCAAAAAGTGAGCAAGTGGTGACAGCTACATATGGCCATAAATCTGCACACCCGAGGCTGAGCGACTCAGTCAGCTCTGCCCATGAGCTCTGCTTAGCAGTGGGTGCACCTCTCCCCCATGTATATTTTTGTACATCTCTGTGCAGCTGCATCTGAAGCTCTCCACTGATTTCAACCACAATGCCACAGATCTTTTCAAAGGTGGTACTTACCCAAGAAGTGAGTCTAGCCAGAGCTCCTTCACGTCCCGTGAACTGCAGAGGAAAGGAGAGACAGCATCACTCCCCACTGCTACTAATCCTTTGGACAGAGGCAGGCGACTAAGCAGTGTAAACCACGTGTGCTGCCTTATATATGCAGAAGGGGCAGGTGGAAATTCACAGGCAGGAAGAAGCATCATGGGGCAGGACCGAGACACTACCAAATTTCTGGCTTCCTCTTTCCTTTTAGAGGAGCTATTTTTTTTTTGTTTCCCAACCCATTAAAGAAAAAAAAAAAAGAGAAGCTCTGTAGCTGTTATGGATGGAAAAGATGAGACACTTGCCAGGTAAAGGTTCCAGCTATCATCACGAACATGAGGTGAGATGTGCAGAGGGGGCTGCAGTGTGGGCAGCTTCTCTTTACCATTAAAGGGCAGTGGGTACAGTCTGTCCTTTGACTGCTCAGAGACATTAGATTTGGCAGTTTAAAGATGCACCGCCAGATCAAGTTACACTAAGAAAGTGAAAACAAACGGGGAGGTGGAATAAACAAGATTCAGAGAAATGTTTCTTTATAATTTTTAAAAGCTAATTGCAGCAGTTTACTGTCTACAAGCAGATGTAGACACACGTTTTGTCAGTACTAAGTAGCTCTTGAGAACATAGGTACTGGACATCTATAGACAAAGTGGTTTTATGTAGTAATTTAGTAATGCATGACAATAGGTAATTAAAAAGTCTTGTTTAAAATAAATCTTAATAAAAAATACTTATGTGCACAGATTAAAATTTGATTCAACTGAAGAGATTAAAGAATCTAGGAAAAATCTACCTCTGCTTGACTTGTATCATTCTGTTACTGACTGCCCCCCAACTTGGGTATATCAGGAACACAGCACTCACTCTACCAGGCCATTACAAAAATTCATTAAGGTTTGATGTTAAATATATTATATTATTTCTATTGATTTATTGACTGGGGCCAATTACAACCCTGTTCTGGGTGCCAGTGATCTGCTAATCTTCTGAAAAGGAGGAGTTAAGGCTGAGAGTCAAGGTTGGGAATTCTTCAGTAGTGGATTTAGGTGGAAAGCACATTTGTGAAACTGTGGCCTCTCTGCTGCTTCCCTCGTGGATGCTCCATTTCACATGTGCAGAGGATGGGGTTGTCTTTGCACAGGGTTTTGCAGATGCACTTAATGGCTACATCTGCTGCTGAATTCTCCCTCAAAGCCATTTTTGTGTAACCACATCAGACGTGGCCGGTGTAGTACTGACCCTGTTTCATGTGGAACAGAAAGGTGACCTCTGTTTGACTCTGGCAGAAATCCAAAGTGCAAAATTCACTTTTGGCTTGATAGCAATGTGTCCAGAAGAGCAAATGGAGACCTGCTCTGCTTTTGTGGGAGGAGCTGCTGCAGGTCACCTTTTAAATCCTCCTGAGGCCCAGCATTTCCATGCTCTTGTAGTGGCACTGGTCTGGTGACTTGTTTAGGACTGAAACTCACAGTAATCTCAATCAATTAGTCTGCAGCCCGGTGTGTTTGCCACTGATCTTTTATTCACTGCTCTAACTGATTTTTTGTTAATTATCAGTCCCATGACATTTGTAATTTCCCAACTAAATTCCATGGGCTGCTGCACATACTTGCCAGAAATATTGTCATCCTACATCACTTTCTCCTGAAAATTTCTTTTGAGGCTTCTTGGCAGCTGCAGCACCACTGCTGATAGTTTCAGTGGGATTTCTCAACAAGAAGCATCTATTTTTCATTGCATCTGTTAAATGTATATCCAAACATACCTGTTAAGAATCTCAGAGGGGACCTATGCAGTTCAATTCTGTCTTGCCCTCACTTCCAGCACTTTGCACAGGTGTAGTTCTGAGCTCAATCTTTTTCATGTTTAAGACAGAGGGTTTGATCTGGAAAATGTGTGACTTGTAAAGAAAATGTGAGTTTAATGGGTGGTGATTATCCAGGCCAGAAGCTTAGATTACAGTTCTGGCACCAGCTCTACACAGGGCACTGTGCTTTGAATTTCCCAGGAGAAGATACAGTAATGGGTGGTGTATTGATAGCACATCACCAGGCTGTCCACTGGCACACGCTGCTGTATCTCTGTCCAGTTAGTTCTCATCCATTAACAGTTGTGGGGATATAATGGCTGTTATATGTGGAAGATGTGTGTATAGGCCTGCCTGCCCATATGAAAAAAAATTTGAAGTTTTTACTCTCCTGATATCATTCTTTATTTAATAGCTCTTTTATAATGCGTATCACAAACACTTAAATCATGCCAATATTACTTTAAAGCAGCCTTTCTTATTACAAATAAGCAGTCATCCTAAGATGATATGGTTTGGCAGAGTAATTGTATGGCAACACAGAGGGAATCTTGGCTGTTCTTGTGAAAAGCAGTAAGCAAGCACATGCTGATTCCTGGCAAGCACCACAGAGCTGTGTGCAGGTTTCCAGGGTCAGAAGAGCTGCTCTCACACATACCAGCCGGAGCAGCTTCACAGCTTCCCCACCAGCATGGAAAAGATAACACAGATATAGGGCCCAAAGCCAGTCTCCACCCTGAATATTATCAGAAGAGGCCTGTGTCATACGAGATGTTTACAAGTTCCCTTACATGAACATCTCTCCCAGAAGTGGCTGATTCCATCTCTACCTCCCAGTTCTGCTTTACAGACTTGAAACCTTTGCTATGGTCCACTCCTCCCTCGGTTTGGTACAGATCTTACACCATGATGCATCAGAGCAATGTGTTTGTTGTACCACAGCCACTGCCCTGGGGCAAGGAGAACAGATGGCAGGTGGCTTGGGTACACCTGGAGCTGTTTGCAGTCGATGTGCTTCTCCCAGTCCATCCCTGATGGAGCAAATGCACTATCCTTCAAAGACACTGGATGTTTACACAAAGATCAGGGAGAGGGGGTGGATTTGGAAGGGTTGTGTAGGACTAGCCTGTGTAGAAGCTCTTCCCCTGCTGCACACCAGGCTGCTTCCCTCAGTTCTTTACATCACTGGAAAGAAAGCAGGAGCAGGGAGGTCCTGCAGAGCAGCCAAGCCTGGGTGGATACAGCTCTCTTAAGGACTGGGTTTGCTGCCCGAGACATGAAGCATTTTCCTTATAGAAGCCAGGACATCAGTTTGATGCCTCTACTTCCCCCAGTCCCAGCCAGCCCCTTTCCCCTCCCAGACCATGGCTGCTTTTGTGGTCCACTCCCAAGCCCTCTGCCCAACCAGTGTTTGGAGAGAGGGCTTATAAAGCACTTGCTGCAAACATGGACCAAATGGGGATTTTCCCTTTTGTGTGGGCTCCAGTCAAGCTAGGCATTTTGTCTCTTCTCTTACACTTATACTGTGGCTCTGTGAAGGACTCTAGACCATAGCAATGAAAGAGCAACATCAATTGGCATGAGAAAGAAGTCAGGACTTGACAATGAAAAAAAGAACAAAAGAATAAATCTACTGTGACTGGAGAGTGTCTGTTTCCTTCTCTCCTTATCAAACCACAAATGGGAAAACCCCAGCCACAGCTAACTTTTGTTTTTTTCTATTACTTTTGCAAATGTTTCACACCATGGCTTTTAGGAAGGAGGGAGTGTGTGAATGAATCCTGAAACTCACCTTCACCCTGTTATCATACCAGCAAGGAGGCAGCAGGCGCATAGCTGTGAGAAGGGTACGGCAAAATGCGCCCGGAGCAGGGATCCTTTCAAGCCCATATAGAGCAGAAAAAGCATTCATCAGTGCCTCTCCACGTGGAAAAGGGATTGTATTCCAGTTTTGTCTTCACTGCCACAGCTGAAGTCTCCCCAGGGAGCAATAAGAACATTTACCAAAGTAAGGAAAGCAGTTGTGCCAAACTTAGAGAGCTGTTGGGTTGGTTGTTTTTTGGAAGGGAAAGCTCTGTACAATCTGTCCATGAACTCAAAGAACAAGGTGGCAAGTGAATTCCTGGAAACAGGCCACATTTATGAATGCCCTCTGAAGGCAGTTCTGATTTCCTACGACTCTCCAGAGTGCGTTGTGAGATGCATAGGCATGGTTCAGGGTTTGATCACAGAAAAGAGATCAGACAGACCTTTGATCAGACTAGTCCCTACTTCCTACCCGTAACAATTCAGAATAAGAACCATTAACCCAGCTGGTGCTGAACTCCTACAGGTTTAGTCCAATAGAGTCTGAGTTCGTGCTAAACCTGCCTTTGGAAAAGTGAAACACACTATCAGTTTTTCCCAGCTCTGTTCAATTGATTTCTACCCTGAATTAGATATCAAGGTTAGATTGCAATGTGGGATAGATTGTACCACCCTTCTACACACTGTGCTACTATTGCATGGGAAAAGGTTACAAATCAAAAACAACACTATAAATACAGCACAAGGTGTATTCTACGCCCTTCCTATGACACCATTTTGGTTGCATTTGCTTTGCAGTATTCTTTCATGGGTGCTTCCCCCAAGACTAAGTTGGCAGCTCTAAAGGTTTTTACTCATCCTCAGGTAACTGGGTCCACTGGATGCTTTTTTAGTTGTGGAGGGTAGGTGCATATGGGCCTTTTTCCCAAAGGGTCTGTGCTGCGAATGTGTCTGCCTTCAGCTTGCTATTGTGGCACTTGGGAATTACTCATTCCTTGGGTTCCCTGAGGCGACCAGCACAAAGTAATCAGGGAATTGAAGATGCCCATCATTTCTGGCTGAGCAGATGCAGATCTAAACATTTGCTTACTTACAGGAAAATAGTGGAGAACATGTGTAATACAGTCTGAAATCTGTTCTTTTCAAGATTCCTGGTTGAAGGTACTCAAACCATATTGAAAAGGGATATGCTTCCTCTTTTTTGTTACTGCTCTGGGTTTTTTACTTGATTTTCTTCTTTATCTTCTTCATTTACAAATCAGAAATTGAGATGGGACTTTTTGCCAAGCTCATTTGCCATCAGGGACAGCTTATGCTTCTTACTAAATACAGAGAGGTGTGAATCTTGATTTTGCTTTTCAGGATTAACACAAATGCTCTCTTTTAGATTTTTTTTTTTTCATGTAGGCTTGAATTTCTCTTGTTTCGGCATCTTCTGTTTTGCTTCAAATTTCAGCATCAAAATTATTTAAGATCTCAAAATGTGAATCAGGGGAAACAAAAAAGGACCTGGATTTGACATTGAATTCTAACTTGCATGTGATCTCACTTTCACATAAAATATGATCTGTAGACTGGCACTGTCCTAGGAGCCAGTCTGGAATAAGTCCAAGAAAACCTGGTCCAAGTGTAATTTGGGGTTTCATTGTAGGTGTGTCTCATTGATATAAAAACTAGAAAAGAAAGGCAGGAATGCAAGACCTTACCACTGCCCTGGTAGCGTGAGAGCTGCTCCAGGCACTGCAAATGCCATGAACACAGCTGTTACCATAGGTGCCCAGGAGAAACAACCAGAAGTGGCTGGATTTTGCCCATCATTTCTCTCCAGCTGGCTTCCTCCAAGCCCCAAGGATTTGATGGGAACATCCCCAGACTCTTCATCATTGTTTTGCTCCTGTGAGTTTGTCATTCCTGAGTTGTACCTGCTTCCTAAGTAATAAGTACAACTGCCAACAACCAGGTCCTCAACATCACTAAACTCACTAATAGGAACTTTTATGACCAGACATCTAGATTCCATTCTCCAGGCAAAAGCACTGTCAGGCAAAGCAAATCTTTCCAGGGACAACTCTGCTAACTACAGCTGAACTCCCCTGAGCAGATTTGACCCCATGCTTTGAGAGGGTTATTTGTTGTCATGTGCTGTCCTTGTGCATGCACATCCACACACTGCAAAATAAAATGTTCTGTAAAGTTTTGGCCACTCATCAAAATCAAGATGATAAATTTGAAACAAACATCTCCATATTAGCTGGTGATTGCCATATTGTTGCTGCTAGCAACAGCTGCCCTGTTAGTGTTTTAAATAAACACTCCACTTCTGTACTGCTCTCCCATTTTAAAGCATGACTACCTTATGAGGATTTCTGCAGCAAATGCCTCTCATGGCACGGGCTCTGCCTCCTGCTGCAGGGCATCACGAGGTCTTTGGGAGGAAGGGACTTGCAGAGAGTGGAGGTGCCCACAGGGCAGGCCAGGCTGGCCTTGGGCACAGCTCTGACCAGCACATCTGGAGGGCACTGAGGGCTGCCACACCCAGAGCCAGGGCAGCCAGGTCCTCACCTTCACATTTGCAAAAGCACAGTGACACTTGCAAGGCCAGGAGAACGGGAGAAATTCCCACCCTGCAGGGAAAGCAGGAGCTGGGATCTCCCCCTTGTGAGAGTGGGGTCAGAGGGAGAAAAGAAGCTTTTGAGTTCAGCTATTTGACCCATTGCTCAGCTTGAAGGTCAGGCTGGTTCCTTCAGGCCTGTGCTCCTGCAAAGTTGGCCATTAATTTGTGCTGCTAATATGCAAACCAGGTGCTGTTACGGTGCCTTTACTTATTCTGCCTGTGTGTGCCTGCTCTAGACCACATTTGCTGCATTTGCTTTCAGTCCTGCAGTCGCTGCACAGAGGTAACACTAAGCAGTATGTAGAGAAGGTACCCTGCGTGCCACAATGTCCATTTCCCTGTTCAGGGATGGTGGAGGCTTGAATTGTTTCAAGAATTTGTTCTCCATTTCCACTTCCTTTAAAAGATTTGTTTGGGCTTTGTTTGAGCTTTACCTTTTCTCCCACTTATCCAAGTATATTTCTTTGGGATTTTTTTTTTCTCTGAAAACAGTACCTGTGTATGTTACAGTCACAAACTGCCTTATTGAGAAATAGTAAGAAGGCTTGTGAGGGGAGGATGTATCTTTAACCAGGCCAAATGATACAGGTACAAAACCCTTCCTCAGGTCTGAAAAGACATGTCTGTCTTCACTCTCAGGACAAGGTGAGAAGAAATGCTCTGAATTTTACTAGATCCATTCATCAGTTACACAGTTACTTGTTAAGATAAGATTAGATGCCCCAGAAGTACCTCAAAAGAAGCGTCTCATCAAAGAGAGATGGAATCCTCTTTCCTCTAGGCACTGTAAGATATAAAATGCTAAGCCAAAAGATGTACAGTTCAGCAACTGCTGTAACATTTGTGTAAATCAAAGACCATATTTGCTACGGCCTTAGTTCTGCTTGTGCAACACTGTGAACCAATCTTTTCCTTGTGTAACTTAATTGAACTTTAAATTCAGAGAATAAACGTGAGCACTCATTATCCTGTAAGTAATGCCAAACTGAAGATGATGGTACATGGGTCAGGGGGTCCTTCTTCCATTTAGTATGTAACAGGGCAGAGAGGCTGTTGTTACATTATACAAAAATCTCCTGAGTTTATCGTTCAAATTTAACCTCCTGGAATTATTGTAGCTCTCAGTTAATCATCTTCAATGCTATACTCAGAAAAACTATGTTTAAAGATACAGCATATCATAGTAATTGACACATGTCTGGGCTGTTTTAGGAGAGCTGGATTGCTGGAAGAGGAGTTTGAGAGGCCTTTCTTAAGTCCCAGTTGTTGTTCCTCCTCTGTGCAACATTTCTATTTGCTTCCAGAATCAAATATTCCCACAGTTTTCTTTGGATGAGAGTGTGCTGCAATGTAAACCTGTCATAACTGTGAGACTGACATGAATAAACAATGCAGATAATATTTTCATTCTGGCCTTAAAGGAGCAGACCTAATAAACGTCACAAGCATGGAAAAAGTGATTACTTTAACAATTGAACTTACTCAGCACTCAGTAATCAACCCGTAAATGTAAGCAAGCTACAACACAGTAATCCCCCTATTAGGGAATTTTCAGACTATCCAAAGACTGTAATTGCTTCTTTGTGTTGGGAGTTTGTGGGTGAACTCCGGGGGATGCTTCAGTTTGCCCTTTGGTTTTCCATGCAACATCTGAAAGGTAGCCTGCCTTCTTTATGCCTCAGTTTCTTATTAAAAACATGCTGAAATAAAAGGTCACTGGACTGCATAAGGTGCTTTGATATCTTTTCTTGAAAACTGGTACATACAGGAGAAGACCATAAAGAGTTTGGCAGCTGTTGCCTCTCCTGCCTCCTATGCACTACATAGCAAAGAGAAGTCCTTAATTTTAGCCCTTCCAGCAAACCTTTGACAAATGAAAGCATGTTTTGAAGTGCGTCACCCATGAGAAAAATATATTTTTTCTGGACATTATTTGTTGGGACAAGAGCTTGTCCCTCCAAGGCCTTTGCAGTTCTATGTGCCACATAAGAATGCAGCACCTTCTGGCCATGTCACATATACATTCATTTTAAGCATGCAGCTTATTGTCAGGATAATACAGGAAAATGTGAGAACATGTGATCATGTGACAATGAAATAAACATTCAATATGGTGACTGAACCAGCCATTTTATCTAGACTGTGTAATTAGAAACATCTCTGAGCATACACTGCCCTCCCTTTGCCTGGCCTCTGGCAAGGGATCTGACATGGGGACTCCAGCATGGTCACAGCAGGGGCTATGCTTTAATCATCAGGCTGACAGTAAGGAATGGTGTCACCTGATGTCTACATGCTCTATGAGGAGTTGCTTCCTTCAATGTGAGCTTGGGAAAAGCTGCATGATACTGAAGTAATTGCAACTACTCTGTATCTTCAAGCTCCTAAGAAGGTCCTTGCCTTGTATATTCAACACAGATGTGCTGAAGGTAAGAGATAGCTGCCAATTTCATAAACTTCTATTTGATCTCCCAAAAAAATAATGGGATGGTGGATATACATATATATCATGTGGATATATATATATCTCCACATGAATGGAGATATATATCTATATCTATCTATCTATCTATCTATATATATATATATATATGGAGGTTGACTACTTGCTCTATATCCACTAAGCTAAGCCAGTGAACACTCCTTTCCACCACTGTGACAGCATCTCTGTGAACACTGAGATGTTCAGTACACCGAAGTATTTGATTCAGTTCATCACTTTGCTGAAAAACACACAGACAAGTGCTTAGCTGAACATGCTGGGCTGGAGGATGAACTAAATACTTTTGATACCAAGGCAGAAATCACTGCTTTATCCTAGTAATTAGTAAGTTTGTCCCTTTCCTCTACTTTCATTGTGAGCCAATGAAAATCATTGCATTTGGGCTTATGTATCACTTCAGAGCTTGAAATTCTACTTTTTCATTTTCAGTACACTGGAGTACCTGGTCAACAAAGGTCCATTTTATACCTCACAGATTACTTATTTTTAAGAGTAGGGGAAGAATTCAATAACAAATGGGGACGATATCTTCTCTTTGGTCAACCACTGGTTTTTTTCTTAGCTTACCTTAGAGAATTTTGGCTGTGGTTTGGCCAGTGTTCTATGTAGATAAGGTGATTTTAATGAAAATAAGAAAAAAACCCACATGCCTGTATTTTCCAGTTTAGTTTCTAAATGCTGAATTATGTTGTACTTACTGAAAGAAAAAATCAAAAAGTTTCATCAGCATTAAAGTAGTTGTGTAATTTCTTATACAGAGGTAATTCATTAAAAGGAAATTACAGCCAGACATTGGTTGTTCTCCTCTCTTCCTTCTCTTTTTTGTCCTTTACAGTTGCTTAGCAGATCTGAGTTTTGGTTCCTCAAAAATCCATTTTTGTTCATTCTCTTTTTCTCAATGTGCAAGATGCCACCAGTCTTGCAGAATGAATTTTCCCACCAAAACTGCCTTCTCTCACATTGGTTTGTGTGTCTGTTTCTGTACCAATGAAGGTACAACCAGATAGGGCCCCATTCTTACAGCCTGGCTCTCCAAGCATCCCAGGAATAAAATGCCACCATTCTGTTTAGGTGGTGTTCAAAATTAAGCAGGGATAAGTTTCCACAGAAAATGGGAAAAAATCCCAGGCCTCTGTTTTTGGATTGTGGCTTTATGAGAGAGCACATATAAAAGTCTGCTGTCATGAAATATTCTGTCACTGTTAGTAAAAATTTCTGACCTCAAAATGGGGGATTTCCATTAGGAACCACAGAATGGGGGTTTCACAATGATACACATGTATGAGGGCTCTGCTTTGTATGGTACAAGTATCATCCTAGTCCCTGTTCCTTGGAAAAGAAGAGGGCATGGAAAGAGCACGTGACCGCTGGTGGGACTTTATCCCCTTTGCCACAACTTCTGCACCATCTCAGCGGGAGCAAGCTGGAGCTGGCCTTGGCAGCTGTGGGCATCCTTGTGCTAGGGACTTACCACTGAGGGCTCTGGTGAGGAAGTGAAGCCAAGGACCAGATCCTCAAAGATACTTAGGGACCTATTGCCTTTTTCATCACCCACTCACCCTGAATTAAATGGAATCTGAGAATCTAATTGCCTTGGCAAATTTTGGAGGTTAGTGTCAGGGAGAGGTCAGGCAGGCTCCAGCAGTGTGAGGCATAACCCCTTTCAGTTTGCTTTTCTTCATGAGCACTGGGCACTAAGCATGGCTGAGATAAAACTAACCTGCACTTAGGCAGTGCTTTCCACTTCATCCCTTTTATTTGCAGTACCAGTGAAAGGAGGTACAGGAAGTCTATCTGATGCAGCCCCCAAATCATCTCTATAGAAACTAGATGGTAAAAACATAAAACAAATGCCTAGATTGCACCAGATAATACAGGGGATGGATTTAATATCAGAGTGCTTGCCTGGAATTCTAGGTCTGGGGACACAGAGAGAAAAGGGATGTGGCTCAACATCTAGGTTTTGATTTGAGTTGTCACAGAAATATAGCACAAAAACATTGCAAAGCTGAGGTTCAGAGATGAATTGCTCTAAATAGTGCTTGAACCAAATTTCAGTCAATGACTGGTCCCTAAAAAAATGAGTATGATTCAAAGATCTAGTTCCAGCCAAAATCTTATGAATGAAGAGATTTCATTGTGTCCCTAAAGGAACTCTGTTCTGAATGAACTGTGCCTTGGACTAACTTACGGGGCCACAGCGGGATGCTCCTTTAGTGCAATATCTTTTACTGTAGGTGGGCACTGGATCACTGATATCCTTTGGCGCATCCTCACCATGTGTATAAGCTTTTAACAGGACTTTGGCATGCCAATAATCTTGTGCACAGGCAAGAACCATTCCTTCTCCACAAACCTGTTGCATTAAAAATGGATACACATGACCACAGGAAAATGAGGAAGGTATAATTTTCTTTCATGAGTGTTAAAATGCAAAGTGTAAAAAACAAATCCCATTAAGGTCTTGCAGGAATTCAGGAGGTGTTGGGATCTTCCCAGATAATACACAATATAACAAAAGTGTAGAGAAAACCAAGAAGCCTACTTGATACATCCTACTGTATCATCTGATTGTGGAGAGTGGCACTTGCACACAGTCATGGCTGATTTGTACTGCAGACTCCCCAGTTGTCACTGGGCCTCACCCCATTAATGCCAGCTAAGCTGATTCCTGCTCTCCAGCTATCCTATGGGAGAGTGCATGTGTGCTCAAATTTCTCTAAACAACTCCAGGAATTACACTTTAATTGAAGAGCAGCTAGTAACAAACCTTTGATATACCTGCTGACTGCAGCTCTCTGTGGAAGAGGCCTAAAGACAGAGTGATACAAATACCCTTGCATTATTCTCTTCAAGCCCACTAAGCTTTGGGGGAGGAACTTTTGACCAAACATTGTCAAAGACAATTAGGAAATAACGCCACCATTTTCCTTCCATCCATGCTGCTTGCAGTATTCAGCAGCAGTACGTTGCCTTAAACTGTTCTTCCCAACGAGTTCTCCCTCTGCTCTTTTGTGCCCTGAAGTGTATCTCATTTACCTGCCTAGGTTCCCTTCAGAAGCATGAGTCCGTACCACTCTTTGCCTCCCTTATGACAAAAGAAGTCTGGGATTCCCATGTCTCGTTTCTCCTGATGGTTTTGTAACAGCTGCTTTAGCCTGCCGTGCTGCTGGAGATGCCCTAAGCTGGGTCATCCCCAGTTTTGCCCAGGGCACAGGGTGCAAAACACTCCCAGGATAGCAGTTGGGTTTATGCCTCCAGACCAAGCAGAAAGCAGGCAAAAAAGGAATGAGAGCAGAGGCAGATCAGCAGATGGGATTGCACATGTCAGCAAGGGTCTCCTGTGAAGGCTACATAATAGCAGGCGCCAGTGAGAGGATGTTCCAGCCCACTGTGCACACAGAAAGTAATCACTGGTGACATTTCTTCACACCATCCTCCTCCTCAGAGAGGAACTGGCAGATTCTGAGGGGTTTGCAAGTGGGAGGCTGATAAAACTAGAAGTGGGGTCTGCTTCCATGCAATGAACTAACAAGGAAGCAGGGACAAAACAATTCCTTTAATCTGACCAGTTATAAGGACTTTTATACTTGCAACAATCTACAAGACAGTACAGAAAGGTAAGAGTTTGCCCAGGTTCACCTTGCTGAGACTGGGAACTTTTGCCCATTTCTCTCATTAAGGCTGCTAGGGACTCCTGAGAGCAAAGGTTTAAGCATCCAGAGTGGTACAAAATGGGGGGCATAGAAAGCCTTCCAGCAGGGCCATGGCAGCTGATCTGCTGAGTAACTGTCTAAAAGGCACACGAGAGATTTTCTCTGCAAACCTGACTGACAGCATCATGAGACCCATGGCAGCTGGTAGGTCTCGTGCCTCAACGCCTAGTGGCTTGTTGTGCAAGCACGTAAATTTTCTACAACTCAGATTCACTTGACTTCTTTTTAATGAGCTCTTGACTTTGTTGCTAGTCAAGTGACGTAGCTTGACTTGTGTTTTTCTTTTGAAAACAACTGTGCA
Organism: Polioptila caerulea; assembly: GCA_013397295.1. Classification (NCBI taxonomy): domain Eukaryota; kingdom Metazoa; phylum Chordata; class Aves; order Passeriformes; family Certhiidae; genus Polioptila; species Polioptila caerulea. The sequence continues at coordinate 1,771,089 of VYXF01001531.1, forward strand.
TTTTGTTGGTTGAGAAATTTGCTGAATTGATCATTCCCATGACCAGAATTCTTTGTTTTCTGGGACATGCTGGTCATCATTGCCCAACTGGGTCTTCCCCCAGTGCTGAGATGACCATCTTCTATCATTGTCACTGAGTGACTCAGTGATTACAAACCACAATATACTTGAAAAAGTCAGAGAAAGGTTTCAGATTATTTGGTAACACAGAGAAGAATGGTTGTCACATTCATGCCTCACTAAGTAGCATTCAATCAGCCCAAAACAAGGTGAAAATTCTCTTGGACCCCTGGGGAACAGTTATTTGTCAGTACCACCTGTGAGTGACTTCAAGTTATTTTTGTTTTTACATTTTTCTCTTGGGGAGTTTTAACCTTTCACAGATGACTTCAATCCTTTGGAGACCTTCAGAAACTAGAAAACACACACACAAATACACACACACTAACACTTGTATCCCTCAGCCCAAATACAAATAACTTTTCTGTGACATAACACTGATACTCATCTAGGTTGCACTTTAAATATGCTGAACATCATTTATCAGTCCAAGTCACTGGGGCACATTGTGTGTCTGGTCATGTTCCTGAGGTGCATCAGTGCATCAGGTGAGAGCCTCATTTGGTTGCAATGTTAAAACAGCAGCACCTCTGCCATCCTCTCCACTTCCAGGACAAAAGACAGATGGAGAATATGGGTTTTGCAAGGCAAGGTGAAAAAGACACAGCCCAAGGTATCTTCATTCTTCTCTAGTTCTCCCCAGATCCTGGCTAGTCCCCAGGACCACTGCCAGCCAGCTCACAGACTTCTCCATGCTTCTTCTTTTCTTTGCGGTATGGCAAAGAAAAGGCATCATCAGAGGCAGAGCAAAAGCAATCAAATAAAAAAATCTTCTGTCCAGAGCAGGAAACCTAACCTTTTGCAAGTATTTTCTAACCTGGAAGATGTTGAAACCAGACCCCCACCCCCAGGGCAAGGAGGAAGGGCAGGGAGCTCTGACTGGTTCTCAAGTCTCCAACAGCCATCAGCCTGTGTACTCTGCTGGGAAGTGCAGACAGTGCTCCCAGCCTTAGGATGGTCTTCCATGGCTATCAGACAACACTGGATGCACAGCCACTGTAACAGACAACCTCCTGGCTACTGCCCTGAGCTGATGGTATTCTATATATTTATCCCAAACTGAGCAAGAAAACCTGCATTTTGAGGAGGCTGGCCAGAGTTTCTGTGAGTATTATTACCTTTTGTTCCTGATAAAAGTGCACTGTGTAAGGAAAACACTAACAGGATCAATCCCAATAAATGTAATCATCCATGCCTACACAGGTAGGCAGCATTTGTGTGCTTGCACATTTCTGTCATTTTTACTTGGGGAAAAAAAATAGGGACATCCCAGGCAGATGTGCAGACTACACTTATAATTCACATCAATAATAGTTCTGAGCCATACAGATTCCATTTAAGGGGACTACCCTGCCCTTTCTCCATGCTGACTCTGTTGAGGTATCTACAGAGCAAATCCCTAGGCAGTGCCTAATCTGAAGGCTTCTTCATTGCAGTCTGATCCTCAGGGGCTTTGGTTTTCTGAACAGCCAAATGCATGCTCCTTACATTGCCTTTAAAATACACTCAGGGATGAGGAAGCTCAAAAAGTCTGAGTTACAGGAGCATTCAGAAAGAATGGCATACCCTGTGAATGAGACTAGCCTTTGTATTAGCTCTGGAGTCTTTAGTAGTATCCTTCTACTTCCTGATTTTAAAAACAACTTGGGCTATTTTGGAACTTCTGCTTGTAATTGTGATTGAAACCAAGATCTGTGAAGATGTGTGGTGTGGTAAGCCCCTGCTGATGACCACAGCAAACCTCCATGCCCAAATACTCAGCAGCTCATGGAAGACTTGAACACAGTTGAGTTTTCAGCTTGGGCCATTTTGTTGGAGAAAACCAGTGTACATAAAACATGGGAATATCAGATATTAGTGGGCTGGATCATTCTCCTGAACCACCTAATCCAGGTTTCTATCTCTAATGGCAAATGATGTTACTTGTTTCAGAAATAGTTGCAGATCTCATGCCTTTATAAGAAGGGTTTTTTCCCAAGCCTCTAGTTTATTAATTGTATTTACTCACGAGAAAAGTATTTAGGAGTAGGCTGATTTAGTTTCTTATTTAATTAAAGACTGTTTTCCTAGAAAAAGTTGGAATAATAGTACACTGGTAACAATTCCAGCTTTATCAGTACATCAGCTCCTGTCCCTTTGAGGAGAAGAGCAGAGAGTTCAAAAGAAAGATTTCTGGTACAGAGTCAGAGCATTCTTCTGGGATACCTTCTACCCTCCTAAATAGAATCACTTAACAAACTTCTGTCTTATCTATGCAAGCTGTCAAACATATGCTGCCCTTTTGCATTAGGTCTTGTCAGTGGGACTGTGAGCTTGATGCCCTTGCCTGAAGGGAGAAGAGCCTCTTTGTGCCAGAGCCTCTGCTTTTCACACCACTCTGTTCTCTCAGCCATACACCGGAAGATCCTTACCTTGCTTGTTCTCTGTAAAGCAGCGTACTGACATGTTTAAGAATGGGGACGTTCACTACATGAATTAATGTGTTTTTTTATTGCATTAGTCTTTTCATGCAACATAAGCAAGGTGAAAAATGTTTGAATGAGCTTACACTTAAAATTCTGTGTTTAATTATTCTATTTCTCCCTCAAGGGCACCTTTAAATGATACTTTTTTGTGCTGTCTGCTAAAGAAGGTAGATGAAAACATTTCCATTAAAGGCTTAACCTTTCTTCATTGAGTGTCAGCTGGGTTGCCATTCACTTTCCTCTGCCACCCAAGAAGCAGCCCAGAAAAATAAAGACAAAATTTCCAATTTCCAGTAGCCCTATCAGGAAAAAAATAAAGGGGGGAAAAAATCCCACCACCAAACAAACTCCAAAGAACCAGGAAAGACTGCTGCTCTTTTTTGTGTTTCTCAGCAGAAAAAAAACCCAAACTAAAACACAGACCTATATCATAGCATCACAAAAGTAGCATTGCAAATTGATTTTAGGAATTCTGCCTTTAGGCGCCTTCTGGGGAAATTTTTTATGGGAAGTGCATCTAATACAGTAATATAATAACTGAACAATAACTGAAACTTTTTAAATTACTCTAAACAATGGAAATTAAAAACTACATCTGAACTGGCTTTAAGAAGAAATTAATAAAGAATACATTTTTGTCTTTCTTTTGTTTTCCAGTCATCTCTCTCTAAGAAGTCATTTCTCAGCAGACATGAATAGCATTGATGGGAAGCAGAAGATGCTCTTTGTCCATTAGTAAGACAAATACCGCAATTGAGGCTGAATCAGCAGGTGCAGCCTTTGTTATTTCCCACCCCTTCAGAATGATAAATTAATTCATCCCCTGACTAATTTAAGAAGTGTGGGCTTGATGAAGAAGTACCAACTTGTTTGAATGTAGGAGGAAAGCAAAAAGTCCGTGAAGCACAGTAGCCTGACTGACCTGACTGCAGGCTGGATGTTTTGCCTGTGAGAAGAGAAAGGGTGTTCAGGGGTCTTTGCACTTTAAGAGTGTAGCAGAAAGTCTTTCAGTAAAGTTGGTATATCTTCTTCCCCAAGAATTAGAACTTAGGCTGTTAATTTTAGCCAAGGAAAGGGTCTTTCTAAGAACCAAACCAAATTCTTTGGGCCCTGGAGAATGATTAAAGTCCCTTTCTCCAATGCTGACAGGAAAAGGAAAGTGGTGTTTTTCTAAATATGCAGCACGATTACCTGGGCAGGATTCAGGAGGATGCCATAATTTTTACTACATGTATGAGCTATACAGAATTTAGATGCATGCATGCAGAACAGTTAGAGGAAAAAACAAAATAACCCCAAAACCCAACTGAAAAGCCAACAGCAGGTGCCAGGAATACCGTACTTCATAACTCATTCTGAACCTGCTAGGGTACAGAAAACCTTTCCTTCTATTGCTACAAAGGAACTGTCCCAGTCCACTGGGCAAAAGCTTTGCTAAGAGTCACTAGTCAGATTGATTTACACACTAGATTGTAACGCATCCAGCTGGCACCTGTTTACAGTGGCAGCATTTTCTGAATAATGGCCTACAGTGTCCTAGATTCCTGATGCATTTTTTTGTGAGGATAAAGAGCTTTAAAACCGTTGTTCCCCTCAGGGTGCCTGGTCTCCACCATTTTCCTTTTTCCTGTGAAGCTTACAAAAAACAAGAGCTGGGACCCTTAAATTAGCACTTTATCCAGCAAATGGGCTAGAGAAATACTTATGATATGTGAAGCAGATGAAATGCCTTTAAAAGTTGAACTTAATCTTTTATGTGCTGTGGTCTTCCCTGGAGTTATGCTAGCAGTCCCCCTCACAATAAGAATGTCTAGGGAAATTCCCTTTCTGCCTTTAGTGTCCTTATGAAGGATTATATTTCAAAGTTTCTTCAAAATAAAGAGAGATTCTGGCTCTCTTGTTTCCATTTGTATCTGCTAATCAGATAGCATCTGAACCAGAGACTGTATTACCAAGGTCTAAGTGGAGAAATCCAACCAGAAAAGTAGAACTGGAGGCAGAGGAAAACTGCCCATGGCTGAACTCCAGTGGGGAAGAGCAGTGGATATTGATAATTTCCTCAAAGTGAGCACAGATTTTATGCAAGTTGCTCTCCTGAAGTGAAAGATTGTGCCCTTCATGTATATCAAGAAACATCAGATGGCAGATTTGAAACTCATTGATGAATGCTTAAGTGCTAGATTCACTGAAAAGTTGTCAAGCCCTGGAAGAGGCTCCCCGAGGAAGTGGTGGACTCCCCATCCCTGGAGGTATTCAAAAGATGTGCACATGAGGCACCTGGGGACATGGTTTTGTGGTGGGCTTGGCAGTGTCAGGTTAAGGGTTGGACTCAGTGATCTTAGAGGTATTTTCCAACCTCAATGATTCTTTGACTCTACAAAGAGTCAATTGAATGTTTTGATAAGGAGGAGTTACTGTGTCAGTGTGTTATGTATATATAGAAAGGCTGGGTTTATGGTCCGAGGGTGGGCACGCTTGGTCGACTCTGCTGTTGTTGATCTCACCATCAGCATGATTATTATTGACTTTGCTTTTTATAGCACAGGGCCTGGGGCTCAGCCAAACCAGAGCACTGCAGGTGACACAGGGAGCAGGTTTCTGCCTGGCACAGCAGTACCTGAGGTCTGTGCAAGGACAAGGTTACCAGCTTTTCAAATGAAGAACCTGCTACCAGTTTCCTGGGAAAAGTTTTTATAACCTAAGCATAACAGCCTGGAGTGCTGTGCCCTAAGCAGGCTCTCTGAAGTTGGGATGTGGGCAGATTCCCTGGGGGCAGTGATATGCCCATCAGCAGGTCCAGGCTGATAAGCCAGGGGCTGAGGACAAAGCTGTGGCTGCTTGGGTGTGCTGCTACCCCCAGCCACATATCTATACATGAGCCTCCAGCAGGGACAAGTGGTAAATTCACTGAGGAAAAATAGGTGAGGTTTGTCTCTTCACAAAATGAAGGGAGGATTTAAACTGTTGTAGAAATGACTTCTGCATCATTAAAAGTTTAAATGAACATAAAATTCTTTCATTGAAAAAAATACCATTTCTTCAGCTGAACACAAGCAATTCAAAATGTGAGATAACTCCTTACATTTCTTCCAATTTCAGGACCAAAGTTCCCAGCAGCCTGCCAAAAATAAGATTTTGAGCAGCTATTCTTAAGAAATCAAGCTCCTTTCAAGTTTCTTCTTCAAGCCAGCTCCAAAAATACCTGTTTGATTGATTGGTGTGGGTCGGAAGCAGAGTTGCAGATTTACCCAGCTCACCTGTGGTTGGCTCAGCTTGGCTCCAAGCAGAGAATGACTTTCACTTTCAGTTTGGCTCTGAGCTCACTCATGCAGAAGTTAAACCTTGAGAAATCCCCAACACAAAGCCCAGCCACAGTGCTACAATTAGTCAAGTGCAGGATTTTCCCATTGTCTGTTTATAACTGACTACAAAGTTTCTTGGGTTTTTTTTGTTATTTTTCAAGAAACACTTACACAGGGGGGTTTCAGGGATTATTTTTAGATATATGAAAAAAAAATAAATATAAGAGGTAAGAAAATCCATTTTAATTTATATTTCTGAGACATAATCAGCAGGGTTACTGCTGTTAGCAAAGGGGAGATGGTTTCTCATTGCTGGGTTTCTGGGAAGCTGTGATCCAAGGTCACCATGGGTCAAATCTTACAACTATGGAAAACCTTATAACTGTGTGTCTGGCTGTAGTTAAATATTCCTGCTTGCTCGAGAAAGTGAGGAGTTGTCTCTCTAGATGCATCTGGATGTGTTTTGTCCCTTTAGATGCTTATTCTTTTGCCATCCTGCAACTGAGCCTTAATTTTTGCAATAAAGGTCTGGAAGTAACATGCCAGAGTCATGTTCTGAGCTGGGAAAAGGGCCAAGGGTGAGATGTGGCCTGGGCCTTACAGAACTATGTGAACAACACTTTGAAGAGGTTGGTGGAAACTATGCTTAGGTGAGGATTGCAGGATGAAGAAATGTCAATCAGAAGAAACACATTTTTCTTTTTTTCCTTAGGAAAACAGGTAGCATGACCCCACTGGTTCATCCACAAGGCCAGGAAATAGTCCATAAAATCATCTGGTCTGGCTGCATGTCCACACTGGAATTTCATCTGGTTAGTCTTGGATCAAACCCCATCAGCAATTTGTGGTTCACTGTGGTTCAGACTTTCACAGTGGCTTATTAACAACATGGTTATTTTCACATGTTATTTTTCCCAGTTTGCACAGCTACCTCTTGTATACAGATACGAGTGTACAGATTGACTCACAGAGTAGACAAGTCTTTTTGACCAAGAGCATTTTAAGGGCTTGCACACAGTGGGTGCACAGTGAGGACAAGATTAAGGCATCCTCCTAGATGAGTTTTATGAGGTAAGATAGCACAAGAGGCTTAGAAATACAATAGTTGACTATATATATATGTATTATTTTTTCTGGATTATATTGTATACTAGGAAATCAATGCAATGAATTTGGCTAAAATCCTTCCTCCTAGTCAGAGGCAGGCAACACAGTGAGACTCCATTTTTGACATTAAAGTAAGTGGAATTTTGCTTTTATGGCTGTAACTGATTGAAAATTAAGTAGTCTATCCACTGATGTATGAGTGTTGCATGGAAAGCACCAAGACATACTTAGTCCTCCCCTGGGAGCTCCTCAAGTCCCTTGCTTTTCACTGGATGCTTGAAATCTAAGCCACTGCTATTTCTTTCATGTACCAAAACCAGCAGCATTTCCTCAGGCCACACCTTTATGGGATTAACTAATTTCCATGCCCGTGTCTCTTCTTATTAATCCACCAATATGTGTGGAGCAGTGAAACTACTGTGACTGCACCCCAGCCCTGGTTCCTTCAGTGCCTGGGTTTTAAAAGATCTAATTGTAGGCTGAGGGCCTGCTACTTAGTTTTCCAGTAGGGAACAATAGGAAGTGACTGCTGCCTGGGAGGAGAGAGGGGAAGAGGGTGGTGTTTGAGACTGTAACAGGTCTGTGTTGCCTCATAAAACCCAAACAACGTGGTCCTACCTGCGGTACACCAGGGCCCTCCATTGGCTTGGGTGGCCTACAGACACCTACACTTGCCCTGAATGGATGAAAGGACATTCACCTCTGCAAGCTGTGGCTCCTTCCATGGCTGCAAATCCTCAAGTGAACTGGGCTGAGACCAACTCGGCATCTTGTGCCTTCCATTCTGCCCTCCCTCGTGCAGAGTTAAGAAGTGCAGATGTATTTTCTATCTCATTGACACCTGGTTCCCCTACCAGGTAACACTCAAATCCTCAGGGACCCCAAAGAGAGCAGAGTCAGAGCGACACAGGGTGAAGCATGCCTCCAAGGCATGAGAAGGTTCTCCTTCACCCAGCTGCTGCTTCATCTGCTCGTTGCCTGCCTAACTCACTCCTCCTCTGCAGGGCAGGTGACAGGGTGACATGTGGAATGAAAAAGATGGATGATGCTCCAGTAATGCCCTTCTCTCGTGCAACAAGAGCACACCCACATACACATTGCTTCCTCCCCAGCCCTTGCTTGCTGCACCAGCTGAGTGCTAGCAGGGAGCTAAGGACTGCTGAGAATGGCAAAGGTTTTCTGCTTTTGTTGACATTTAACTATTAACCAATTTTGTGGAGACTGAAGGGAAAGGTGCTATTTGTGGGAGGTGATGTGTGGAAAGAAGAAAGAGTGGGAGTAGTAGGTGTCATGCAGTAAAGGCTGTCTGAAAATGTTTACCCATTTTGACCTTGGCTGCCCTAAGGACAGAGCCCCTCTGGGTCACTCACAGCCATGTGAGGCTACAGGCACCCATGCTTGGCTAAACCTGGGAGCTAAGTATTCCTGGGCCTGGTTAGCAGGAGATTGCCTGGCAGTAGAGGCACTCCATAACTGTGTGACTGAACTTAAAAACCCTGCCAAATGTGAGACCACAGGCAGAGAGTGGGAGGAAACTTTCTGGTTCCACTCTTGCTGATGGCAAAATACTCCATACAGACTGATATTGTGGCACAATTTTAAGCTATCTCCAAACAAACCTGGAGATGCCTCATCCTGATGAGATGAAACTAGCCCGGCTCTCCTAACTTCAATAAACACCAAAGACTCCTTGTCAGGGAACAAGCACTGCTTCAGGCACACCTGAGCAAGGGAAGGATGAGTGTTACATGGCTCAACTCAGCCCTGGGGCTTCTCCTAGCACTGAGATGGCCCTTCAGCCCACAATCTTTCCTGATCTCAAAGATGCCCATTGCCACTGTCAAAAGTGGGCTGCACAAGGACATGCCAAGTGCCTTTGCACTGGAGTAACAACAAGACAGCTCTCATCTGCTTTTCATTCACACATAATTCTCTGTATTCCTCTCTGGGAGGATGCTGAGGAGGAAAATAAAGTGAATTTTCTCTGGGCATGCATGAAATCATGTGGGACTGGAATCATGTTTTCCTTATGTGAATAAGGAAAATGCCAAACTTTCCTAAGCCTGAAACATTTAGCCTGGCTTTGCTCTGGCTTCAGCCTGGAGTCCCCCTAGATCAGCTCAGGGCACTGGAGCGGGTCTATGCAGACCAGCCATGTCCTTTCATGGCTGGAAGTGGAGAAGGGACATAAAGAGACCAGGGCTGCCCTTTGGGCATGGCTGGGCTCTAGGCAGAGGGTTGTTCTTCACAGTGTCCTCACCTGATGACCGGGGAGATGCTAAACACTGACCATGGTAATACTGGCACGAGCCTGGTTGTGAGGTGACCTGGCGTGGGGCTGTCCACATTTTTGCTGTCCAAGGCTATCACCCTGCCAAGCAAAGGAGACCTTATCCAAGCTGCCTGCTGGAGATGTCCAGCTTGTGCTAGTTTCCAGATGGCATCCAGATGCTGCTGGCAAGGGCTGGCTGGCCTGGGCCAAGCTGGGTTGTGCCGGGAACACCTGAACAATTTTTGAGAAGGACAATCCCATTTGAGTGACGGGGAAAGTCCTTGACAGCAGCATGTTTGCTAGCAGAGCAGGTGCTCTGGTGAGGCCCAGGAGACCTCTGGGGCTGCTTCGTGCTGCAGAGGATGGGAGGGTCCTGGATGGAGGCTCTGGAGTGCCCTTGGTGTCGTTGTTCTGCATGTCTGGCACACTGCCAGCTGCGCTGCGCACCCTGCAGCAGCAGCACGGGGGAGATGGCAGGCATGAGTGTCAGCCTCGGGACGCCCACAGCACGTTTCCTTTCCAGCAGCAGACAGGATGTTAGCTGTCATGGGTGTTAATTAGCCCGCAACACGATGCTCCTGATTTCCATCAGTGCGTCTTTCAGTTTGAGGCTCTTTCTTCTCAGACCCAGTTGTTAACGGGGTCACAGCTCTGAAGCCCCCATCCCTCTGAGGTCTTCTCTAGGTGCAACTTTTTTTTTATTTTAATGAAAAATCCTGTATTCTACAAGCATCCCATGAGCACCACTGGCCATTTATGGAGTTTGTCCAGAGGTCTGCAGTGCTGATGGGCTCAGCTAAGCCCTAGGCAACATTGCACATGCTGCTGCACGTTCTTTGTGGTACACACAGATAGGAATAGCTGTGTGAGTGCAGAAAGGTCATGAAAACATTTTCTGGCTCACGTCAGAGTTTCATTTAGAAGTAAAATTAAATTATTAGCTGTTTAGAGATAAGCTGGTTATGACTGAGGCTTGGACACAATAAAAGTTTTACTGTTTTAAACAAGATGTGTTGGTGGAAGTACAGATTCTGCCCTGCGTGGAACAGCTGTTCAGGCCAGCACCTGTGAGGGCAGCAGCTGCTGTCCAGCAGCTGGGTGTAGCTGGTCACTGGCCACCTCATGAGCACTCTGCTCCCACCAGTCTGCAGGTGAAACAGCAAGTGAGTGCTCCCAAGTTTATCTCCAGAGGGAAGTCTTCAGCTTATTTCAAGCCCCATCATGCAGCATTGTAACACAGAAATAGCAGAACTGGCACCAGAGCACCCACCAGCCTTTGCTGCTGTTTATAACTTCCAGACAGGGAATGGTGTTAATGTTGCTGTGATGGAACAGGGCAGTAACACCTGAAGACCCTCCAGTCTTTTTAAAGCTGTGTGGATGCCTTTATGGTCCACTGCAACTTGGACACCTCTGGTCACACAGCTGCATGGGCTCTGCAGGCCATCCTGCTGTGGGCTGATCCCTGGGTGGGACACGCTCTCAATTCACCCCATTGAACTCCTCTGATCAGAGCCCACTGGGACTGGTCGTGGAGTCACAGATAACTTTGTGGCAACATCAGCCAGTGTCTGGGCAATATTGTTTCAAAACATATTTACTTCCCATGTTTTTGGAGTTTATTAAATACATTTGGTTGCAGCTTTCATGAAATTGTAATTTATCAAAAGCACAATAAGGAATCACACAGGCCAAGTTTCTAAAGCTCCCATTTAACTTAGATCATAGGTAGAATAAAAGTTTAAAGGTCTCTACCAAGAGCAATCACATATTTTTCCCAGTGAGAATCTTTTTAGTTTGGGTGATATTTTCAGTGTTACTTTTTTTCAACACAAATGTAACTTTTCCAAAGAAAGCAGACAAATTCTATAATAATGTCAGCCAGCCTCTGAGTTTCTCAGCAGTACAACTTCTACGAATTGTTTTGAACCAACCCACATGAGAAGCTGGATACATGATTCTGTGTTGATAAATAGGTCTGTTTTCACAAAACTCTTTATCAAGGAAATTCCTCTTAATGAATATGAGGTACTTGCACTTATTACTTGCATTATAAAAAGAGTGTGATCCTGCACGGATCAGAGTCCTGTTACTCTAAGAGTTAATAAAGAGACAAATCTTACCCTGAAAAAAACCTCATCTTTTGGGTTTGTTCCAGGTCTCTGCAGTCCTTGATTGGAGACTTACCTCCAAATTAATCAGTCCCATCACTCTTTTGAGCTCTTAACTTTTCCTCACCATATCCTTGTCCTTATGAGGGAAGGCAGCATTATTAACCCTGTCTTACAGATGGGGACAGCGATGAAATGTCATGCTGAAGGCTGTCTGAACCAGAGACCAGAGCAAGGGGTGGATGCCCACTCTTCCCCTAAAAAGCAGCACCCTGCCTGCTATGCTTCCATTCAGCTGGTCCTGTGATAGTATTACATTTTTGTTCATTAATTTTCCATCGGTCAGTCTATGAAAGAAAACTCACAGTACTGTTATCAGCTGGTTGAACAAGGGAGCTAAAACATTTAGCTAGTATAAGTGCACAAAGGGTGAAAAAGAGAAGTTAGTAAAAAGTGAATGAACAAAAAAGTGAAGGGCAGGAGCAGTATGTCTATCAAGGAGTCGTGGGAGGGTATGGAAAGGAAATTGAAGCTTCAAGCTGACCCATAAAACTCCATGGTGTTACCAGCAACCTCACTGATTTCACCTTGAGAGATTGTGTTTTGCAGTAACCTTCACTTGACTCATTGACACCTGCCCACTTCGGTTCTGTGGCCAGCCAGAAACCTTCCTACGTCCCTTAAGCGCAGCCTTCCACAAAGGGGTCTCTGCTGTCAGCCCCAGGCTCTGCATGACTCACCCCTCTGCATCTCTGCAGACACTTGCCTGAGCTTTCTCAGCTTGCCATGGCAAGAATAAAAAGCAAATAAATGGGGTTGTATGATGACAGGAATCTTCAGCTTTGGGACAGGATCCAGCATCTCTGTGGTAGAGTTCAGCACATGCTGTTCCTCTCTGCTTAGACCTGGCTGCCTGGGCAGGAAAAGGAGCCAGGGTAAGACAGAAAAGATCACACAGAGCCCAAGCTCTCCCACTCCTTGCTCTTTGAGTGTAAAGAATCCTCCAAAATAAGGTCCCCCTTCATAAGGAAATGCAGTGCTAGCTTCATTATCAGGTTGAAAATCAAGAGTAATTAGTTAAATTACTTTCCCAAATGTCACACTGAGGGCTGCAGATAAGACTTGCTTCACTCTCCTGAAAGCCAGTGGAGTGCTGTCTTCAGTACACTGCTCCTCTCAGCTCCTGCAATTGCATCTGCAGTCACAGCAAGGGTTAGTCTAGGTCCACTGACATCTCCAACACAACAGCAGTGGAAAACTCAGTGAAATACCTGTGGGGTAGGAATCCTGTGTCCATGAATATTTAAAGAGAATGCACATTAATTAATGTCTTCCCTGTCAGGAGTGGGCAATGAAGTTAGCACTGAATGAGCAATATGTGTTCTCAGCCTCAGAGGTACACAAGATGTCTGGTACAAATTAAAGATCAACTCTCAGAAAATATCCTCTAGACATCCCAAGGAATAAGTTTCCTTAGGGTCTCAGTTTGTTATGGAGACTGTTTCCTTTAAAGCAAAATGTTTGCCTTATTTATTTCCTGAAGTTTGTCGTTGGTAGTTTTCCAACATAAATCCAAGGGATTCCTGATTGGCCTGTTTGTTAATAACCAGAAAGTAAGCATAAGATTATGCTTATGTTACCTTTTCCTAATGCTACTGCTGATTTCTCAATAGGTTCAGAAACCAGACACTTCAGTGACTTTTATCTCACGAGCCAACTCTTCATGCAATGCCTGGATCTGCCCTGGTTGATTAGAATATAACCGGCATGCTACTGCAATAAGGAATAGGTTTGAGGGATGGATGATACCAGTTTCTAAACCATTGACCCTGCAGGATGAATAAATTCATCCATTTTCTGAGAATTATTTATGGTTCAGTCCTGACAATCACCTGTGTTAGCCCAGTCTATTTGTTTGTGAAGTTCTGAAGGGGAAAGAAAAAATCACATTTAGACTGAGAAGAGTCAGGACTGGATGGTTCACAGTTTGGCAACCAACTCACAAAGGTTATTGCTGCCATGTGAAACTCATCTTCGCTGTATAGTGGCTATGCAGGATAGTGTTCCAGTAAGTGCTCCATGGTATATGCATAGCTTACTGCCTGCACAGAAAAAAAATCCAGGGAATATTTCACCTGTGACTGCTCTCCATCCTGAAGGGTGACAGTTTTATGAAGATAGATTACTTGTAACAATTCCACCTTTCTGCTGAGAAGTGTGAGAGACACTTTGCTTTTTATGCTTCTATAGGTGCAAGGGCTTTAGACCACGTCTGCATACAGCAAATCTGGAGTGTTGCCCAAGATGGCAGCATTTTTTGAGACACAAGAGACATTTTTCATTTTAAGGCTGATTAGATTGTGCTGATCACAGACACTCTTTCTGTGTCTGTGATCTGCACAAAAATCACTTTCCATGGGGCTTTGTGGGCCTTCCCCATTGCTTCACGTCACAATGAAGCCACCAGTGGCTTGGTCACGAGGCTGTGAGGTCTTGTGGAGGCACTATGTGTGCAGCACAAAGAAAGCTGGGTCTGACCTGACTTTCACAACTCTCTTCTGCACCTCAGAAGTTTTGTGTATTCATTGACACCAATATATTCAGTAGAAATGACACTTTGTTTTGCAAGATGAGCTGACTCAAGGCCTTGATGGCCATTAGTGCTGTGGAGCAGGTGCTGATGCATAAGCTGGGGCTCTGTCCAGGCTATGGGATTAGCACATCTTAAGGGATAGGCTAAGCAGGCAGCCCCCCACAGGAGCTAAGAGTGTGAAAACCATCACAGCTCCCCTGCCCTCAGTGCCTGGTGAGAGATGTGAAGGCAAGGCTCAGGGCAAAGGGAGGTGGCAGCTACTGCTGAACTGTGCTTGGAGGAGCAAAATTAGGTGCTGGCTCGAGCTGCAAATTAGCTGATGGCACCAGCAACAATGTGGATTAGACTACTGAGAATGCTCTGCAGGAGCTCTTGGTAAATGCTGCCTCCTGCAGAAATGAGAGGGAGGGCCCATACTAGGCATGAAGGGAGGACAAGGCACTGGGACAACTTTCCTGGCCAGTACACTCTGTTCTCATAGGCAGATGTCCAAAAACCAAAGCCAGAGGCTGAAGTATGGAGGAATTCAGGGCTGGACAAGAGGCACAACTGCCCCTCCAGCTGATCACCCCCATTACCAGCTAACACAGGGATGCTGCTGTCAGCTTCCTGTAGTGACGTGAACAGCCCCTTTTTCCTGCAGACATCTGGAGTTTGTAGCTATTGTGGGGAGAAGGGTAGGGTGGAGTGTGTGATAATATTTTTCACTCGTAACACCTACCAAATTATGACATCAATGAAAACAGAGCAGTGAGTCCTAGGCACTCGCTCAGTATTTGAGTTCCTCCTGTCCTCACGGGCTGTGGGATGATTCTGGGCTCTGAGATGGAGCCATATGGCAAGCCAGGAGGTGTCACACAGAACCATTTCACAGACTTCAATCAGGAATGTTTCCAACAAAAGAAAAATGTGTTAAACTCAGCCGTTCTCACAGTCTGACAGCTCCTAATGTTCGTGTCAAGAAATGAATGCAATAAAAGATGCCCTCTCTGAAGGGAGACATAACTGCCGAATAATTAATAAGTGCTCACAGAGCACAACTGGCCCCCTTCCCCATGCAAGGAGTGCTCAAGGCCTCAGATTTTTGAAAGATGAAGACCCAAGACATTGGTGCCCTTTCTACCTTTCCCTTGGAAGACTTTTTTGTAGCACATAACGAGCCCACTTGCAACACCACCATGCCCAGTTAGCAGTGCTGTATGACTAACTGCACTGGGTTTGTTCGAGGGGAAATTAGGGAACTGAGGTGAAATAGCTGCAGTTCAAACAACAGTGTTCTGCTTATTGGAAATAATTTAATCAAGGAAGGAGGCACTGCCACTAACATCAGCAGGTATTTCCCATTGGCTTGTGTAAGTAAGTCATGACCTATAGTAAAATAAGGCAGTAAATGCTATCACAACCAACTCTTCCATCTGTTTTGGAGGCTTTGCTACCCAAAAGAAAGAAAAACAGGAGGAAAACAAAGAATAAGAATGATGAATGAGAAACTGCCAATGGAGACTTCTCAACAGCACAAGCAGAAGCTAATATGAACAAGGAGCCAGCACTGGCAGCCCTTGGCATGGGGCGGGAGGGATGGAGGGAAGAGGCTCATCTCCTGCTGGACTTGCACAGGCCTGGTGGGAGGGCAGCTGGTGCAGTGCTGGGAAGTGCAGTTCCCACCACCTCTCCCATCCATCCCATCTACACCAGGAGCTCCCACTGCAGCCACGACTCTGCCAGCTCAGGCACCCCAGGCACCACAGGTACACTCCCACATCTGCAGCTCACCTGGGGCCCTCTAGGGCAGGACACTGACAGCAGAGCCACGTGACACACGCATGGGCCAGCCAAGGTGTTTCACCTTCTCCTGGGCATCAAACCCTTGTGCAGCCACTCAATGCACGTACCTGGCTGAAGGTAACCATGGCTTGCTCAAACCTTTGCTGAATAAGAGTGATGGTGCTGAACACCGGCGGGAAGGAACAGTCTTGAGGGGCTGAAAAAAGAATAAGTTTGTTATCAGTTTCCATCCTACAGCAGAGCTCCCAGAAAGGTGAGGGATTTGAGCGTTTATAGGAGTCATTGCTGCAAAGTGTGTATGGGAGGAGAATATGTGTTTGTGCTCTTAACCCGTGGATGTTGCTGAATTTCCCCTCGAGTGTGAAGGCTCCGAGCCCCGTGGTGGTTGGCACAACAGCTGCTGTCACACAGGGCCAGCTCAGCTCGGGGGCACTGGCCAAGGCTGGTGCACAGCCACAGCACTGTGGGCAAAGCCCTGGGGCCACCAGGTAAGGCACCCCAGCAGGTGTCTGCCCATCTTGGGGCAACTTTGACACCAGTGTCTGCACATGGGCAGCTCAAGCTGAGCTCGTTTTATGGGCAGTGGGGAGACATGGACGCTTGCAGGGCACCGTTCTCTCCCCACTTCTGCAGCAGGCTTGGAAGAACAGGAGCCATCCTTTCCCAGAAGTGCCCACTTCCCTGTCCTCATTGTAGAAGGCCCTTGGACCAAGAGGGTTGGATACAGATCTCCACACTCTGTAAAGTTGAGTGAGAGGAGGCTGCTCTCGTGAGCCCAGCATGCAGAGGCAACCAAGCTGGTTTCAGTTAGAGGTGGGTAAGCTGCCTTCTCCAAATCCACAGGGAAGCTCCCTGCCTCTTGAAAATATAAAATCCCTGCAATCTGTGCTTCTGGACAGCAGGTTCTGTGTGGCTGCCCGCCATCTGAAAGCAAGTATGAGTGCTAAGGAACAAGGCTATTTTAGGAACAAGTGACACAACAGAGGAGCATCAGAGGCAAGAAATGGCTCCTTGCTGCCAAGTGTTGACATGAGGCCAATAAAGGGCAGGTTACTGCCCTTTTGGGAGGATGCCTGTCTTATTAAAGTTGTAGTTACAGTATTTTTTGAGATACTGAAAAACCAGGGTGATATATTTACAGAGAACTTTCTGAACATTTGGCCTCATTAACTGAGTGGAAACAGAATGATTAAAAACACCATCTGCTTTTTATTGAACTTTGTTTCAAATTCATCAGAATTTCATCAGCTTTAACCTCTAACTCTTGATTTTTACCCCTGAAAGTATGTTAGCAGCATACCACACCATGCAGTATACAAATGGCAAACAAGCCCTGCTGGTGGTGTCTGCAGATCTTCTCTACCACAATCTCACCAAGTCAGTGCAAACCAGCACAGCACAAAGGGCAGACACCTGCACCCCATGGAGCAGAGCTGGAGGCATTGTGTGCTCTCTGAAGGTGTCTGAGACCCCGAAAAGGGTGATGGGGAGCCCAGCTAGCTGAGGCCACCCCATGGTGCCATGGCCCATGTAAGCCAAGCAAGTGCAGTTTCCCAGAGGAGATGAGTGATGTTCCCCATTATTATCAGCAGAAAAAAGTAAAGCAGCAACAGGAGAAGTCACTCTGCTCTGGCTGCAGGGAAAAGTGCCAGCACGCACGGCCATGAAGCTGCAGCAGCACTACACTGGGATACTAGAAGATGAAAATCACTTCCTCCTAGGAACAGTGAATGACAGGAGAGATTTGTGTATTTACTCTTTGTTTATACCAGTTTGATGCTGGTATATTTAGCCCAGTGGCCTCTCTCTATATGGGACCTTGTGTGACAGGAGTAGGTGACACTGCTTCATACCTGCAGAGGAGCTGGTTTCTGAAAGCAACGCTTGTTCCCATGCCTGTACTATCATGGCCCTTTTTGTTGCCTAACTTTGACAAATACCTAAATATATGCAATCTGAAGTGAAAGGAATGAACATTGAAATTGCTAATTATGTACATACGTGTGTTATCAGAGCAGCAAGTCTTTTCTTATCCAAGTATTGACTCATTATCACCAGGAGTTCTTCTGCAGTCTGCTGCTCAATGAAACGTCAGTGCATGACAAAGCCTATGTTTCTCTAACAGCAGTCACTGCTGAGCTCACAGAGTTGAATGTGTTTTGGAGAAAGGTTATTCTTCTAAGATCATCATAAGATATCATAGGGTGTTGTCTTCATGCTTGAGTCCACTGGGACTCTGGCTGGGGGAAGTTCTCTAGCTCCAGTTAAAATACCATATGCATGGAAGGCATGGCCTATTCATCATTGGTTTTGTAGTATCAGGATAAAACACCAGCCTAGTGATAAAGCGATGGAAATAGCTGCACCCTCCAGGGGAAGCGGGGATGAATCCTGACCCAGGCAGAGGCCCATTTTCTCCCCAGCTTACTCCCTTGTATCCTGAGCTGTGACAACACCACCTGATAACACTGTCAGTGCTGTCTGCCATCCCACCTCCATTTAAACCCACAAGGACTGCTCAGTGCAGACTCCCAAACAAGACGCTCCTGGGAGGGCAGACACCAGTTTCTTAATCTGGTGCAACATCCAATGGTTTCTGAACCCATCCAGGACCAGCCAAAAGGCACTCTCTGTGCAGAGCAGTCAGGGAATGCTCAGGGAAATGCAACGCTCCTGGCATCCACCCAGAGTGGGCATAGGGGGGGTTACAGCTGGTGGCATCAGGATGCTCAGGGTGCCTGCATTGATGTGTCACAGGACAGCAAGGAAAGAGTGCTGCACTGTGGGGCAGAACGGTTTTGTTCCTCTCACAAATCAGTGCAAAGCAAATTATTTCTCTTACTACTATTCTCATATTAACTCTATTCTAGAGTTGCCACAATTTCATCAACCAAATGCATATAGACAAGATTGAATAAGCTGTATATTTCAAGTGATGTATGTATATACATGCACACTTTCACACAAGTGAAAATACCAGACCTGATGTTCTTCATCTCACTCCAAACACAAAGGACTTATTATTTCATTTATTGAACAAGATAATGTCATGTCATGAAGAAAAACTTTGTTGCCCAGTATTGCTGCTACTTTGGTAAAAAAACTACATGTGATTTTTACTCAGCACTGCAGCAGGTGCAGAGAGGACAAATTAACTTTGTCCTGTGTTCCAAGACCTGGGAGAATTTGAACACAGTTATGTCAATATTCACTATCAATTACCTCATACTTTCTCCCTTCAGGGGCTTTCCTCCACTTAACAGAAATCTTTTTTTCTTAACAGAGGATATCACAGTTTCTGCCACAAGTTTAGCTCCAGCCCTTCTTACTCCTCCTGTGACCTGTTCTCATTCTGAGGCACACAGTAAGTAACGCAAGGATGGCGTTTGCAGATGGCAGAATTTAAGGAGTCCTCACTGGGAGCCCATGTGAAGCACCATGCAAGGGCTTCACACCAGGCACCCACGAGGAGATCTGCCAGAAGACTTGACCGACCGTAACCAGAAAAACAGCAGGGAAAGTCTAAAAAGTACTCCAGTGCTCTGCACATTGTGACAGGATATAGCTTATTGAAGGTGCTGAACAATCCTTGCACCAAATTATTTCCTTTTTGAAATTGGCACAAAAATCAAGTCTCCTTTATTATCTCAAAGTACTCCAACAAAAACCCTGAAAATCCAGAGTTCAGTCATCCTTCTTCAGATGAGCTAACCATGTCCTGCTGGTTTATAGGCGCAAGTGCATTGCTTGTCTTTACTCATTCAGAAAGCCTTTCAAATGTGTATAGAGGAACATGATTTTGCCATGTGAAGAGATGTATGGGTGGCCAGATTCTTCAGTAAATAACAGCCAGCACTAGCTGAAAGTCAATGCCATTTCTAAAACCTTGGACTTCTGTTTCTTCATGACTTTCAGAAATGTCCCAACATCTACTAACATATTTCTACAATCCTTAAGGAAAAGCAAAAAGGCTCTTTACTCTCTTCTACCACACTAGATGAGAGTCCTTGTGAAAACAGCAAACTCATGTCCTTCTTCTCCTGAATGAATCCATCAATGGCAGGAACACTGAACGTAAACACCAGTTCACTTTAAATGATCACTTATACCAAAGCCCACAAGACACTAAAAACAGTACAGAAGAGCCCAGAGGATTTCTACAAGGTGTGGTGGCAGGTAAACCTGCCTTTCCTTGACAAGGTTTTCCCAAGGAACATAATGAAATTCACAGGGACTTTCATTTCCACAGTCATGTCACGTACAGGAGGCTGGGGCAGGGGCAGTGGTGACCACCCCTGCACATCAGGCTGCCAAAAAGAGGAAGAAACGGGGCTCCTGAGGGCAATGAGTACTTTAAATGAGCTTTTTTTCCTGGACCTCTTCCCAATTTTGTCTCTCACTTGAGGTCACTAATAAGGAGGTGACAAGAGGTTTGGGTATGCCATCCAAACACTCTTCAAGGCATTGGTTTTGCTGTGCTGCCAAACCAAACCACCTGCAGATGCTTCTGGTTTAATGGCTCAGGATATGCTTCTGTGAGCCAGTGCTGCTCATCCTGAGGCAGAGCTCTGCTCCCACTGGGAACATACCTGAACATTGCTCCCTTGGAAAGGGCAGGGGTTGGGCATGGCAGTGCTACTTGGCATGGGCCAAAGACGGTTCAGGGCTGGCTTTAACAGTTTATGTGTGATATTATAATTTATACTGATTTTATATAATTATGCTGCAGTGCTTAAGTGCTTCCTAATCTATTAATGCAGACAAGCCCTGAATGGTGCATGTCCTGGCCATTTCTGCAGCCAGTCTCACTAGCTGACATTTCAGATGAGCAACCTGCTATGAGTATTTCCCAGTGGCACACAGATAGGTGGCATTGACTGGCTCCTTTGACCTTCATGGACCAGGGCACCCCTGTACCCCCCTGGGATCTGTTGGGTGCTCTGCTGCCTCACTGCACCCAGCAGTACCCACAAGAGCTGCCCTGCAGATGTTCCCTTAGGAATTTGTTTGGCTCAGTCAAGCAGGCTGGGAAGGAGCTTACAAATACATGCAAAAGGAGGATTTCTGCTCTTTTTGGTATCAGTGTGAGCAGAGTGGTCCCTCTGAAATAAGCAGCAGCGCTCAATTTAAACTAGTCATCCCAAGGTGTGGGTCCAGGCTTACATGGAATAAACCAGACTGGAATTTACCTTGATCTGGTCTCCAGTAAAACTCTTCTCCAAAGCTACTTTGCACCACTATCATCACTCGAGTCAGTGCAGTTACTCTGGACTTCTATCAACACAGAAATAAACAGATTTTTGTCTAAATAGGTTTAAAAGCTGGCAGCCTGCTTATGGGGACTGATGAGATTTCCTTTATTGACTGTGCAATCAGTGTGATTTAGAGTCTCCACGGGGGCCTTGCTGAAGGCTCTCCAAGACCCAGCTGTGACAATCCCCCCCCCACAAGTTCTGCTGGGCACTGCTGCTGGAGACAGCGGCTGTGGTTCTGGACCTTGTTCCTCCCCCTCATCTTCCCACCCTCCTGATCCTGCCTTCCTGGTATCCTGACCTCCCACGGGGCCAGTTATTTGTCTGGCATCACACCCCTGCCTTCCAAGGTAGTAAATTACTGTGGGAAGCAGCTTTGCACTGGACCTCATTAACCGCAAACACTGCAGTCCCTTTTCCTGCCACACCGTGCAAGCCAGACATCCACGACTATCGGCAGCAGATACGCATTTCTCAGGCTCCCAGGAGGACCCACGGGTCTGTGGCAGATGGTGCACTGGGCTGATGGATGCACAGGGCTGGGGAAGCTAGTCACCCTCCTTGCCTCTTGGGATCACGTCCCAGCACAGCCTGGCCCTCCTTGTGATGCTCCATTCCTGTGCCATTGCAAGGGATTTGTGGATGTTGTTAATATCAAAAAAAAAGTGGGAGGAGAGGTGAAGAGCCTTATTTGATACTGTTTTGTTTCATTTTCAGAGGACATTGTTATTCTCAAAAAGCATCAGGCTTAAGCAAAATAGATCCACAAAACTCAAACTGAAGTGTCAAAGTGCAGCAAAATGGATCTAACCCCATGCTATTGGTGCAAGTACTGGGGCTGTGTTATGGCTAAAGAAAATAGCAATTTTTTTTTCAATGTATATTGAAAGGTTACTCTTTAATAAAGCTAAGTAAAAAATTATCTTGAGGCCACCAGCATCCCAACATTCTCTGCTAAAGAATCACCTCTTTTCTTTTTATTTCTTGTCTACTTTCTCACCAGAAACAGAAAAATAAATAGCATTTTAAAAGAAAGAAATGAGAAGAGAGAAGAAAATATGCATATCTGAAATTTTCTTTTTTTTTTACAATGTTTCTACATACAACTTTGAAGAAAATTTAACTATTATTTGTTTCTCTTTTTTCTTCCAAACTCCTTTTTGTTTTGGTTTGGTTTTTTAACATAAACTCTTTCTTATTGGAAAAAAGTCCATTTCTGCTAGCAGCCCTCGTTTTGAAGAGCAGGAGGAACAATGGAAAACCAGATCAGGTGTTATGTAAAATGACAAACTTTTATATTTGGAAGCATTGAAGCTACCACTTATGATCCACACATCTCTGCGTAAGGGAACCATGCAGCGAGCCCCTCATTTTTTTGCGGAAAAGTCTATTTGTCAGAGCTGACAATGTTGTGAAGAAATGTCACTTTTCAGCGCAGAGATTCAGTCCTCGGCAATATTCTTTTTGTTTCCCAGCCAGCACCTCGCTCCTGTCTGAGGTCAGACTAAATGATGCAACGCTCCCTTCTGGCCTGGCAATCGATGGGCTGGTGGCCGGGGCTCCTCTCCCTGCTGACAGGAGCGCTCGCTGCAGCTGAGACCTCCCCGGGGACCAGGCTTTGGTCCTGGGCTCACACCACACCACCAGGTGCTATGGGACGGTGTTCACAGCATGCACTAACGTGAAACATGTGTCTTACAACGATGTTAAACCTCTCCAGAACAACAACAACAAAACATCTTAAACTCTTCCCCTCACACAGATATAGCCAAGAAACCCGCCAGTTTTATTTTAACCAGCGTCCATTTACTCATGGTTGAGAGTTTTATTTTGTTTGCTCCGTTCTTCAAGACTCTGCTGCCCTAACAGGGTGCCAGAGCAGTTTGTCAGTGGAGTGATATCGTCAAGCAGCCTCTTTAAATTCCATTTCTGGAAAGAAGGGAGGAACTGCGTGTCGATCTGGCCCCATGCTCATCTGACCCTGACTCCACCCGGCTCCCGTGGCCCCTTTCTCGGGATGAGGAGAGCTCTGCGCTGAGGGGCAGGAACCACGAACCCGCGGAAGCCCAGCAGTCCGGGACCCTGTGTGCCCTGGGAGCGCATCTCCAGCGCGCGCGAAGTCTCGCGGTTTGCTTGTCACCAGGTTCAGGACCAGGCTCAGATTCCCGGCAGATCCTCAGCTTCCTCTATGCCCAAGTCACCCGCGGCAGCAGCGGCCGCATCCCCTCTCCCCCCCGGGAAGGAGCGGGGCTGCCCCGCGCCGCCGCCCCGGCCCTGCCCCGCTCCGTGCCCACCGCACCGCTCCGCGCCGCGCCCCGCACTCACCGCCTCGGGCGCGGAGTCGGAGCGAGTGAGCGGAGACCCCTGCGCCGGCCGCCCCCGGCCCTCCCCGCCGAGGGAGGAGCCGCTCCCTCTCGCAGCAAACCCCGGGGGTCCGCAGGGATGCCGAGCGGGCCGCGGGCAGGGCTTGCCAGGAAAGGGGAAGCAAAAATCAATAGGCGCGGGGAGAAATGAAGTGAAAAGTGACTTAAAAAGAGAAAACCCTTCACGGGTTCTTCACTGCCAACCTTTCACAGCCAAGCCCTCCCTGCCAGGATTATTACTGAGGCTGTGTGGCAGGTATGAATGTAACACCGTAGGGTGTCAGACACAAAGAGCACCAGTGCTGGGACACTTGCAGTCCAAATTTGTGTCCACCAGGCATGAAGGAATGAGTGATGGGACCAAGTGGCATAAGGGAAAGGGGTCTGTGCCACCACTGGCCTGGATGTAAAGACTCTGTAATGCCCTCATCATCCATACAAGTGTCCATTTAGGTCTGGAAAATATATTCTCATTGTCATCTTGGGCACAGGTTTGGCAAATCAGCCTTTTAATTCTGGAAAGCATGGCACAGAGCTCTTAAGAAATGGAGACTGACTTTCTACTACCCAATGTTCTCCATCTTCTTACTGAAATGTAAGTGACCCAAGTGCTGGAAAGCTTTATCACTTCAAAGTGGGTTATTTCTTATGCAGACTTGCCTTCTACAGACATAACCATCATATTTTACAAGTGATTTGCTCTCACTGGGTTGTGCTGCTTGGCAGCTAAAACTGCAGGATTTGTTTCAAGTAATGATAAATTGTCTCCAGATGGGACACTTGCTCTTGCAGTCTGGATTATGGTATTTTCTCTAGGATAAAAAGCTCTTTCCCATGAGAAGGACAAATGTCCTGTCAAATATGGGCTGGTTAATAAGAGCTCCAGTTTGTCCTTAAGGAGGGGGAGGGATGAATTATCATGTCCCTGACTGCCCACAAGGCACTCCTCAGGAAAAAAAACCCCAAACAAAACAGCAAAACACAGTACCTTTCAAAACCACTCAGACTCCTTGGAAGGAAAGGCAGCTACAGATTCGAAGCATTAAGTTGCTTCGAATGACAGAAGCTCTGCCTCTGCTTGTGTACAGCCAGCTGCTGCCAATCAGCCACCTAGTTCTGCCAGCATTTTCCTCCCTTTCCTGGCTCTGTGTGATCCAGGGATTTCTGGAGGGCTTTATGGTTTGTTTGGGTTTTTCCCTCTTGTATTTTTTCAGCTTTATTACTGAGAACATCACTTGTATCAAATATTAACAAAACTTCATTCCAAGCTGCTGGGCCTGCTCTGTGACATCCTTTGGCAGCCTGCAAAAAATCAACAGGGAAGTTACATGAGATTTGGCATCATCATTGCAACTATTGTGAAGGCTCAGTTAAGCCCTCCAGGACATGAATGCAGGCCAGATTTTCAGGAAGTTGCAATATGTTCCCAGACAGCATGATCAGTAGTGATTGATTTCTACATTTACAAACGTGTTTATTTTTTACATTAGCTCAAATTGGACACATTAGAGACCTCCAGAGAAGTGAGAAAGACCATTGCTTTGCTGTTTAGATGAGAAATGTTTTCTGTATTGCTGCAAAGGGAAGA
>VYXF01001531.1:1797318-1814618 GCA_013397295.1 Polioptila caerulea
TTTCCCATGAGAAGGACAAATGTCCTGTCAAATATGGGCTGGTTAATAAGAGCTCCAGTTTGTCCTTAAGGAGGGGGAGGGAGGAATTAACATGTCCCTGACTGCCCACAAGGCACTCCTCAGGAAAAAAAACCCCAAACAAAACAGCAAAACACAGTACCTTTCAAAACCACTCAGACTCCTTGGAAGGAAAGGCAGCTACAGATTCGAAGCATTAAGTTGCTTCGAATGACAGAAGCTCTGCCTCTGCTTGTGTACAGCCAGCTGCTGCCAATCAGCCACCTAGTTCTGCCAGCATTTTCCTCCCTTTCCTGGCTCTGTGTGATCCAGGGATTTCTGGAGGGCTTTATGGTTTGTTTGGGTTTTTCCCTCTTGTATTTTTTCAGCTTTATTACTGAGAACATCACTTGTATCAAATATTAACAAAACTTCATTCCAAGCTGCTGGGCCTGCTCTGTGACATCCTTTGGCAGCCTGCAAAAAAATCAACAGGGAAGTTACATGAGATTTGGCATCATCATTGCAACTATTGTGAAGGCTCAGTTAAGCCCTCCAGGACATGAATGCAGGCCAGATTTTCAGGAAGTTGCAATATGTTCCCAGACAGCATGATCAGTAGTGATTGATTTCTACATTTACAAACGTGTTTATTTTTTACATTAGCTCAAATTGGACACATTAGAGACCTCCAGAGAAGTGAGAAAGACCATTGCTTTGCTGTTTAGATGAGAAATGTTTTCTGTATTGCTGCAAAGGGAAGAAATTGTTTCTAAGCTCACACAACATTTTGGTCAGGACGTTTCGGCATGTAAAATACTGGCTAATTTAAAGGTGACAACTGAAGACTACAGTGAGAGAAATCAGAATTGCAAACATGGTCATCTTATTTCTTACAATTCATATTTCTTTTGATGATTATGCTAAAAAAAGGAACCATTTTGATCTGCACAAAGCCTCAAGTGTTTTAGCAGAGTAAGATTAACCAGGATGCCTAATTAAAGCAGGCAGTTACCAATTAAGATTTAAAAAAAATGCTATTTGAAATTCAAAAGAGACCAAGAAGTTAAAGAGACACTTATCCAAGAGCTTAGCAGGTTTTCATTTGCGGATACTTAAGAAAAAAAAAAAAAAAAAAAAGGAGAAAATGAACTCCGGAACACAGCCCAGTAAAATCAGAGTGGAGTCTGTGAGCTCCTGTGACGCTTCATTACCGAAGTGCCTGCTGCTCGCCAGCCCGATTGCTTTTGCACTCCATCTGCCACGTCTTGTACGTACTGAGACCCAGGCTCTGCTCCATCACTTGTGCTGACAGGTCCCCTCAGGTGTCCCCAGCAGCACTGCTCGGACCACCTGAACAGTGCAGGACCTGTGCCAGCACCCAGGTTTTCCTTGGGACTGGGACAGCATTTCACTGACATTCACACAGCACTGCTTTTTCTCACTCCTGGAAGCTTTATGCAATACAGCTGCAATATTATCGTTGGCTTTTTTATTATTGTTAACAACAATAACAATAATAATAACAATAATAACTAGTTCAAAGAATTGATGCCAATTCCCCAATTCTCCTAAAGTTTTTTTCACATTTATTTGCACCATCTGAAGCTGACTCAGCTTTCTCTGCCTGCTGCTACTAAGTGAATCAGCACAGAGGAGAACATATGTATGTTCAGGTGTACGAGCATATGTACCAGCCTGTGAGTTTGTACTTGCACAGGAGTGTGATGGGTTAACCTTTGCTGGCTGCCAGATGCCCACACAGATGCTTTCTCATTTTCCCTCCTGAGCAGGACAGGCAGACAAAAGCAGATTTAAAAGAAAACCTTGTGAGTCTTCCTGATCACTCCATGGCTCTGGAGCTGGTGAATCATGGACAGGCACCAGGAGCCTCGGGTGATGTGTATTGCCAATGGCAGCCACGGCCACCTGCTGTTCTGTGACCTGCAGCAATCCCACGACACAGGGATCCTCCAGGAGGCTGGGAAAGGCAAGCAGATGTTTCAGCTTCTCTGAATCGATGGAAACTGCATCAAAAGCCCATCACTGCCTTTTTGGGTCCTTGAAGTGCCCTCTCCTGAGACAGCCTATGCCAAGGATATATGGGGCCTCTGAGCTGGTCACAACAGTGTTCTTTTGCCATTTGTCCCCTTTTAAACTCAATTCAGCCCCCAATACAGACAGCTTTTGGGATCTCCCTGTCCAGAAATCCAGATGGGCTCCTCTCTGACGTACCATAATGGTGTTAGGGTACACTGTGCATCAGTGTCTAGCAATGCTTTAGACTTCTGTGGATCTAGTGTGCCAGGCCATCAAATCCACACAGCTCAGTAAAGCTGGTCACCACTTTCCTCCTCCTCATCAAAGGCAGTGGCCCTCTACTCTAGGCTGGAGACCCTTGCAATGTCAGACCAAAAGTCCTTTCACCAAAATCAAGAGAGGCACCCTTAATCCTCTCCTGTAGCGGGGAGACTGCTGATTGCCTTCCAACATCTCAACAGCAGTCATGGATGGCCCTCCTTATCTTCTCTCTTTCCAGTCAATTTGTGTACATGGACTCCTAACTTGGAGGAGGGTCACCATCCCACTTCCTCATGAGGTCACTCAGGAGGAACCAGAGAGTGGCACATAGCATGAGTCTGGGTGCCCCTGATGGCCAAGGCCCTGACCCGTGGGGACAAGGAGAGACAGGTTTTCTGCCAAAGTCAGAGTCAGTGGGATGCTCTCCCCACAGCTGATATACTCAGCCATGGCCAGTCCATCATCTCCAGGCAGATGGAACACAGCGCTGGTGAATTTCAGACAACCCTTCTGCACTTGATCATGTACAGTGGCCACCTGCATCTCTGGAGACATTGTTGTCATCCAGGTCACTGTAAGGAGACTTTACAGCACTGCTTGTACTCTCACATATTGGATGTCCTCTTCAGTGGTAGTGGCAGCAATCTGCTTGCCTGGCTGCAATGTTTCAGCATATTTTGAAGTCTGCCCAAGTTTTGGGGCTGGTCATTTCTCTCACTTCCTCCTCTAGTTTCCTTGCTGAAGGACCAGCTGCCTGATCAGATCCTTCCTCCTCCTGCCCCTGTACTAATTGCTGGTATGGACCCATTGACCTCTGCATCCAGTGCTTCTTTTTTACTTTAATTTTTGATTCAAAATTTAACTTTTGACTCTAATTGCTAAGGCAATTACTGTATTTGGAGCTTGGGTCCCTATCTTATCCATGGTGTTACCAGATGTGGTTTAGATCCCTGTCTCAACCATGTTCCCCTGATGGTGCTGAAGGGAGGCTCAAGAAGCACAAGGAAAGCGCCAGTGTAGTGCCAAGAGCTGCTGGGTTTCCCTGGAGCAGGCAAGGCACCCTTCCATCCAGTGCTAGTTGGACAGGACTACATGCCTTGTAGAGATGCAAGATCACAGGTGTGGGAGGTGATAACCCAGCCCAGTCCTCCTCCCACACACCATGCGGGCACCCAGGGCCTAAAGCCTTGTCACCTCACTGGCAAACTGGTTCCTTATAACACCAGCCCAAAAGTAGTTTCTATGCAAATGGCAAAAAGATGACATTAGTCAAGCAGATTAGATAAGGATGTGGTGAGGACCTCTGGAGAGGAAGGCAGACACATCAGTCCCCGAGGGGAAGAGAGAGGTGCCATCCCTCCGCTCTCCACAGGACAGCCCTCCTGGCACAGGAGCAGCGCCCGTGCCAGGGCTGCTGCTTTTATCAAATGCTTCCAGTCACAGCGAAACACAGAGATAAGAGCTGCAGCAAAGCCCAGAGCTCAAAGCAGCCGCTACAGAGCCCGAGGCTCTGTTACACTGTAAATCGAGCGAGTCCTGTGAGCCGTGCAGGAGCCTGCCAATTATCAGCTACTGCAGCTATAGAACGCCCAGATCAAAACTGGCTTTATCTCGTGCCCAAGAAAAAGGACTGGTGGGTTGATCTTGGCTGGCTCCCAGACATCCACCTGGATGCTTTTTCACCCCTCCTCCTCAATTGGACAGGGAGAGAAAATAAGATTAAAAAACACCTAAAAGGTCAAAGATAGCTTAACAAAAAAAGCAAAGGCTGTGCATGCAACCAAAGCAAAAAGAGGAATTCATTCTCTGCTTCCCACCAGCAGAATATGTTCCACTATACCCTGGGAAGAAGAGCCTCATCACACGTAACAGTGGCTTGGGAAGACAAACACCATACTCCTCCTTTCCCTGAGCTTCTATTAAAAGAGATAAAGTGCAGCCTCTCCTTTGTGTGCAGTTTGCTCTGTGGGTTGGATCAGAGGGCTGGGAATTGTGACCTGCTGAGCCTTTGGCAGGGACCATGCAGTGAAGGAGTGTCATACTTCATGTGTGTGCTGGGGGCAGGGGTGTGCCTCTGCAGCCCAGAAGGTCTCTGCTGGAAGGAGATTTAGCAACAGAGAGTACTTGACTCTTGCATTGGGCCACATGAACACTTTACACCTGAGGGAAATGTTCACTGCAGAACTGGTGGCTGGCATCTTGTAGTGCAAGTGAGACAACCTCTGTGCCTAGGCTGGTTTGTTCAGCTCTCCAGTTGCTCTTGAGGGACTCTTCTGGTGTTTATTTCCAAGTCCAAAGCTCATGTCATCCCCAGATGGACTTTTCTGTTCAGGTCAGCTAACAAGGTGGAGGTGTGCCATGGTTCATACCCAGAGCTGCTGCGCATAGATCAGGCACTACAAGTGATGTGGATCTGCATATGCCAGGATGTTCCCCAACAGCTGCTCAGGAACTGTATCTTGCAGGGTTTGTACACTGGAAAAGAGGCACATCTACATCCTTTTCTTATTTCCAGACCTGTCTGGCAAGAGCTGCTTGCAAAAGCAGCCAGTACCGTGCCCCATGGTCTGGAGGGAAACAGGCATCAGGCAGCATGGAATTAGGCAGAATTTGTCCCTTGAACACCAAAAAGAGCACCAGAGGAGCTTCTGCTGGATCCTTAGCAGTGAGGCAGCAGGAGTGCATTCCTACTGGAAACACTGCTACAACTACATTGCATAATGCTTGCTGAGCTCTCCCTCCCGGTCTCCATGAGGAGAAAATGTTAGTGTTTCATGCAGGCAGCTGCTTAGCTGGGGACTGCGGTAGGAGCAGTGTCAAGGGTCTGTGCTGGAAGCTCTGCTCTTGGGAAAGCAGCCAGAGATGCTGGAGGAAATGAATCACCAGTGGCAGCTCTGGGACTGCAGACTAAATGAGTTTAATGCAGTGTGCAAACAGAACAAGGCTGCTCCCTGCACAGGTTTTGGTAATAAGCCCACAATAATCTGTTCTTTTGAGGTACAGCATGCATTTTTCAGGTGGCTGTTGAGTGTTTCATTTGGTTTTACACAGCATGCTCTACATGTAATTGGGTTTTGAGTCTGTGAATTTGATTTCAGAAGTCAAGCAGTAGAAAGAAGGGGGTGTTCTGTCATTTCCATTGGGCTGTGGGACTAGATTTCCACATGGACAATGCTCCTGGACATATTTTCAAAGCACCCAAAGAGCTTGAGCTCTTCTGAAAATTTCCCCAGGTTTTTTTTGCAGCCCATGTGGGATACAAACTTTTTGAAAGATTTGCTCCAGGGAACAGCTTCTGGTTTTCAGTGGTTAATTTTGCCACATCCTTTTTCTTCATGAATATTGCAGGAAGACTTCTGTGACAACCACAAACAAAAAACCAGAAGTTCAGCATCCTGCCAATCTGTGTGCTGAAGCCTCTGCTTCACTCTCACAATGTGTGCTGGAGCTATGGCACACAATTTCTCCTACCTTCAGCTGAGTCACCTCATAATGGTGGCAGAAAGCTAAAACATCAAATTCTGGCAAGAAGGTGACAAAGGCTACTTACTGGGACATCCAAAAAGATGCTTGAATATAGGCAGGATAATGTATTTTTTCCCCCACTCTCACTCAGACTGAAACAGCTCTGCTGAAGTTTTTGAAAGCTGAGGAGTGGTGTGGAAACATTCAGCAGCTGCAGTTAAAAAGCCCTGAAACCCACGATCGTAGTGTGGATTGAGTAGAGGATATGTGGACTTGTCAGGCGCATGGGACAAGATGATCTTTAAAGGTCCCTTCCAATCCAAACCATTCTGAGCCTGTGCTTGTACTGTGGACTGTGTAGGGGCACCCTAAGTTTTGGTTCCTCGCATTAAAAGTATGACCAGATTTTCCAAAGGGTCGACACCATTGGGCTTTAGCAGAGGAGGGAAGTTCAGACAAGTGTCACCAGTGTAGGGTGCGCAAAGTGCAAAAGGTGGCATTCCTGATCCTTCCCCGCGTTTCTCCAGCCGGATTGCCGCGGGCTGTCCTGCCCTCTAGTGCCTGCAGCGTCCGCTCCCTCTGGCCTCTCTCCGCTCCCCCGCGTACGCGCTCACTCGCTCCATGGATGATGCTGCTGCTCTGAGTAGGGAACGGTAGGGGAATGGGAAACCCCCATGTCCTCCATGGTGCGATGATGAGCGCAGAGGCAAACTGGAGGAGAAGCCCTGTGGGAAAACGAAAGGCTTCTTATCAAATCCACAGAGGTGGCACACTTCTTATAATACACAAAGTTCAAACTGTTTCCTTCCAGCTGACACATCCAGGACTGCAATTTTCCTCAATGTTCCAAAAACCTGCAGCAGCCAGCCACCCTGTAGCAGCCGTGCCTGGCTGTGCAGCCCCATGTACAGATGGACTATGGGCCAGACCCCACGTGCTGGGGAGCAGCAGCCCCTCTGGAAGCCAAAACCCACATCCAACCATCCAACTTCATTTCTGTGTTTCCTCAGCTCTGGGGTGATGGATCACATAATCACAGTCTCTTTTTCTAAAGCATCTTGAGGATCTGAATGACTTTTTGATTTCAGACTTAGTGATGGCAGCCCATAGGCTTTTTGAAGAGGATGTCCTTATCCCTCTCCATGTTCCTGTCCCCTGGGCTCATGCATCTCTGGCTTACAGTGTTCTGCTTTATCTACATGTCTCTGAGTACTTTGCAGCACTCTCAAGGAGCTTCTGACCGGTGAGGATGGGAAAACACCCTTTTGCCAGTCACTCCTTGTTGTCCGAGGCAAACCCTGCTGATGGCTGCCCTACAAAATGAACAGCATAGGAACAGGGCAGAGGCTGCAGTGCCCCAGCTAACACAGCTCATGGTGCTGTGGGACAGGCACTGACACGGAGTCTTCACATCTGCTGGGGGTGAAGTCGGGCACATGGAGACCACCACCGTGATTTGCTCTTTAGGAACAGTAGGTTTGAGGGTGCTTTGAAAGCCCCACAGCACAACCACAGGCATTGGGAAGCCTCCAGTGGCATCTCCTGATGTCATGCCATCTATTCCAGGACATGGGCTTCTGCAACGCTGCCTTTCAGCCAAGACCTTGTAATTTAAGGTCTCATAATTAACCACACACTCAGCTGCAGATGGGGATTTCTGAAAGATACGCACA
Organism: Polioptila caerulea; assembly: GCA_013397295.1. Taxonomy (NCBI): domain Eukaryota; kingdom Metazoa; phylum Chordata; class Aves; order Passeriformes; family Certhiidae; genus Polioptila; species Polioptila caerulea. The sequence goes on from VYXF01001531.1 coordinate 1,804,755, forward strand.
CGTGCCCCTTTCTGGAGGAAGTGGTGTCACTCCAAGTTTAATTGAGACTTGCTCAAATCAAGAAGCAGAGGCCACTGCCCCACCAATTAATGTCCCATTTTGGTTGTGTTTATGCAGGGTGGCTGACAAGCTGCCGAGACCAAACCTCGTCTTGCTCAAGCTCTTGCTCTCTCTGCTCCGCCACATCAGCCAAAGCTCTGAGACCAACAGGATGGACTCCAGCAACCTGGCCATCTGCATTGGCCCAAACATGCTGAGCCCAGGCACGGACAGCGCGCTCCCGCTGGAAGCGCAGAAGGAGATGAATGACAAGGTGCGTTGAACTCAGCACGCAGCCGCTCCCTCTGGGGCAATTTAGAGCCATCCAGAGGGATCCCACTGCCTTTGCAGCAGCTGAACAGAACAGCACCCCTGGACACTGGGGGTGCCCCTCAGCCTGCGATGGGATGGGCCAGGCTGCCCCTCACCTCGACTCCTCTGAGCAAAAGCAGCAGCTGCTCCGCAGCCCCCTGGGTCACAGCACAGCTCCTGCAGACTGAATGTGGAGGGCAAGGGGCACCCGTGCCCACTGTCACCCCTGGGCCCTTGGGCAGCGAGGCCAAAGCTGTGGCTGATGGTGTTTTGTCTGTATTGGGGCAGATCCAATTGTCTGCAGCATCAGGCCTTATCCCCCAAGGTGCACTCACCCTTGCACTTTAAGCCAGGATTTTGGCAGAAGCCACCCTGCTCTGTGCTGTCCTTCCTACAGAGACAGCAGGTGGGGTCAGGAAAGAGTCTTCCATATGTCTGAAATGGGCTTTTTTTGGTGTGCAGGTGACAGTGTTGGTGGAGTTCCTCATAAACAACTGCTCAGAAATATTTGAGGAGGAGATTGCCTTCCCTGTCTGTGCCTTGGCTGAGGAGTCACCAGAGCACACAGACAGCTCCACAGGTATGAGAATAGACTGGGGATGTCACCAACTGGGCCAAATTATTGAATTTGATATGTGAATACATGTGTGGAAACACAGAGGGTTGCCGACACCTCAATATGTTAATTGTTTTTCTACAGGAATGCCTTCCAGAAGTTAAGAATTACAACACTCACAAACCAGAATTAAATCCCAATCTTAAACATCTGATTCAAGCACATTTTGTTACAGATGTGCTGAGACTTCAAGGATCTTTATGGCAGGTTTGAAATAGAGGATCATTCTCCCAACCTAACAAATCATGAGGTCTTTATTTTGTCACTGTTTCTCAGGAGGAACAGGCCATGAAAAGAAAGACACATTTTCGGTATAGCTGATATCCTATCTGTGTCCTTTTTTGCACTTGCCTTATCAAAGTTAACTGCTTCAAGAACTGTTTGTTCTTCAAGGTGAGATGAAACTTGAAGGTTTTGATGCTGGCTTCAGAAATCTGTGGTGTGAAACGTCCTCTCAAGAACTATTTTCAGAAAAGTAGAACACATTTCATAGAATGTGACATTACAACATGCACAGATGCCTTGTGTATGCTTTCAGTTAGGTTGTGAGTTTTGGTTTCTGTTTCATTTTACTGTTCATTTATTGGATAATGTTTACCTTACTGAATTGACAGGTTTAAAAAATCACAGCTAACTCCTGCAGTTTTGCTTTCTAGAGCTGAATTCAGAAGCACTGCAAATGAGGTGCACACAAGGAGTGAGAAGGTGCTTTTCTGGAGAGATAACCCTCTCCATTTTCACCCAAGAAGAAAGAGGAGTACACGTGGCCATGCAAATAGGAAAATGAGAGGTGCAGTTCCCCAGCCACTGTCAAAACAAATCTCCTTTATGTAAGCTTCTGATGCAAAATCATAAAGGAACTTCTCCTCACAGAAGGTATCGAAACAAAAAAGTCTTCAATTTACACCATGAGGTTAAATGCAAAATTAAGGAACATGTGTCTCCATGTGCACTGGTTCTGCTGCATTTCACTGAGAAATGCTGTCCCCTATAAAAGGTGTCCAGCCCAAGAAGGGGCTGGGAACACAGAAATAGGGTCCAGGTGAGTGCTCAGCTTCTCCCTGGCAGTCCCCACAGGGGCTGTGGGGGGGTGTGTGGTGTCTCAGTCCAGCCCACTCTCCATTTAGCCCCCAGCAGCACTCATGATTCCCTCTGCCTTAGCTGACACTGGTCCCCCAGCCACACTTGCTGAATTGCTGCCATGTTCATTGATTCGGAAGGGCTGTGAGTTCTGGAACACTTACAAGGCTTTATGTAGCTAACTGTAACAAAGAACACGTGTTTATCAACTGCTTTTCAGGCACAATATTTTGGTGCTTCCTTGGTTCCAGTGTTTCCTACCACCAAAAAATCCCATGCTATTTACAGACCTGCTTAGTGTTTGCTCCTGGCATGGAGCACGGTCACCATGTGGTTTTGTCAGAAACAGACTTTGGGACATACATCCTTGTCAAAAATACTTCATTTGGGATGAGCCATTGAAACTCCTACACAACCTTTAAGAAGATTTGAAACTACTTTACTGTCTGTTACCACCAGATGTCACTGATAACACTAAGCAAAGCACCTTTACCTGTGATTAAAGCCTTCCCTCAAAGGCAGGCTCGCACACCCGCATATTTGCTGCCCACAGTCTGCGCCCTGGCCATGGGTGGTTGACGTCGTAGACATTACTTTAGCATTTGTCATGCAGAGGTTATTCAGTGTGAAGCCCTTCCTGGCATCACTCCTGCTTATCACACGTTTTGGGTTGTGTAATATTTTTCTCCAGGATCTCTCCAGATTGGATGGATAAGCTTAGGGACTGGGCTTCCCTAAATGTACAGCTGTGGCAGTGACCAGGAAACCAGTGTCAGGCTTACTGATGCAACCTGGCAAGGTAACAAAAAACATGTTTTCCATAGTTTAAGGTAAAAAATAAAAAACCTGAAGACTGAAATGGTAATAAAATTCTACCTTTGGGCTTGTATCAAAATGGCTCTAATGGGCAACAGAAGATTAGGATCATCTTTAGAGAGAGAGTCATGGAGATTGATGTGGCTGCTACTGAGGGGCTGCCAGCAGCCACCCTCTCCCCCTTGCCCAGGGCAGATGGAGCAGACAGACCCAGCTGGGATGGGCCTGGGTGCTGACAGGGAGCTGAGAAATGACTGACAGGGAGCTGAGAAATGACTAACAGGAAAGCTATCATCCTGTCTGCCTCTTCAGCCCTAACAGAGTCTAACACAGGCACCTCAGCAGGCAATAGAGCAAAGGCCACTATTCCTAAAGGTCTTCAGAGTGTTTATTGTCTGCCACATGTGCTGACCTTGCAGGGAAGATCCCAGGCTGAGAGTGGAATATCAGGAATGACACGATTCAAGGACCTGATCCACACCCATACCCTCAAAAGGGTCCACTGGACCTCACTGGACCACTTAGATGTGTGACCTCAAAGGCAGGCCCTGCCTTCCACCCATCGTGGGCTAGAACTGCACAGTGATAATCAGGGCAGCTCTTGATTAGATGGAAAAGCTCCCTTGGAAGGTGTCACCATCTCTCTGGGTGGCTAAAAATCAGAAGTAATGAGATGTAACCACCAAAAAATCCACTTGGTGGCTTGAGGATCAACAGGTTTGAATGTGTTAAACTGAGTGTCTATAGTCAAATGGTTTGAGGTCAAAACTAGGCTAGCCCAGCATAGACATGTCCTAAAGAGGAAATATTCCTCTGTAAACTCTGGGGTTTATATCACAGTAATTCAACATACTGTGCTATATTTTTCATTTATCATTAATTCCTAAAAGTATCCTAATAGATGTCATATCTCTGACACAAGAATTTTCCATGCTCACCTCACCTGCTTGTTAGTATTTGAGAACAATTTCTCTGTTTCTTTTGGTGACATGCAAGGTGGGAGTCAAAGGGTGGCAGTGAAAATTTGGTTTAGGTGTTCAAGTCGATGGGATCAGGACTTTACAACTGTTTTGTTTGAATGAGAATGGAGACTCTTATCATGACTTCATATAAATCAGTCTTACTATGGCTTATTTTATCTGGCTTAAAATATATAAAAATGATATTAGGGTGTGACATGTGAGAACTGTAAATATTTTAGCTTCTTTAGTGGAATATTAAATGTCAGTTTTAGGGATTATTCATTACTGGATGTCCTCTCATCTCTTTATAAGAGACTTAGCATCACTAGAAGGATTGCTGTGGATATTTGCAAAAAGATTCAAGCCACTGAATACTCAGTTTAATATTTGTTTTAGAAATTGTCAAAGGGGAAAGTGGTCATCTGGAAGATTTTCATTTCTGCCATTTCTGCCTTGTGTTTTATTGGCTGAAAAATTTAGTTAGAGGGTGTTGAGTTGTTGTATTTAACTTATCTGTGATGTTATTTTATTCTTAAATTGTTGTAAGAAACATTAATTATACCTGTTGCAATAATTCAGTAATACTGGTTTACGAAAGGTCAAGAACACTCTGAAGAGAAATTCCAAAGTTTGTATATCACTGCTAATCTTCACATAACATTAGAAGTGTTGTTCAGAAAGTCCCTGTCCTCGCCTACCTGAAGTGATATGAACATCTCACAAGTAGGGATAAGAAAAGGCATTTGGTTGTATCTAGAAAGACAGGCTTCTGACTTCATATCATTTTTTTTTTTTTAAGTAGAATGTGAAGAGTTTGTTTGGGTTTTTATGTTGTGGAAATTGTCAAGAGACTACAAGGTCAGCCTAAGGTGTTTTAGCTAATGTAGTTTGGGATTTCTTCCTCCCTCCCCCCCCACTGTAGTATGGGTGGAGGGTACTTGTGGAAAGTTATGTGAAAATTTACATGTAGATATTTTTCCTGTAGCATCATTCATATGAGAGTGCCATTTTTACTTCACTAGAATTTACAAATACATCCAAGCCTGTAAATAATACCTTACACTTCAAAATCTGCACTTAAGAAAAAAAAAAAGTGTCATAAAAATATTACTACACTGTGAAAATTACCTTGCAATAAATTGGCAGAATATATTAGAATAGGAGAGCCAATTCTCTTAATCCTAAAATATGGTGCAATCTGTGTTCCTTTGTCAACAGCTAATGGTTGTGTTTGATAAAAAACCTCATAAATCTGTTTCTATACCCCCTAAATGAATATTTGTTTAATGATAACAGCAGCATGGGCACCAGGAATGCTTATTTGATTAAAAATATTTCTTCACCTGGATAAGGCATACCCAAGTTTAAAAGAAAAATATTATAATGGCCATTCCCAAGACACCTTTAGCAAGTGACTCTTGGTGAAAGGACACGACTGTGCTCTGCAGTCAGCCTGGCAGTCACATTCCTTCGGCTGAGTGGGAACAATTTAAGTTTGCTCTAACTTAAAGATAGCAGTAGCAACAGAATTTACTTAGGAGCCAGACAGGCTCCTATGCCAATAAAATTGCACTGCACTGACCCAGAGAGGGCATCTTGCTAGTAGACAGATCAGTGGTTGGGCAGGTTCTGCTGCATTTCCTTGCACTTGCCCCAAAACATTTGCACAAAGCAGCACTAGAAACATGCAGCAGGGACAAGCTGACCAACAGGCAGGGACCTGGGGCTGCTAAAGGGCACAAGAGCTGTGCCTGACAAGTGACAGCGGGCCCTGGGGTCTCTGTGGGCAGCAGAGGCTAGGGAATGTCCTGAGGCTGGAGAAGTGACATTACTCCAGGGTGACCAACCTTGCAAGCTGCCCACCAAAACCCTCAAATGGCCAAAGGCTAGGGAAGAAAAGAAAGCTCCAGCTTGGAGATGATCCCCATGGGCCCATGCTTTCCATGGGGCTGGGGAGCCACCTCTGCCAATGCTCTTCTTACAGCACAGTGCTTGTGCCTGAGGTCTCATGGCAGATTTGACACACCAAAGGAGGAGCAAAACTATCATTCACTAAAATGTAAAAATCACAAATCCAAATTAATGTATTTTCATGTGTATAACTGCCCAAATGATAGGCACTGTCTAGTTCTGGTTAGTGAAAAACACAGACTGAATGAAAATGTTATATACGTGCCTGTAAATCAGCACTGTCTGAAGACATACCAATGAATAAAGAGAAGTCTTTCTCTTGGAAAATTAAAAAAAAAAATAGTAATTCTTTTTTCTTTCCTTATGCCTGTGTGGCACCACCTCTTTACCTTTAGACAATTTATCAAAGATGTCTTCCAAAGAGTCTCAGCTACCGCCCCACTCCAAGAAAACATTGCTGCCCTCCAAATGCCATCGAGACACAAGATCTCCTGCCATCCCAGCCACTTCAGTTGACTTGCAGCTCCTACAAAAGTGCTGATGAACTGCTCTGTGGGAACACAGCTACACCCCGAGCCTGGGCTGCAGGAGCTGCCCAGCCTTGCAGACAGCACAGGGCCGTAGCAGTGTCTGTGGGAATGGACTGGATGAGCTGAAGGAAAACTAAAAGGGGATCTAAGTCAGGTGTTGTTTAGGAGCTTAAACTCTCAGGAGTCAGGAGAGCTCTTCCCTAGCACGCTATTTTGCATGCACTTAATAGGTGCCACAGCAGCGTGGGACTTGAGACTGGAAAACTCATCAACCACAGGGATTCAGTGCCAGAGCCCCTGACCTCTCCATTCTTCCTATGTGACTTCAGACTTGGGATTTTTGGACACCTACTAGCAGTCTGAGGTTCATTAAAAAGTTACTGGGAAGTATAGAAGGTGGCTATGGAAGTGCAGACAGTGTGGTATAAATGTATGTTGAGTGTGGGACAGGTGGAATGACTGTCCTGCAGCCCTTTTTTTGGGCTGGAGCCCAATCCCTGTTGTTGTTTCTGTGGGACTGAGTTCCCTATTCCATCCCTTCCAGGCCTGTGTCCTCCAACTAAAGCATAAACTCAGTTTCACTGTCTTTATTTACAGTACATGCTGACTCACTTCTGGGGAAAAGCATGACACAAAGCATCCAAGCCCAAGGCAGTTTCATGTTTAAGCAGCTTTTGAAGAACTACTCATCCTCATGAAACAGCTGTCTCTGAGGGGCTGCTAAAGCCACACTCTGCAAGGTTATCAGCCACAGAGATGGCAGTCATGTAAAAGAAACATGACTTCCCAGCAGGATGGGTTTGCATGGTCAATCTCTGTAAGCAGCTGCTGACTCCCATTCCATATGCAGCCTCTCACTGATCCCCCATGAATCAGCAGAGCAATGGGAACAAACAGGAAGAACAACAGCTCTACCTTTTGGCTTTTGCCCACATCCATCCTGAGCTGGATCCTTGTACACACGGGAAGCTGTGCCTCCAATCCAAGAGCTGAACACTCTATAATATCCAATCCATATGGCAAGGACACTCCTCAGCATAAACAGGTCCTCTTTTCACTTCTCCTTAGGGAAACAGCCTTCCCTCAGGTTATTCCCCCCTGCCTTATGACTGAAACACTGCATTTCCACTATGCTTAAAAAAGCGCATGAGAGTCTACAGAGGTTCTCCAGTCTTGACAGGAAAGGAATCTATTTCAGAAGACCTGTGCCTGGATACTGTTCCATACCATGGGATGATTGTGATCCTTTTCTCCATGTGATCTCAGGGCACTTCCACTCCTGAGCACTAAAACTTATCTTGTTTTTTGGGGAAAAAACCAAACAAACATTCATATGCCCAAACTGACTCTTCAACAGAAAGTGTAGGTGGCAACCCATCTCCTTCTAGCAGCAAGGCAGGAGCAGGAGCTCCCTGTGGAGCTGCAGGCTCAGGCAGCTCGGGGCAGAGGTAGGGGTTTGGCACCACTCAGCCCCCCATGCCAGTTCTGCTATGCTGGCACCTCATCCTTGCTCTCACTCTTCAGTGTCAGCAGGTTCACAAGGTCTGGTCCCGTGCCCTAGATAATAAATACAAGTCCTTGCAGATGTGGAGTGTGGAATTTATAACTGTTTAGGCAGGTATTGCTGGTATTTTAATCACTTTCTCAAATGGCCCATCTGTCTCATTCTGCCAGCACATGAGGACTGGAGCTCCAGTTTCTCACTTCGAGTGTTTAAACAAGAAACAAACCTTTTGGCTTGTGGCCACCTCCAGAATACAGATTATTAATATTTATTTATATCAAATAATTAACTAGGAAATACAGGCACGGACCAGTGCTCAGCTTGATAATGTGGTACTATACAAACACACAGCAAAGCAACCTTCCACCCCTCAATTGAAGTAACAGGCAGGAAAGAACAAGAGAGGTACAGAGCATAAAGAAAGAGCATTCCTGTGTCACAAAGACTTATTGCAAGAATTGTTGTCTATGACTTGTTAAAGACCGTGACAAAAAGCCATGTTGAATGAAATGACAGTTAAATGCAAGGATGTCTGTGCTGGGTCAGAACAGCAGCATTTCAAGTTCAGTCCAGGACTATCTCCAGAGCAGCCAACAGTAATGGCCTAATGACAGCATGAGCACAAGGGAGGCTGCTCCCCAAAATGCTTCCGCAGGATGCGGATTTGCACCTCAAAGAGTTCCTGCACCAGAGGTGTTTGTGCTGAACATCCCTGCGCAGATTCTTCTTCTCTTATCATGTTTAATTGCTTTTTGAACTGCTTCCTGATGTCCCGTAGCAGTAAGTTCCAAGATTTGTTTTGTGTGAAGAGGTACCTTCTCCTGAACCTGCCATCTCACAGTTTCATTTGACGATCACTCTTCTCCCCAGCTGTCATGCTAAGCATTTTAGTAAATACCTCTCCTTGAATCCAGCAGCAACTAAAAAAGGTGAACAAACTTCCTATTTAGAGAATTCAGCTGTATTAAATAATATTCATATGTATAAAAATTATAAGATACTCTAAAAGATATCTTCCCCAACAGAAAATGCATATTCTTTATTATCTTACCAAGGCCTCACAAAAAAAGCCCAAAAAGTCACCACAAAAAAACCCACAAAAACAAACAAAAAACCCAAAACCGAACAGATAACAACAAAAAACCAACCCCAAATCCAAACCCAGTGATCACACAGCAGATACCTTATCTGAGAGTAGCAATGGACAGTGTGCAAGAAGTAGGGTGAGAGCAGGTGCAATTGCACAGGGCAGACCAAGAACACGTGTTGGGAGCATTTCCACAAAACCAGCACAGCCCAGCAAGTAGGAACACATCTTTGAAGGGGTTCACTGCACTTGCAGCCCTTGAAGTCTTGAGTATAGTCAGGAACTTGGTATATTTTTAACATTTTCCTTATCATGAGTTTTTTAAAAAGGCACTTATCTTCAAATAGGAGACTACTTGTTTTCATTCTGAGTCATGTCAGTTTTCACAGTTCTGCTCTCCTCACCTCCTGGTGATGCATCCCCATCTTTCTCAGCTGGAAAGGGGATAAAAAGAAAAGCCCACCTTAGGTTTCTCCACGGGTGGGTTTGGGTTTATGCATTCATCGTGTGTGTTTGTGTAGGGTGGGGAGCTGTGAGCCCCAGGCAGGGCAGGCCTGTGTCTTCCCAGCAGCATCTCACCCAGAAAGGGCCTGGCCCTGTGCTATCTCTGCAACCTTCTCCTGTGGCACCACGGCTCAGACTAATGCAGCAGAGATGGAAGCGCTCGGGCCAAGGCGATAAGCTTTATCAGCCTGCTTCCTTCACTGGGAACAGGCAGTCTCAGCTCTCAAACAGATGCTGTTTTAAAAGCACACACACGACACGGCTGCCAGGACAGGTTTGGGCTCTTCACGATGCCGTGGCACCGGCTCCCCTCGGCTGCTGTAGAGGGAGGTGAAGCGCACGCTTTGAAGGGAGGAATGAACAAACACCTGCAGGAAGAGTCAGCGAGTCCTTGAGGGAGGACAAAGTGACAAAGCCGGGCACCAAGGGCCCCGAGGGTGTCACACCCTGCCCCGGGGCTTCTCCGGCGGGCCGGGACCGCGCCCAGCCGGCGCTCGGGGCGT
>VYXF01001531.1:1814916-1830954 GCA_013397295.1 Polioptila caerulea
CAGCTGGGCTCAGGTATGAGCCTGGTGGGAGGTGGGTGCGAGGGAGCGGTGACACCGGGCACAGCTGCCTTGGGTGTTGGTCCAGCTGTGGAAGTGTGCTATGGCACCTTGGTACCCCTGGCACCAGCAAACGGAGTGTGCAGGGAGAGGCCAGGTTGTGTCCATCTGTAGGTGTACAAGCTACCTTCACAGAATCAGCTAAGTTGGAGAAGACCTCTGAGATCCTTGAGCAGCCTCTGATCAAACACCACCTTGTCAACTAGACCACGACACTAACTGCTACATCCAGTCTTAAACGCCTCCAGGGATGGTGACTGCACCACCTCCTTGGGCAGCCCATTCCAATGTCCAATTACCCCATCTGTGAAGAAATTCCTCCTAATGTCCATCCTAAACCTCCTCTGGCACAGTTTGAGATTGTCCTCTTGTCCGCTCACTGCGATCTGGGAGAAGAGACTAACCCTCACCTGGCTACACCCTTTAGAGGAATCAAGGGCAATAAGGCCTCCCCTGAGCCTCATCTTCTTCAGGCTTAACAACCCCAGCTCCCTCAACCATTCCTCATAGGACTTGCGTTGCAGAGCCTTCAGCAGCTTCTTTGCCCCTTTCTGGACCTTAAAATACTTTAATTCAGTTTTGCTGATTTGGGCCGCTTGATAGGAGCATATTCACATCCCCAATCCTCAATGACAGGATGGCACAGAGTCTGATGGCGGAGGTCACTGCAGATTTTTTTTTATTTTTTTTTCATATAGCATAAAATTTTTTTGCATAAAGCTTTGCAGACATTTGGGTTAAATGTTACCAGAACTCAGTGTCATTCAAAAGTAGCCTCCAGAACACCTCACCCATAAAAGCTATGTGTGACTTTCCTGCTCTATTTATAGGAAGAGTGTGTGATGATGGGTGAGATATACATTTTTTGGCAGCTTCAGTCCCTCAAGTCTCCAGTAGGCCTGGTGGATACATTGGTGCACATGTGAGCGGAGGGTCTGAATACTCCACCAGAGAAGGTGAACAAGCAGACTGCCATTTCATGTGGTCAACGAGCTCCACAGTAAGAAGTGTCAAGATCCAATTGTCCAGTATTGTTACATGAGTGTGGAAGTTTCTCCAGTTCATCAACTCTGTTTAGCTGAGACAGCACTTCAAGAAAGGTGCAATTGTTGGCTTGGGAAATGTAGCATGGGACTGAACAGGCTGTGCAAATTGCCTTCCTTAAGTCCTACAGGAGACATCAACAATGAAGTTCTTGGATGTAGAATGAGAATGTAGAAATCAAGCCACATGGAGCAGCATGTCTGAAATCCCCAGTTTTCTACAGCCAGAAAAAACGAAATGCTGCCAACATCTTCTAGGAGCAATACAGATTGGAAAAGCAACAACATATTGGCATAGCCCTGAAATAGTTATTTGTGTAAGCCCTTCATCACCCACAGGATTTTGTCTGTGCAGGCAAGATCTGTGTTAATCTGGAGCCTGAGCCAAAAGACTCCTGGGCAGTTTCTGCCAGGTCATAGGTCTATCACACACTAAGCACACAGACAGGCAAAGACACTTTACATTTCTTGTTTGTTAGCAACTATAGTTAATAATCAATTAGTTGCACTTTGAATTATTTAGTTCACACCTTTTCTTGACTTAGACTACATTTCTGGCAAGTAGAGTGCAACACATAAACTTTGCAGGTGCTGTTTCTGTTTGTCCGTGTCCTGTTGTAGGGTTTCAGAACCCATTTATGTTATGGCTTAAAAGTTATTTCCAGGAGTACTGAATTGTTTAAACTAAAGATTATGCTACTGTTTGCCTGGAAGTGCTTTGTAATGTCTGAAGAACAATCCTGGCTATGTCTTTTGTCCATCTATTTAGAAGCGTATCATTCTTGTACAGGCACAAGCTATGTGTGTTTGTTCTACATATGAAGCACTGCTCAAAGAAAGAGAAATGCATTCCTCCCAACAGCTGCTGCTCATTAATTCATTAAAAGAAAATCTACTTCCAAAGAGCTGTTCACTCAGGAATTAATGTGTACTATTCTAGAAGTGTTCCCAAGCTGCCACATCGGGACCGCTGTCAAGCCATGTACAACAGCATACTATAAAATTGTACACATTTCACAAAGCTGAGCACTTCCACCACTGTTGATCACGTCTAGAAGATGAAACTGGGGAATTTCTTGATGCTCACATTCAGAGCTTGTTTACAAGTCTGTTGTAGTCTATGAGAGTCTTTTCAGGAATTTCACTCTGCTTGAGGACATGCTGTCAGTGCATAAAAGTTCATGGAATCTTTTACAGAGCCCACTGCTAAGTTGTCTTTACTGGGGAAAAAGTTCAAAAGGGGGCAGAGAATTAAGTTTGCATGTTTACTATAGATCTACCTCATACCTGGTTAGCTCTGCCCTTGTCCATGTGTCTGTCTTCTGTTGTTTTATCCAAACAAAAATAAAACTAGATTCCAGCTTTATAATAGTCTTTTAAAGACCCTTTACAATGATTGGAAAGTCAAGGTTCACTGCCATCACAATTTCGGTATTGTTCCTCAAGGAACTGTTTTGGAAAGATTCACACTTCCCAAATGCTTCAATTTAAAAAAGTTTAGAAGGAATTCAAGACTGTACTATCAACTTATAAATCCGTCTGTCAGCTAAGATCTAACAAAAGCTTATGTTTGGATGCAAAGATTTTATTGCCTTTGAGCTAACAGTATCAACTGCCTGATATGCAGAGCATTTCTGCTAATATTTGGAGAATAAACCTTGACTGCTGGGCTTATCCCCTATCACTGAAGCAAAGGGAAGGATTCTCTAAGCTCCCATTGACTTAACTGGGAATTAAATCAGAACCTATGCCAAAAGTAAAACGCAAGTAGTTCTGCAACATTAAAATAGTGAAACTGCATTGTTAGTGGAGATGATTTGTATGAGTTTTATCACTTAAATGTAGTAATTGTAGGTTACTGGGACAAGCAGTCTTGCCACCACCACAAATCAAAGGTACCATCAGGGAATGTCAATGAGGTTTTGTGCTCACTGAATCTTGTCTACTGTGGGGGGAAAAGGCTGAGTAGTGCTTAATGATTAGATAGATCCAGTTTCTGCCTTGCCAGTGCCTTGGTCAGCAGTGTCGTGCACAGCACAGAGTTTTCTGATACTCCAGAATGACAAAGAAAGAACTGTAACAAACAAGGAACAGCATGTGATGGAGGGAAGTTTGGAAATTATGTTAGAGTAATGAAAGGAGCTAATTTTATATTACAGTTGTTAACACAATGTTGTGGTCAATTGCATAAAGTCAGATTCTACCTGCCTCATTAATAAACAATTTATAATGCACAAGGAAGGGCAGACTGAGGAGTAGTATGCACCTTTGCATTCAGAAAGCTTTTTTAAAAGACTAATGTAAAGGAGTGCTTAAATAACATTAATTTGCCCAATGCAAAATATTTCTTACCAGACTAACCAAATTCTTGTCAGCCTAATGAGAGGCCAAAAATATGTTTGCAAAGCCAGTGTTGTTGCAAACCTTGCTGCACAGAAAAATATTTCAGAAAAATATTTTCAGAAAAATATTGCAACTTTTGTCATGAAAACGTGAGCTCCAGCATTCAGGGAAACAGTGCACCATTTTGCAGGATGGAACACGAGGTCATTTTGGGTGCATGCTCATTAAGGAAAGGAATTGCATTGGAATGTAGGAGGGTTGAGAGTAAGAATTTGAAGCTCCTATGTCTGCAAGAAAACAGGGCAGTATGTATGCCACGGTGACTTCTGATCTACAGACACCATACTGAAATTCTAAAAATGTCAAGGATGTAAATTAGCTGTACTGAAGATCACAGTCACTGTAAGTTGTCCATCAGCTCTCCCTGAACTCATTAGTCAACTATTATCCTTGAGCATGTACAGGAGTGCCTGCTGGGCCCGGGCTTTACTCAGGCTCCAGTTCAGCAAGACTTTTCAAGGACATGCACAGGGTTAAACAAGTCATGTAATTTCACTGAATCCTGGAGAATGCCAGCAAGGCTGCAGTCAGTAGCCTCACAATGAGGTACAACACACCTTGCCATTGGGTACTAGAGACAGTTTAGATATGCACATTAAGGCACAGGAACGCTGGAAATCTGAGGAGGATCTTGCAGATCCCAGTCTCCGTGGGGGTCAGTTCCATTTGCTGTTCAACAGTGAAGCTGCACTGTGAGAAACAGTGTTACATCTGTCAAGAAGGAAACAATTGAATAATGACATTTGAAACCTGAACTGTGATTTGAGGGATCAAGAATAAAGGAATCTAGATCTGCTTCTCATACAGAGGTAATTGTAACAGGACAATACAGGGGTTGTAGAATTATTTATGTATTAATACTTCTAACTTTAAAGAGTATTTTAAGGCATTTATAAGAAACCACCCTGATGCTGGGAAGTAATGATTGTCCCTTGGGCTTCCTTTCTCACTGTTTCAGTGCAAGTACTGATCCTGGGCCTGACCCTAAATGAACGAAATCCATGAGTGTTTGGGGTAAGACCAGGGTCTCTCTAACACTATATTCAAGCTGCACGGAGCAGAAGTGCTGTAGAACTAACACAAACATTGAATTTTAAAGAGCTGGGGTAATTTTCACTTCCTCAGTCTTTAAAATCAGTAACATTGATTTATTTTTACACTGTTGCAGGCTGGTAGCAGTGTAGTCTGGGGCTGGACCGAAAGTGCTTGGTTTTCTCTAAAATGTTGTGTTTGCTTGCCCGAATGTGCCACTACTCTCACAGAAATGCAGTACTCAGTGCAACTCAAGTGTTTACACAACACTGTTGTAAAGCTGGCAGTAAATTACTTCCTTTATGGATAGATCTGTGGGTACATTCTGCTCACTGCTGTATTAAGTGAATATTAATGATTAATGAAAAAAAAAAAAAAAGACATGAAGAATAGTTAAACCAACTTGTTATACTTTTAGGATAATATAAAATTTACTGACTGCTCTAGCAGGCCCTTTGCATCCTGCATGTACCACCCTGTACACATGCTCCAGTGAAGGCCCTGGTACAACCCACAGCAGCCTGTTTCTAGCCCAGAACGTCTGGAGCCAGACTGAGAATCTTTACAGTACATGCCAAATTAAAAGGAATCTATTATTTTAAAGACTTTCTCTTCTGTCTCTGTCTGGGACAAACAATAGGCATAGGCATTTAGTGTGAATTGAAAATAAACAACTGTACTGACCAGGACAATTTCAATTTTCCCTAATTACCTCAGATTTTTGTAACTGCTGAAGAACTGATTTGTTCCATTCACGTCATCTCAAGTTTTCTAAGAAACACAGAACTCACCTCTTCCACCTCTACTCATGTTTAAATAAGATTGCACAAGAAATCAGGTAATAGCACCATGGCTAAAAGTAGCATAATCATGCTCGTAAAATCTATTTCCAGATGACTGGCACAGACATGGAGTCTTAATCTGGTGTTTGATAAAGCCCATAAACAGCTGGATTGCTGTGATCCTGTGATTGGGTTGACAGAATCAGCCTTATTCAGTCCTCACACAAGTGCAAAATAATTCCTGACTTTGTCCCTGTGTGCTTCAGGCAGGTCTTTGGATTATACTTAAACCATGAACACAGTTCAAGGTTATCATTTCACATTAACAAGGGTTGGCTGAGAGGCTAATCTAAAGTAACCAATTAAGAATTACCATGGAAGCTGTCATAGTGAAGTCATGGAATTTTCTCCACTAAACCTCTTGCTTACAGGTCTGGTCCTACTGTCTTGGGCTTGACAGGATTGCAAGCTTGAATCCTGTGGGAAGGGGCTCACTTACAAGCATCACTAGCTTGCATTGAAACAACCTCCAGCTTTCATTCTCTTCTCTACAAGCAGGGTTCCACTGCAGCTGAGTTTACCATAAGAGTGTTACACACAATTAATTACTGTGTCTAAAATTATTCAATTGCCATTTTCCTAATATTTTTCCTGATATTCTGAGATAGCTTACAGGATGTAAGATTGAATCCATCAGGGTACTGGATACATTGCATTTCTTCTCAATGACCAGAAGTGAGTTACCAGAAGAACAAGAAAATAACTTAAATCCACGTTTAAGTCTTGCAATGTACTTCTCCGTGTGAGTTTTACTTTTCAGATTTTTTTAAGGATAGTCATTACAAAATAAATCTTTTAACCTCATGTAGTTTCTGCAATCATTTTCCCACGCAATAGCAATTTAATCAAAATTGTTTTGACTAAAGTTTAAAAACCCAAGCTCAGAAATTTACAGCTGCAGTAAGAATCAGTGGCTAGAGATTTTAGGGCCAGCAGAGATTATTTTGATTATCTGCCTTGTCTAACATGAAACTCAGGTTGTCAGTAAGGAATTTCAGTAACTTTTGTTTAGGACTTTGTTTGAGTTAGATTGTCCTGCTGAAATTTAACACCTGCAAAAGCAAACAAACCTTTTTTTTAGTTCTTATTTAAGCCATTATTTACTCACCATTGATGTGTGGTGGCATTTGAAACACAATACTTAATTGCTACTTGAAGCACAGAAAAAGAGATCGTTTCAAATACTACACGTTGGAAACCATGGGGAAAATGGTGGCCACAATCTTACTTGAAACAATACCACTATTTCGAATGTCCTTAGCACTGCACTAATTATATTGCATGCTGCATTTTAAGGCAATTTCTGTAAAGAAGGGTTGGTTTTTTTTGCTTTGACATTCCCTTTTTTTTTTTTAACTAAGGGTGCAGACTGAACTCTGAGACAAGAAAGAACGTTGTGCAATACTCTGTGCTGTTATCTGCAGAATATTGTTTCTTATCTCTCTGGATTTGTACAGCACAGCATGGCTAAACTTTAGTGATGAGTGAGCAGTTATTTCAGGCGACAGGGGTGGAGGGCATTGAGAGGAATGCAGGGAAGGAGTACATTTAGATATCTGGAAAGATAATACATTAGAAAATTATTCCTTGCTGTTAGATTGCATGCTTGTGGGATTAGGAGAGTTCCCATAACTTCTAACACAAGTGGAAAAATGGTGTGTTGTTAGAGATGATTGCACTGGGAGAACAATAAAGTGTGTGAAGTGCTTTCATTAGTCCTGTCCCCATGACTTTCTGCGAGCACCTTAGGTACAGTCCTCCAGGAGGTCCCTGAACCCTCCCAGGCACATCTTCTCTATGGAGAGTCCCTGTGAGACTCTGTCTGTGAGAGCAGTGCCTTGCTTCGCCAGTGCATCCAGCTGTTACTCCACCCTGTGAATCAGCTGTACATGCACACCCTGTTTAGCTGTCATCTCTAAGGCCCTTTCAGTGTTTTCCTGCCTCACCATGTCAGACAGGTGAAGGGAAACCAGGCGAGTGGCCAGGACTCTCAGTTTTCCCATTCTGTGCTGCTGTCCTGCCTGGCAGAGCAGCCATGCAGGGCTGGGCAGGGAAACCACCCTGCAGGTCTGGACTGCCGTGTAGACATGGAGACAGCTGAGCCCTTCGTGCAGGCTTTCACAAACAGGGCCCAAAGACCACATCCCCTATGGGTGGCAGGCGAGAAGTCACTTTTATGCCCAGATCCAGAGCAAAACACTCAAAATACTCTGAAGTGAGTCTGTCCTGGGCGCTTCAACACTCTGGGCCAGAAACCGGCCATGGGAGCTGGCCCGGCCCTTACGGTGACGGCAGCCCGAGGGCTCACAGCAATGGCCCTACATCGGAACGCTGCAAAAGAAGGCCACAGCTCCATGTTGTACTTCCCCCTCCCTCTACACATGCCATGGCAGGCACAACACAGCCAGGGAGAACAACAAAGGACAACCCACTTTCTCACAGGAAAATGCCATCTAACAGCGTAGCGTGCCTTAGGGACAATATGGTTCACCCAGGACTACAAGGTGTTCCCAGCTGTTGTGCTCCTGGTCTTGCTCAGGAACAAATTGGGCCTGGCTTTGGAGATGAGCCAAGGTGCGACTATGAAGATTTCTAATGGATATATGTTTGTACTAAACTACCCAAAGCAAAGTCCATAAGGCCAAAAAGCAAGGTCCGTAAGGCCAATTGGAATGGGTAGGAAAAGCAGACAAACTTCTTGGATACAGAAACTCTACTTCATTTCTGATTGCTGCAACAATGTTTTTACCGTTCCAAGATAATTAAGCATACTAAACAATTAGCTCATGGAGTCACCCAATCCTCACACTCAACTGATACCAGGTGGAGGGACACAACACCCTACTTCTGGAGTCCAGCAGCACCTCACCCTTCTCCTCCCACACTGCAAGGGCTTGAAGGTGAAAACAGAGCAGTGGACCAATGAATCTGCCTCCAAAGGTGTTGCTGGCAAATGCTGAGACATCACACAAATGAAACCACAGCACAGAAGGTGCTCATAAGGTTATACATGACAGATTTTCCCCTCTTATCTTGACATTTCTCTTTTATTAAAAGAGACCAAAGAATTCATCATGCCACCTGTAAAAGATAACCAGCTTATTTAAAAAATGAACTGTTCTTCCAAGGAGCAAATCAAGTCTGTAAGAAATCCTGTTTACATCCGAGGCAGCACAACTTTACTTTGAAGGCTCCAGCGCTACTCAGTTAATACCCAGGTCCTGAGTTACCTTCTGCAAACATGTGAAATTCACCCAATATTTTAAAGGAGGCATACTGATATTTTCCAAAGTGTTTTGGTGAGTTGCTAGCCAACATGCTACAAGACTTGTTGTTTATCTTTTGTGTCATGCGTCAGAGGTAATTACTTCACAGGGTAGGTGTGTCATTGGGAAGCACTGAAAACTCCCTTTGTTTCAGGTTACCTGCATGCCTCAGTGTGGCAGGTGAACAGTAATCAACCTGATCCCCTTCTCCTCCAGCAAGGCCTCACAGAAGTTATTTGGTTTGGTAGCCTCTTTGTTTCTGAGTTACTGCCTTTAAGGCAGCTGGGGCTGATTAGATAAGGTGACTGTATCTGCAGCCTTGACATAAAATGGATTTAGTTTGCCCTCAGTGTTTAGCAGGGTGGTTGAAAACCAATTAAGGATATATGTAGCCATTTGTAAATTGTATATGAGCTGTTTGCTATGAAACACAAGTATTTTTCTCTCATGAATGAATTTTTAATTGAGGTAGAGTTCCAGGTAAGCCCTTGCAAACTATTGGAGTTAAAATTCAGGTCTGGTGAAAGTAGGCAGTGTTCTACTTTGTTTAGAAATGTCACCCTGCTTGTACCTCCCTTGTGCTTGGTCTTACGTCTTCATCAGTGCCCGCCTGTTTTCAGCATTATTGTTATCACAGAGCAAACAGAGGATTTCCCAAGAGACAGGTGGATACTTGTACTTCAGACTCCAGCTTGGTGTCTTACTCATGATACACTAGGGTCAAAACTACTCTCCTTTATCTGCGTGAAGAATCTCCATTAGTATATTTTCTCCTTATTCAGCACCGAGAGCTCCCTGTGCAGCCTGCACTGCTGTTGGGAAGCTGCGGTCTGAGTGGAGAACAAGCAACTTCATCTCCTAGTGGCACTTGGAAATGTTGATGTCTGCAGCAGGCACAAGTGATGCAGAGCAGGAGAGATGATGTATGGACCAGTAATAAGCTGCATCCCCGATATTACATACTTTCTGTTTCTCTTGCTATTAGATGCAGTCTTTAAGGTTAACCAATCTTACACTACAAAATAAACCTGATCTCTAATGTTCAAAGGGGGAGAGCCTTGTTGCATACAGCACTTAAATCAGGCTAGACAAAATATGAGAAGATATCAGAAAGAGCTAGTCCTGCATGGCAAAATAGACTAGAGTGATACTTGTGACTTCCAAACCTTAGCTAGTAGCCTCTGAATCAAGGAATCTTTTCTGTTTCAATCAGAGAAAAATACGAGAGAATGGTCTGACACCAAGCTGCACAGTATTGCCCAGCTTATATTAATGACTTAGCCAAGGCAAGAGCCATGCTGGATGTTTTAATTTGGCTGAGTATTTAACTGTGAATTGCCTTATTGATAGTGCAGCTTCTGAAACTGAATGAGAAATACAAGTACCAGTCAATGCAAACAACTTTCAAAGCTTACACTGAAAGAGCACTTGGCTCTGGAGAGAACTGATCAGGAGGTAGAATCACTGCCACTCAGTCTTGAGACTGGGGTTTAAGGCCTTTCTAATGTTACACACTGGATTTGAGAATCACCAGGTGAAACTCGAGAGCTTATTTTATGCTGAAAGTCAAACAATGTGACCTTAAAACTGATCTTAAAAGGTGTGAGTCAGTATCATATCGCAGGAAAAGAAAAGGTACTCTGTCTATTAATTGTACATTGAACTTTGCACTCTTAGCCCTGAAATTCTGAGTTTGGGCACCCTTAGTTAAATTGAAATAGATTATTACCGGTGGGTTTGAACTCTTACAGCCTCATTCCCACAGTCAGAGCAATACGAATGTCAGCAATATATGTAATTATAAATCAACTTGGAGTAAAAGAAACAACTGTACATAGACTATGAACTGTTTTTGCCTCTATAAACCAGTGGGCATTTGTTTTGCCTCCACCTTCCTTACCACTCTCACCTGCTCTAAACACAGATCCGTCCTCTGTCTGCGAAGCGCATGAACTAAGATAGTTAATGTTATTTCATGTGCAGTTTTTTCAGCACCATCTTAACACATCTCTACTTTGATATTAAAAAGCAAACCCAACCAAATGAAAAAAAAAAAAAAAAAAAAAANACCAACAAAAAAAAAGGGAAAAAAGCCACTAAAAGAGCTGGTCCCATAGAAAGTGCTCAGATGTGCAGGGGGTATTTGCAGTATATGGCACTCAGCTCTGCTTTTAATCAGATTTCAAATAGAAAGCACAAAGGAAGATATCAAGGTGAAATAGAGATTACTTAACCAGGTGAACTCCCTTCCTCTTTCCTTTCTTATCATAAGCATTAGGATCATAATTTCATTTTAAGACGTAAAAGCTGCGTTGGCCCTAGTTTCCATTTGCTTTGAGCCTTGGACAAACATGGCTTGATTTACACATGGGGTATAATCTCTACAAATTCAGTATGTCATTAACTTCATTTGTTTTTTCACACATTTTTAAACAATGGTTTGTGACATGATTGTTCTCATTCAATACATTCAGAAAACTCTCAGTGCTTTTTCTATTTGTTTATTTGTTGGTAAATCAATAATTCATTGTGGATTTCAGTTACAAAGATGACTGCCATAGACTTTTCTTCCCTGGTCACATTCATGTTTAAACCTGCCTTTACTTTGAGTAATATTTTATCTGTATTTTACCTACCACTAAGTCTTGCCTTCCCTATCCACTGTAAATAATTTCTCAGTCTCAGTGTACACAAAATGTAAATGCCAAATTATGTTTTGTTTCAGTTGAAAAGAAGATTTTATTGCACACTTTGCATCACTCCCTGTGAAAGTTTCCTGTGGAAGAAGAATGTGTTACTAGAGAGGTTACTAAGACAACTCTCATGGGAACTGAAAGCAAATTGTATTTGGGACTCCTCAAAACTTATTGAGAAGAAACATAATCTTCCTTTTCTCTCCTTTTATGATGGGTTAGGAACAAACCAGATAAAATCCTGAAGTCTTGTCTGATTATTTTTCTCTCTCACAACATTTTAAAATAATCCTTCATAAACTTCATCATATATACTTTTCTTCATAATCTACCATGTCCTCATAGGGCTCCATGATGGTCAATCAGAGAGTCAGATAATCCCAAGGACTACTTGCATGTGCTGCTGGAAGACAAAATGATTGCAAAGATAAGGATCTCCCAGCATGCAACCATTGGATCATTGAATGAGTTTTATCTCCAGGCCTGAATGCCCCTAACCTCTTGTTGGTGCAGGAAAAAAAAAAAGAAAAACAATCTATGCTTACTGAAAAAAAAAAGCAAAACAACAAACAACTGAACCTGGCAACAGCAGCTTTTCATGTAGGAACAAAAAACAACTGAACTTGGCAGCAGCTTCTCATAGGAACAAGCAAAAATGAGGCACAAGCCTTGCACTCTTTGTGCCATTTATCCCCTTCACAAGAAACCCAGAGAATGTCTCAAAAGAGGCTTTGCCAGTAGATGCTGGTCCACTGTGACCTCAATCTGTCAGGTTTTCAGTAAGCTCAGTGTGGGTCGTGGGGAAGTAGCTCTCAGTGCAGACAGAACTACAGCTCCCCAGGTCCTTGGTCACTCTTCCTGAAGTCTCACATTTCAGGAATTATAATGCCAAAATTTCAGAATCTGCAATGGGTAATAAGCTGCTTATTCAGCTATGCACAATGAAGAAGAAACTGTTGTCAGTAATACCATATAGTTCTTTTTCCTTTTACAGCTCTTCCAGTTGACAAAGAAAATCAAAGACTGTTGACTGTCCTACATGACAGCAAATCTCAAATCTATACAACATGTCTCAGAATGTGGCATCCTTTCCTTTAACTACTCGAATGAATGTCCTTTCTTTTAGCTGCTATACTAAATGCATCGTCTATGAGTTGTCAAGAGGACAGAGTTAACTACTATAGACTTTTGTTAGTAAAAAATCTGTAAACAAAACAGCAGAGATCCTGCAAAACTCTTCCAGTTATGTCTTGCCTAACCTGGATGAAGCTTTCTATTCAGAGAAACAGGGAGTTTAGGTCTGTCTGTTCTTGAGGCTATTGATTTTGGATGAGAAGCCAATAATGATGGATTTAGGGCACAAGATTCCATGTTTCCCAGTTCCAGAATGGTCTGCTTAGGAAGTTTTATGTTAACTAAAAATTGGCTGGCATGAAGCCTGTTAAGCAAAAGCCACTTTATAGTGATAGGGCTTGCTTGAGCAAACCCAGGCAACTACTTGGAATTCATAAATGATCCACATCAAGTTTAAATGTTATTACAGCTTAAAGTATAACAGGAAAATCAAATGGGTCTTCTCTCTAAAACGGAGAAGGCAGGCTGGATGAGGATGACACAGTTTGGTTAGGGGTCAGTAAGTCACAGGAACTGTTACAGGGAAGAAGACAGAAACTGGGTTCTGCTACTGACCTGCTGAGCAATCGGGATTCTTTCGTCACCTCCTCTGCCTTATTAATTCCTGTAAATGGTTGGTAATGCTCTTAATAAAGCAGGTTAAGAGTAAGTGCTGGATCAGAGCAGATCTTAATCCTGTGACTTAAAGGCTTCATTTTGATTTGGGCCTTATGCTTAATTGTGGGGTCTGTCTGAAGATGATGTGGTTAGGGTGGCCATAAAAGCTCTGTCTTGCTTAGCTAAAGCCTAAATCTAGGAGTAACCAAGTTCCATAGCGTTTTCATGTGGAATTTTCCCCAGATCGTTTATTAGTATCTGTTTTTTTCTATATTTGTACTTCTGCCCCAGGATGTCTTGATGTGGGTTGGTTGTTTTGTGCCCATTTCATGTCTTCTCCAACATTTCCTCTCACACACTCCAAAGGGGATCCAGTCTCTAAGCACTCTTAGACAATGCTTATTGGTCTGATACATGATGTCCATACTCTCAAAATTCAATATACTGATTTTCAGGGCACTCTCAGGACATCCAGAGAACTGAGGGCTTTTACTCCCACTCTGGTGGCAGAGGGGAACTCGTTTGTGTCTGGAAAGGATGAGAAGGTTTCTGTATAAAAGGGAAGAAGGGGCTTGCATGGTATACCTTCCCATCCTTCTAGGGGGGAGGAGGGGAGAGAAATAAAAAGGAAGGAGCTGAGTGACCCAGCTGTAGAAGAGAGTTTCGTACTGTCACAAAGGCACCTACCTAGCCAAGTGTTTAATAAGGTAGGGAGCTCTGCAGGCTAGAGGGTTTGAAAACACATCTAGCATGAGGCAAAAGCCCAGCAAGGAGGTAAAGGGTGTCTAACACATACTCCAAACTGACAATTGTCCGGGTTCCTTCCACTGAAGACAATTCTTCCTGTGCAAGCTCAGTATGCTCACAGTGCCTGATTTTGGGTGGAGCGGTCTTGGGCAAGCTGGTATTTATGGATGCCATTGAGGCATCTACCTTTCCCCACGTATTGCAGGTGACTGTGGCAGAATGGCACAAGGTTATGTGCTGTGGCAAACAGGAACCTAGAGATTGTATGTTGCCACACTTAATTATTAGTCACCTAAGTTCCTTTTGCCCCTAGGTTTGTGTGGTTAGGAAGCAATGGTAAGCATTAGAGAAAAAAACAAAAAACCAAAAAAACAAAAACCCAACAAAAGCAGAGGTTTAAGCCTGGATATGTAACTAGCATATGGAAACAAATACTTACCTGACTAAATATGATGTGTTAAATGAGACATCTCTGATGTGGCATTGCTTCAAGATGAAGCCCCAGGGTGATGGTCTCTGAGCCCATGTTGAGCTATGGATAGGAAAGGATTTTGGGAATGAAAATCTCTCATATTGGAAATGGGCTTCCCATTAGATCCATGCAATGCTTTGTTTCAAGGGGATGCAGACACACACGCTTGTTTTGACTTATCTTTTTCCAATCACAGCCAAAATCTGGATTTTAAGACTATGGCTTGAAATATCTCTTCTCCCTCCTTTTCCACCCCCAGCCCCTCTCTCCCACCCCCTGCAAAAAAAAAACCTAAGAATGTCACTTAGGGTTCTGAGTGAGAGCTGCAGAAGCTGGGAAGCTGGGTTCTTACAGCACTTCTTGGAACAGTTGTTCCTTGTGCTTGGCAGTCTACCCAAAACACTGATAATTTGGTCTGGTTCATTTCCAGTGTCATCCTACTGAACAAGGCATGAATCCCACCATAACCTTATTGCTTAACAGAAGAGCATAGAAAGTGTCCTCTCAAATCATATTTTTGTTAAATTAAACCAATCCAACGGAGTGTCAGCATATTTTGTTAAATTAACCTGCCCTGCGTAAAGCTCAGTTTTCAACTGAAAATGGAGGCCACATCTGTTTCTCAAGGATGTTTGATCCCATGGCCCTTTTCTTGGAAGCTGCTCAGCTTAGACTATTTCTTCTCACCTGCTGTTGCAAGCTGCCACCCCCACGGCTCTGTTTTGATGGTAAAGCCGCCTCTAGTCTCTGAGGATCATCCAACAGGAAAGGAGCATTACCATGAATTCTCTCAGCCTCCAACTCGGCTCCCCTCCCCTTTCTTTCACAGACCTGACACAGCAATGAGTCTTCTATTTTATTGTAGCACAACCCAGTGCTGCTTGGTGGACTCTGCGGGGGAAGATACCATTTGGATCTCTGCCAAGCAGGACCCGTATTGTTTGGGCCGTCCTTTTTGTAACCATCGCTTGATATTTCCCAGGCTCTCTCCTGCCCTATATATTTTCCATGTAGTGGGTTGTTATTCTCCTTGTTCTGTGTCTCTCTGTTCCTGTCCTGTGTCCTATGCCAAACGGACAGACAGTGGTTGAAGTGGGATGTTGCAGAGAGCAGCTTGGGTACAGGCTGCACAATTTCCTCAGTCTCCCAGCTCAACGACGTGCCATTGCTGGCACAGAGGAAGAGCTGTGTCCTACAGGCCGTTGCCCATGACTATGTAAATCAATGTGCTCTTGTGACCAGCCAAGCAAGGAGATGCAGTGGGAGGCCAGCAGTTCCTGGCAGACACTATCCGCAGAAGTGCATTACATTCGTGGGTGAGGAGGGAGAAGGAACGAGGGGCAGAGACACGAACTTTCTTTGTTACCTGTGTATGCTTATCAATTGTAACACTACTTGCATGAACTTTTTGAGGCTTTATGAAAAGTCAGAACCAACTGAAGTACACTCTCTAGTTTCTGAGCTTAGATGGATTTTCAAAGTTTTCTCTTTTGCTGACATTGCTGAAAATATGCTTTACTACACAAAGCAAGCCTGCGTTTTGTTAAGCAAGCAAATTTTCCAACCTCACTTTAAGAAACACAGCAGCTGTTACAGGCCCCCCCTAAGGCATCACCCCTGTGCCAGACACGTTCCCCGTGCCATCCACCGGCTCGGGAAGCGCCGGCCCCGGCAGGTGCGGGCCGGGCCGGGCCGGGCCGTGCGGGATGTCCCGCGGGGCCGGGGCCGAGGGCGGCGGGGGCCGCAGGGAGC